>CM076573.1:525023468-525505047 GCA_034641835.2 Pinus albicaulis | reverse complement strand
GGAGCGTTGAACCCAATGTCCAACAATATCCCCCCCAATGCTAGCCAGGTGAGTTTTTAACTCAAGACCTTGTTACACTGAAAACTGTCACCTTGACATTCTGCTGACCGTATGAGCTCATTATTACTCATACTTCCTCCTTTTGCAAGTCTAATATACCAGCTCCTCATATCAAGCTTCAAAATCAGAAGAAAATCCTTAAAATCCCCTAAAGAATTGGCATCGCACTTTCTCTATGCATTCCCTGCGGTCCCGCACCTAAATCTCAGCCTGCATGCGGAACCATACCGCACTTTCTTTGTGTAATGGGTGCGGACCTCTGTAAAACATAAAAAGGCGAGAAAATGAAGATTAAAAAGTGAATTCCAGGTGAATTCTAGAAGATTCTATACGGGAATTTTCGGAATGGATACGCTTTGAAGCTGGTTCATGCATCCCTCTCTTAATGGAGCTAACCCCTTGATGTAAGGAGCTTATCCCTTTGAAGGAGGATTCTATCCCTTCATATTTGGAACTAGAAACCTCCTCTCTTTCACTATAAAAAGAGGCCTTGGGTAGCCTCAAGGGGAGTTGAAGCTTATGAGATTTGAAGTTAAATGCTGTTGAGATTTAGACTTGAGTAACTTAAGACTTTCTGTGAGGTTAAATCACTTATCCTCATTTGTCTTAGTTCAAAGAGTGCAATTCTTGTTAGAGTAAAGGAGATTCCTGCTTCGGACCCCGGGAGGACCTGCACAACATCAAGGCACAGGTTGTAAAGGTTTTCTATCTTTAAAGTTAATACAAATATACTCATTTCTCTCATTAAACTGTCAATTTGTGGTTTATTTCATAAATTCCTTGATCATTATGATAAGTATGATTTATGATAATGTCTATACAGGTGCTGCTTAATCTTTTTCCTTGTTTGTGATTGCAGATATACGAAGGACGTTCTTTCAGTGCATGGGAAGGACTTCAACAAAATCAAGTAAGCAAGCAAAGCGTTGGATATAAGGTAGGCCTTGCACCCGTAAAGTGTTTTTATAAATTGCATATGCTTAGAGAGAGATTAGTATAATTGGCTGTTTGTTGCTAGTTACCTTTGGTACTAGAGAGATCGGTCTTGTCCGCAAGACGGATTAATCTACACAACAAAATGGCGACTCCGCTGGGGAAGAACTTTTGTTTGTTCTTGGTTCTCTTTGATTTTTGACTTGAGAAAAGGTTTCTTTTTCTGGTTTTTGATTGATTCACATCTCTCTGGGTGCTTTAAATTTTTTCTGTTTTTGAAAATTTAGAAGTATTTTGGATTTTTCTATCATTTTTGCTAGGACCGCACTCTGCATAACTGTTACAGTGCGGGCAGTTTCGCACGTTCTTTATAGAATACAGTGCGGGACCGCACCTGTCAACACTGCTTACATGCGGACCCTGTAAAAATTTTGAAAAATCTCTAGGTTTCTTTTTCGGGTTAATTTTTAGATCTTTGGTTTCTGCCCAGACTGGTTATTGTGTCTATCAAGAATTCATTGTTTATGAACTCCAACAGTGTCAGTGTTTTGAATGATTTTCTAGAAGTTTTGCCGATTGGATTATTTTTCCTGTTTGGTCTTTGTAGTGATTCAAATTTTTGACAATCTGTAGTATCTCAGATCACTTAAGATCTCTTTTTGTCTATTGAATCTGACCTCATTGTGAAAACATCCTAGTTTGAGAAATTAATCCTTTTTGATTTCTTTGCAAATCTTCGAAAAGAACTTGTTTGAAAAGTTTTGAATTTCATTTATTCTTTGAGTGTTTTGAAAAACATATTTTGAGTGTTTTTGATCTGTTCGATAGATTCTTAGTTTGCTGAATAACTAAGAGAAACATTCATAAAAAAAAAACTCTAAAAAGCTTTTACTCAATTTAGATTAGTTTTTTAAGATTAGTCTTCATAGTTTTGAATAGTTTTAATTTTTATAGATTTCTTTCGAAAGAGAATTGTTTTGTAGTTTCTTGTTTGGAAAAGAAAATAGTTTTTCTTGTGAGCTTTGATAGTTTAACGAAAAGACAAAATAGTTTCTTTCACTTAGTTTTCATGTTTGAAGAAGAAATTTGAAAGTTGCATTCTCTAACTCTTCTTTAGATAGAAAATTCATTGAAAGAAAAAAAGAATTGAATATCATCATAGGTGCATTTTAGTGTTTTTGGAAGTCGAGTCTTCACATCATACAAAGTTTCATTTCCGCGCCCATTTGACTTAAGAAACAGCTCTTAAAAGTAACGCTTAAATAAAATTCATCTAGTAATCTTTTTATTTTTAGGGCTCTCATCACCAACATAGCTTAGGCTAGTATCTTGGAGGAGGGAGTAATTAACTCTCCAAGGTAGATAAAACAAACAAGTAGATATATCTTGCGGTAGGAAGAATTCCAGTTGTTGCATGTATGCTCTGGGAAGCTCCTCTTAAAGGAGTTAAGCATGAGATCATATCTGAACCAGTGGGGTAATCAATCCTTCCTCATTGGGAACGATAGAAGATATACACGTATTAAAAACGGTAAACCTTGGATAGACCATTGTCGAGGAGCCAGGGGTCACTTGTCGGTAAACCTTGGATTCTGTTCAAGGAGCCTTCAAGGGGATTGAGCTTTGTTACTCTACCCTTGCGTGTGTGTCGGATCGTAGACTGTTCCCCCAGGTATATTTGTTTCAGTTGGTAACCTTAGAGGCCATAATCTTTAGGATTCTTTCCTAAGGTGACGGGGGAGGGAAGATCCCACTGTACCTGGAACAGACGTCGACTAGACTCACTTGGACTCTCTGGGGGGTTCTCTTCACTCGAGATGGTTATGTGAAGAAACTTGTGCCAGTCTGTTTCATTAAGCAGGTTGTCGGGGTAACTGTTCCAACCGCCCTTTTCGTGTTAAAACTCTACTAAGTTGGATTTCATCACCAACTAGTGATTTTAGTACGAAAAGTTACTTGTTTGTGTGTGGTTTGAACTCTTAGATTTTTTTTAAGCGTATGATTCAATTGTTTGTTTCTTAGAGACTTTAGGTGTTTTTATTGAAATTTTTCTTTGTTTGCGTGTGATTAGATAATTTTTCATCGTGGCGGAATTGCCGAGACAATCCCGGAGAATACAAGGGAAACCCCCTGAATTTACACCAGGTCATTTAGAAGGGCTTCAGGCTCTGGTACCACACAGTAGCCGTAGAATTAGATCAACAGAAGCTGAAAGCTCTGCTATTGTGATACATCCTGATCATCAAATTCCCACAACAGAATATATTCAAGAACCGATTTCAGTTTCTGAAGTCACTGAAAATATTTCTCCTACAGGAGAATTATCTGACGAACCTGAAATCTCTGAGCCTGAAACTGAATCTTCTGTGTTAGAAACATCTTCAGGATTTATCTCACCAACTTCTAGCGATCCAGGTTCACTAAGGGTTAGAAATATCATTACTGAAAATCTTCCTTCTGGACTAATTTCTATAGAAGAACTTACTAATCCAGACGAAGACATATCTCTTCCCAACTCCCCTCAATCGTTAAATCTTAGGGAGCGTGAATCCATTTTCTACAACCCTATTCGAACTAATCCCTGGTATCTTTCTTTAACTGATTTTTTAGAGAATCCGGGTCTTACTTTTTATCCACCTCGAGCTCCATTCCATCCTACACCCAGAGGTTACTATCCGTCATCTATTATGGCTGGAGAGTCTTCCATGTTTTTGCAAACGCCTGAATCTTTTTTACATGGTGGTCCTTCTGTTCCTGCGGGATATCAGTCTTTGTCTGGTACTTTCTCAGGAGCAACTCCTCAACCTGTCGAAAATGTGTTATCATCTGGTCTTGGTGGACTTAAAATTGAAACGTCGAACGCAGAGCAAGTTTTCATGATGTCTGGTAATATTCCTAATCCTCAAGCTCAAGGCAGTCAGTTTCCTTCTGGGGGTCAACCTCAGGGAATTCAGTTACCACTTGGGGGGCAACCTCAGGGTGGACAATTACCGCCTAGGGGGCAACCCCAAGGCAGTCAGTTACCACCCGGGGCTCAACCTCAAGGTAGCTTTTTCTCAGGACAAACGGTGGATCAATATTATTTTGGGGGGCAGCCCCAAGGACAGTACATACCTCAAGGTTACCAACCCCAAGGACAGTACATTCCTCAAGGTCAACCCCAAACTCAATATGCTCCTCAGGGTCCTCAAAAACCCCAGCTTCAGTACGTGCCTCAAGGTTATCAACCTCAAGGGCAGTACCCAATACAAGGATACCAGCAGCCTTCTGGTCAACCATCTATTCAAGGACCCGGAACTTTACCTTATTATCAACCCTACGTTCAACCAGGTTTTGGTCCTTACGTTCAACCTTCTACGGGACAGTACCCCGGAATGATGGTGTGGGATCCGTCCCAATATCAACAGCCTTTGCAGCCTAATGTGCAGATACCTTATCAACCTGGTCAGCCAATGGTTTCTGGTTCAATTCAGCAGCCTGGTCAGCCAGCTATTCAAACTCCTGCACCTAGTTCAGTTCAGCAGGCTGGGCCTAGTACACCTCAGAATCCGCCCCAAACTGCTGTAACTGCTGCAACGTCTGTTCAACTTGTTACACCTATTTCTGGAGTGTCTGTAGCCCCGAGTTCAGCTATCCCTGTATCCGGGCAAATCCCTCAGGTCTCTGTACCTCAGTCAGGGCCTACAACTCAGACTACAGTTCAGATGCCTGCAGGACAATCCGGTACAAGTACAGTTGTTACGAGTCAACCTCAGTTTACTTATCAACCATACCAAGGACAACCGCAATACGGTCCCTATGTTCAGAATCCAAGCTATCAGCCATACCCTGGTTATACTTATCAACAACCTCAGTATGGTCCGATTCATCCTGGTTATCCGGGAGGTTATACAATACCCAATGCTAATCCAATTCCTAGTTATCCTGGGTATCCGCCTCCTGGGTCTGCTTTGGCTTCTCAAGGTTTTCGTGACCCTAACCGTCAGTTACCGTTCATCGCAACTTTGGACTTACCAGATTTGACGCGCCTTACTAATGATCCTATTTTCTATTATCAGAACTGGCCGTCAATGCCTCATAAGTTGCCCAGTGACATACCAAAATTTGAAGGTAAGTCAGGAGAGGATCCATCCAATCATGTGATGACTTATCACCTTTGGTGTGCATCTAATTCTATTGTTGATGATTCGATTCGCTTACGTCTTTTCCAAAGGACACTCATAGGTCTTGCAGCCAAATGGTACATTGAGTTGCCACGAGGCTCGTTTCATAATTTCAGTCAGTTAGCAACTTCTTTCTTAACTCATTTCCAGTTGCCTGTCAGATATGACAATGGCACAGAATTATTAACTTCACTAAAACAATCTACGTCCACGTATATTTCTGATCATATTCATGAGTGGCGACGTAGACGGCGATTGGTGAAGGTTTATATTCCGGATCAAATTTTGGCAGAGTGGTTTGTAAAATCATTACTACCTAAGATCACTGAAGATGTAGCTAAAGCTGGTGTTGTTACTGAAGAGAAAGTAATTGCTCAGGCTCAGTACCTAGACCTCGTTTATACGCAGTCAGGTACTTTACATGAAAAAATTCCAGATTTACCCAAACAAGGTCAAATTGTTGCTCCTCCTTCAGGGTCTCATGCCGCTGACGGTATGATTGGTACGGTTAGTTCAAAAAGTAAGAAGAAATCTTCAAAGAATTCTTCTCCAATCATAACTTTACCTGATTCCCCGAAGGGAGAATCCTCTCAAGAAGTTTCTGCCGATATTCATGTCGTTGAAACATCTACGGCAAAATCAAAAACCGATGGTAAAAAGAAAGGGAGGAATAAAAACAAGAAAAATTCAAAAGAGAAAACAGATAGAGAAGAATCCAATGATGAGAAACGTAAACCTCGTTATCCTTGCTTCATTTGTGAACAAGATCACTTCACGAAAGAATGCCCATATCGAGAAGAGGTTACGAAACTCATTAAAGGATCGCGACAACCTGCTGTCTTGAAGGATCCTTTTCCAGTTCAAGATAGTAAGATGATTGGTTCTTCCTCGACCACTTTAGAAGAGCCTATTATGATGATGTCTCATATAAGGGTTGCGACGCGATCGCAAGATTACGGTTCTAAGAATCCCGCTGATGGCAAAGAAGGAGAGTCTTCCAATGCCAACGCATCAAATACAACTCCTCCTGTTTCCGGTCCGCTACAGATTGAGAAAAAAAATCCAGACTTGATAATCAAGCCGCCTGCTAAAGGTGTTCTTCGTAAATCATCTTTCAATCCACATGCGAGAGCTGCTCAGAATTACAACATTGTTGAAGATTTAGCTATTTCTCCTTCAGCAATGTCGGCTTTGGAAGTGCTGCAGTCGTGTCCAGCACAGCGTAAATTGTTATTGTCTGCCATAGGATCTATTGATGTTCAGGATTCTAACCTTATAATCTTCGATTTAGAAACTAGTACACCACGTCTTCCTCACCAAATGGCTTTCCAGATTCCAGTGTTAGTAAAAAACAGACCTATTTTTCGGACTGTGATTGATGAGGGAGCTTCAACGTGTATTATGTCGTTTCAGTGTTGGAAATCTCTTGGTTCTCCTACACTTAACCAATCTCCAACGATTCTAAAAGCTTTTGATGGTCGAGGTTTTCAACCTTATGGTATTTTGCAGGATTTACCCATAGGGGTTGAAGGGAAAATCGTTAATCTAGATGTGGAGGTGGTTGATGCCCCTCTAGATTACAACCTTCTACTGGGTCGTAGTTGGTCTTATGCTATGACTGCTGTTGTCTCTTCGGTCTTTCGACTTATAAAATTTCCATATCAAGGAAGGATCGTGACAATAGATCAGTTAACTTATTTTTCGTCAGACCCAGCCTCTACAGAAACAATCCAACATGTTGGTAAAACGACTATCTCTTATAAGGATGTTGGAGTAGGTTTGATTAAAGATTCTGGTTTACTAGGAACTTTTTCCTTTCCTCCTCCTAACGTATCGTCTTCTACAACAACTATTCATATGATTTCGTCAGACACAGTTTTGACTGATGATCCTTGGATACTACCTTCGGAATCCGAGATTGACTCATTTGATGGCGTGATGCCTTTGAGTCCATTTGAAATTGCGTACTAGACTGTACAGTCTTTTTCCAACACCTTTTCAACCAAAATTGATCCAATGAATGGGATCCAAGAGGAATCACTTTCTATTTCTAGTTCAGACGCAACGACATTTCCTGAAATTGTTCATACATATGAGCAAATTCGTGAGTTTTTGTCTGTTGATGATTTACCATGGGAAGATCTCCATCATAGGTCTTCATTCTTACCTGAATTAGATCATTTTGAAAATGATTTCGCTTCAATCTTTACTGCTGAATATGCCAAGGAACCTCAGAATCCATTGAAAAATCCTGATTCTGAGTTAAATTTAGAAAATATATCTAGAACTGTTCCAATTGACATTTCAGTAAAACCTGGAATAATTGAAAACATTCATATAGGTGCTTGTTGTTCAGACGAAGAAATTCAGACTTATAAAGCCCTATTTCAAGAATTCCGTGACGTGTTTGCCTGGTCTTACGAAGAAATGCCAGGAATTGATCCATCGATCGTAGTACATGAAATTAAGACTTACCCGGATGCTAAAACTGTTCGTCAACGATTACGTCAAATACATCCTAGAAAAGCTGCTGCTATAAAATCTGAAGTTGAAAAATTACTTCGAGCAGGATTCATTTATCCAATTCCTTTAACGGATTGGGTATCGAATATTGTTCCTGTGACTAAAAAACAAGGAACAATAAGAGTATGTATTGATTATAGGGATATTAATCGAGCGTGTCCAAAGGACAATTATCCAACTCCCTATATCGATCAGATAATCGACGATTGTGCTGGGAGTGAACTATTCTCCTTTATGGATGGTTTTTCCGGCTACAATCAAATAAACATACTCCCTGCAGATCAACCTAAAACAGCTTTCATTTGTCCATGGGGAACATTTGCCTATTGTAAACTACCTTTTGGACTTAAGAACGCTGGAGCAACTTTTCAAAGGGCCATGTCTTATGCGTTTCATGACATTAAGCACATTGTTCAACCATATCTTGATGATTTACCTGCTCATTCATCACATAGGGCCGATCATCCCACTCATTTAAGAGCAATTTTTATGAGATGTCGGCATTATCGGATAAGGTTGAATCCGCATAAATGTGTTTTCTGCGTAGAATCGGGTCGTTTACTGGGATTTGTTGTCTCAAAATCAGGCATTCGTGTTGATCCTTCGAAGGTCGAAGCTATTGTTAAATTGCCTCCCCCTTCGACATTGCGCCAACTCCAGAGTTTGCAGGGGAAAGCAAACTTTTTACGTAGATTTATTCAGAACTATGCCGAGCTTGCAAAGGGTTTTACCCGGTTGTTGAAACAAGACATTCCGTTCTTTTGGGACGAGGTCGCTGATCGATCTTTTGATGCACTTAAACACGCGTTGACCCATGCGCCGTTATTGCATCCTCCCAACTACAACCAGGATTACTTTCTATATCTCGCTGCTTCTCATTCCACTATTGGGATGGTGCTAGTTCAGGAGGATGAATCTCACAACGAACATGTGATTTATTATCTTAGTCGAAATTTGAATCCGACTGAAATCAAATATACACATGTGGAGAAATTGGCCTTGGCAGCTGTCCAAGCTGTCCAACGTTTTCGACATTACATATTGTTACGTAAAACCACAGTAATTTCTGATTGCAACCCTATGATGTATATTTTGACCAGACAATTGCTAGGGGGCAAATATTCTAAATGGATAGTTATCCTACAAGAATTTGACTTGGAATTTGAAAAATCCAAGGCAAAGAAATCTTTGGTTTTTGCGGAATTAATGTGTGATTTTCCCTCTACTGATATTGAAACAGTGGCAGAAGAGTCCATTGTGGACGAATCTTTGTTTCTTATCAGTACGCTTGATCCATGGTATGGGGATATTATTGTATATCTCCAAACCCAATCTTTTCGGCCTGAAATTTCACGAACTCAACGACGGAAAATACGCTTCCAATCCCAACAATATAACATCATTGGTGATACTCTTTATCGACGAGGAGCGGATTCTGTTTTCCGACGTTGTTTAACTCATGAAGAAGCTGAAAAGGTACTCAATGACTGTCATTCTGGAGCATGTGGCGGTCATATGTTTGGGTATGCCACTGCCCAAAAGATATTGCGTGCAGGTTATTTCTGGCCAACATTATTTAAAGATTGCATTTATGCGGTTCGGAAATGCCACAACTGTCAAATTTTTGATAGAAAAATGCGCGCGCCACCTGCTCCTCTTCACCCTATAATTGCCGTTGGTCCATTTGCAAAATGGGGTATCGATTTTATCACATGTAACCCTCACTCGGCCGGGGGGCATGCCTATATTATTCTCGCTGTAGATTATTTTACGAAATGGGCCGAGGCGATGCCTACATATTCAGCTGACGGCAAGACTGCTGCAACATTCGTGTTCAATCACATAATTGCTAGGTTTGGTGTTCCTCAAGCTATTATTACAGATCATGGAGGTCATTTTCGGAACATCATGATGACTGAATTAACAGAACAACTTGGCCTACGCCACGATAATTCCACTCCGTACTATCCACAAGCAAATGGCCTGGTTGAAGCTATTAATAAAGTTTTAGTCACCATGATTAAACGAATCATTGGTATTCATAATACGAATTGGCATTCCATGTTATTTTCAGCGCTTTGGGCATATCGAACCTCAGTCAAAACATCAACGGGTTTCACTCCTTTTCAACTAGTTTACGGTTTAGAAGCTGTGCTACCAATTGAATGCGAAATACCGTCATTAAAATTAGCCATAGAATTACTTCCAGCGACGTCTGAAGAGGAAAAACGTTTATTGTACTTGGCCCAATTAGATGAGAATCGGCGAAGTGCTGCAATAGCAAACGAGGCTCATGTTAAAAGGATAAAAGCTCAGTATGATAGAAATGTGACCCCTCGAAATTTTTCAGAAGGAGACCTAGTTTTACTTTATGATCAAGCTAACGACAAGCTAAGAGCTGGAAAATTCGTGCCTATGTGGCATGGTCCTTACATTGTGAAACGAAAGTTAGCAAAAGGGGCCTATGAGTTAGTAGATTTTGATGGTGTCCCTTTAGATAAACCCAGAAATGGGCTTTATCTAAAGAGATATTACGCTTAAACAAGGTGTGGATATTTTTTGTTAGTTTTAGATTTCTTTACTGTTGGTGTGTTTTAGATTAAAAGTGTGCCTAGTTTAGAAGTGTGTTTTTCACTATGACTTCTTATCTGAGTTTTACTCTTGATATTGCAGATGTCGACGTCTCTTCAAACCTACATTGGTTTTGCTGATGGTGCTTGTCGTAGTACACGGAACATTTCTTCCGCAGCTTGGGTTATCTATTCACCCTCTGACGAGTTAGTATCCATGCCTGGGGTAAGCCTTGGTCAAACAACAAATAACATTGCCGAGTATAGTGCAGTGATTGAGTTATTATCTGAGTCCATATCATTTGGAATTCGGAGTTTGATCGTAAGGTTGGATTCTGAACTTGTTGTATTACAGCTTAACAGGGTTTATACCATTAGAAATCCGGTGTTATTACGGTTATTTTTGAGAGTTCGTCTCTTGGAACGTGAGTTTGATTACATTGAATATCAGCATATTCCAAGACGTTTAAATACATTAGCAGATTCAATTGCTTCTAGTATGATAAATAGACATTTGCAATAACTAAAAGTAGTAAAACAAAAACATTCATTTATGTACGCAGATAGCCGTCAAAAATAGTGATATATATCATAGGAGTGTGTTCAAAAAATATACATCGTCTTCGATCATAGGTTGGAAACACCTTATGATCGGCAAAAATGGTAACACAAAAGTACAAAAATGAGTCTACATGATCATCTCATCACTGATGATGATCTCGATAGGAAACAACTGCTCGAGCTACCCTGCATAGGAACCTTCTGAAAGGTCCTGGGACTCCAATCACATATCTTTGAAGCCTGAAGGGAATATCATCTATACTCGTCTCTGGTATGTCTAGAGTCAAGTGCTCTAGATGATGTTCCAAATCAGTCAAAATTTCTACTGATTGGCCTGCTGGGGCTGGTGCGGGCGCAACTGGTTGCCTCCTCTCGAAAGGTTGGAGATGAGCTAGACGTTGTGGACCCACATCTGTATTTGAAAAAATTTTGGTTATTAATTTTCTAAGACGATAAAAAATTAAAAAAATTTTAGAACTTAGCAAACGTTGAAAAATGTTTTACCTGAATCGTCCCACTGTTCCCCTGCAGGGAGAGACATCTCTCTATCTCCGCGGAAATCTATCCCTGCATACGGAAAATCCTCTATCGTAAAAAATTGGCGATCCAGCCAATGAAAATATGAAGCAGGGAATCGTACAATCTCAGTGCCCTCGATAGCATGACGAGCCATCAGCGCGGACCAGCGAACCATTCTTGGTTCTCGAAGTCGACCGGAATCAACTGAAATACTCTGTGGAGCTAACTGAGGGACCCTCTCCAAAGCAAAAGAAACGACAATGGAACCATATCCAAAGTTTTTTAGTTTCCCGGTTTTTGCTATGGTAATTTGGCCTTTTATATTTGCCAACACAGCTTCGCACCAGTTGAAGATGGTGCCACGAAAACAGTCCACAGCAATGCGCATTTGGGAACCAGTAGCTACATGAAGCGCGGCGCTCCCACATAGTTTGGTAACAGTGAATGCTATAACTTTCAGTTCAGGACGGATGATATGTTTTATGTCAATCCGTTTGTCCCGAGGATCCGCCTGATCATTGCAAAATTCGAGTTGAAGACTAGCGACAGTCTGGCCACCTGGCCTAGTCCCAAACAAAGATACATGTTCGCCCCTCTTGGACAAACCAGTCAAAAAGTATATATCCTCCAGCTCAATTTCGAGCCAGTGGCCACCAATGAAGAAACACTGGTCCTCCACATGCCATCTGTCTACCAACCATGTTAAGAGTTCCACTTGTGCCCTCATGCCAGAGATGGCCCAGAATTTACATAAGCAGCACGCTTTTAATGCCCTTTGTGTGGGAAAATGGAGTATTGTAGCTTCATCCACATCCTCATGTTCCCTTTCTCGCCAAATAAGCATCTTGTTAATCCTGCAACATAAAATAAGGCATATTAGCATGATTTCATTTGAAAACTTTTGGCAGAAATTTGAGAAAACTATGCTTGAATTTTAACCACGCGGGTACCGCACCCGCCCTTTGTAAACAGAGCGTAGCTCCGCACGCAAGGTGTGTGCCAGGTGCGGCACCCCCGATTTTTTCCAGTTCAGAAAAAATCGGGGTCCGCAGGCAACTTGTGTCCCGCCTGCGGACCCCGCGGGCGCATTTTTTGACCTATTTTTGCCCTAAAAAATCAAACTAAAGCCTAAAAACGAATTTTAAACGGATGAAAAGCAAGATAAGGAGGTTGTGGATTACCTGGGGCTGACGATTTTCGATTCCAACGGTTGAATTTTCCAGAATCTTCACGGGAATTTTTTATCCAAAAGCTTTTTACTTTTCACTCTGCAACTGAATGGTAAAAATGAAATAGAAAAAGTCCTTTTTATAAGTTTTTTCGAATGAATGAATTGTAAATTTATTTATTTTTCACTTTAAAAGGGATATTTTTAAAAGCATTTTTATTTATCTTAAACAGGTATGTGTAATGTTTTGAGTTTTTGTGCAGAAACAGGATTTTTCAGGTGAAATAATCATTTTTCAACAAAGAGCATACTTTTATCACTTTTTCGGACTCTTTCAAAAATTTTACGAAATAGCGAAACCTTGGAGTCCTCTTTAAGCTCTTTTCAGACTCTCTAAATATGAAAAGATTGCCGAGTACTTGACTATTCAAACTCGTTAAAGTAAATGAACAGTCGTCCCTTCAGTATAAGTTTACCCCTTTTACGGACTGAAATGGACTATTTACGAAAAAGGTAGACGTTGACTAAATACGGTCAATAGAGTTCTCTCCCGCATTATTTTATCCTTTTTCGGGCTCGAGAGACTAAATTTACGAAAAAGAACACTCATGGAGTTTTCTTAAGTTTTTCTTCTGACTCCCTAAAACTGAAAAACACCGAGTTTATCCTATACTGGACTCGTTAAAACTTAACAGTAAAGGACCTGTTTAATTTTCAACAGGAACGAACCACTCCTTCTTAGGGTTCGAATTTTAAACTAAGTTGGACCCACCCGAAGGGTGAGCTTATAACCAAGCAAATGTTATCCTCCTCAAGCTTGTCAAAAATAAAGAGGTACTTGCCAGAAATGGTGGGGGAAAAGAGAGAAAAATGAGCATGTTTGTTGTATTTTAAAATTGTCCGAAAACTCAGTCGACCACTCTTGGACACGGCACTTATATTCACCTGGGTTGGGAAATCCTTTGCTTAACAGTTAATCAAACCACATTGAAAATTTTCAGCCGGTTTCTGGGTATTAGCTTTGAGTCAATTGTCACCAAGCCATCTGCAGTGTCGTTATGTGTCCAAGAGAACAGTTCAAACAAAACCATTCATCCGCAAAATATCTGTCATCCATCATTGACCATCCCTGAGTCAGTCCTTGCCAACATATTTTCAAAACTTGATCTATGATTTCGTGTTGTGGGCTTGCCTACGACAGATCGCTTTCTATCGACATCAGCACATTATCTAGGAAGTTGATCCAGAAATCGTCAGTACATTGAAATCTGCATGCCTCAATGGCAGGTTTCTCGCTTTCGACGACAGGTTACATTAATGACCTTCGATCGAATGACTCCGTGACATGTTCGACTTCAGCTCATTCATTCACATGGCGTTGACCTACCGAGTACTTTTTCCCCCCCTTCACACACTTGGGGATCGGGTAATCAAGTGGTTTCTACCATGTTCGACTTCAATACATTCATTCACATGGATAGAATCGTACTGGTTCGATATGCGGAAATCAAGACCCTGGATCTAGTTTCCACCATCCAGGCTGCAAGGAATTTTGTTGTCATCTATACAGTAGACTTTTGATAAACAGATGGCTGCGTCCATACTGTGTCTACATATATTTGTACTATGATGTATTCAAAATCATTCCCGTATCAGAACGATTTCAGTTAGTTTATAGTTAGTTTTTATCTGAGTATGGGAATGCCTACCTCAGTGATGACATATACATGTATATATTTTGCATTGAATGTTTTTACAGGTACCGACTGGGGTTTCCACAGGATGATCTTTGAAATGATAAAGTACTGCACTCTTCATATATGACAGACTATAGCTTCATCTATTACAGACTTTGCACTTTAGGGGGCAATTTGTTACACCGAAAACTGTCACCTTGACATTCTGCTGACCGTATGAGCTCATTATTACTCATACTTCCTCCTTTTGCAAGTCTAATATACCAGCTCCTCATATCAAGCTTCAAAATCAGAAGAAAATCCTTAAAATCCCCTAAAGAATTGGTATCGCACTTTCTATATGCATTCCCTGCGGTCCCGCACCTAAAGCTCAGCCTGCATGCGGAACCATACCGCACGTTCTTTGTGTAATGGGTGCGGACCTCTGTAAAACATAAAAAGGCGAGAAAATGAAGATTAAAAAGTGAATTCCAGGTGAATTCTAGAAGATTCTAGACAGGAATTCTCGGAATGGATACGCTTTGAAGCTGGTTCATGCATCCCTCTCTAAATGGAGCTAACCCCTTGATGTAAGGAGCTTATCCCTTTGAAGGAGGATTCTATCCCTTCATATTTGGAACTAGAAACCTCCTCTCTTTCACTATAAAAAGAGGCCTTGGGTAGCCTCAAAGGGAGTTCAAGCTTATGAGATTTGAAGTTAAATGTTGTTGAGTTTTAGACTTGAGTAACTTAAGACTTTCTGTGAGGTTAAATCACTTATCCTCATTTGTCTTAGTTCAAAGAGTGCAATGCTTGTCAGAGTAAAGGAGATTCCTGCTTCGGACCCCGGGAGGACCTGCACAACATCAAGGCACAGGTTGTAAAGGTTTTCTATCTTTAAAGTTAATACAAATATACTCATTTCTCTCATTAAACTGTCAATTTGTGGTTTATTTCATAAATTCCTTGATCATTATGATAAGTATGATTTATGATAATGTCTTTACAGGTGCTGCTTAATCTTTTTCCTTGTTTGTGATTGCAGATATACGAAGGACATTCTTTCAGTGCACGGGAAGGACTTCAACAAAATCAAGTAAGCAAGCAAAGCGTTGGATATAAGGTAGGCCTTGCACCCGTATAGTGTTTTTATAAATTGCATATGCTTAGAGAGAGATTAGTATAATTGGCTGTTTGTTGCTAGTTACCTTTTGTACTAGAGAGATCGGTCTTGTCCGCAAGACGGATTAATCTACACAACAGGAGGAAAGATGATGACTATCCTCCCAAGGAGGATCCTCAAGAGATATGTCTTCCACGATGGCCTCATCAGTGGGAAATATCTCATTCAAGGGATCAAGAGAATCCAAAGCACCAAGCCAAGGGGATTGATAATACATGTCAAGAGACACACTCAAAGTAGTATGATCAGTGGGAGGAGGAGACGAAGACGAAATAATTTCACAATAATCAATATCTATTGGGCTTAACGACATCACGTCACCAAATGAATAAATCTGCTCAAGTGAAGGGATGATCCATGGATCAGAAGACATGGATATCATGTTGACTTGAGCTGTGTTGGGCAGTGGAAGAGAAAAAAGACCCATAATGTAATATTCTGAAATTAGCACACAGCTAATTGGTATATTAAATTTTTATTTTTCTCTTAGATAGAGGAATAAGAGGGTATGGAGACCCATAAATCTCTTTAGTAGGAATAAAATACACTCCTAGTGTGAATGGAGGTCATCTAAAAGTTGGATTGAAGACCCTTAGGTGTGAAAAGGGGCTGGAACATGAAGACTGGGTCAACTTTGACCAAATCAAACAATGATGCTGTGGAGGAGTGGCATTTATGGTGGGACAATGAAGTTTTGGAGGGAGATTGATTGCATGGAGCTGGTGACCTAATTGAGTGGGGAAAAGAGTGAGGAAGCTCACAACTGATATAAGGAAGAGGATGGCAGCCATATGGGGTTATGTTTTAGATTATTATTTTGTATATGGTCTGTTTAGACTTGTTTCTCTCTTCATATGTTTAGCTAAGATTGCAGTGTTGTTTAGCATAAGCTGTTCCCGAGTGGGGATCCCACCTCTTTCCTTGAGAGGCCTCTTGGAGGAGTATTGCAAAACATTTCTACACTCAGGCTTAAGGCCAAGCTACATCATTCTTCATCAACGTAGTTTCTACTTAGAGTTGTGTTGTGTTGCAGGGTGGAGCAGTGGAGAATTATATTAGGTGACTTCAGAGCTAGTTTTGTAGTGGAGGAAGGTTTCCATCCATTGGAAGGCCTCTAAAGAAGCCCCTTGGGCTTTATTGACATATTTGGCATCATGCCAAGGAATATTTATCATCTACATCACAGTTTCAGTCCAGATCTGCATTATTTTAGGGAGGAGCTGCAGGGGTGGTTTCAATGGTTGTTTTGAGAGGTGATTTCTTCAGAAGAGGAGCCATTATTTCATTTGGAGGATCTATTGGAGGAGAGTTGTAGGTTTATACATCAACTTCAGCCATATCTTCTCATTTTTTTTATTTTAGCATACCTTCAGCCCTAGGGTTGCAGCTTACATTGGCACATTGTGTGCATTTTCGGGAAACCCTCTGGGGTTGTCTTGGAAAGTTGATCTAGTGCCCAGATCTGTATGTGTAGTATCTATTGTGGTATATATCAGTTTTTTTATATCATTGTATGATCTCTAGCTGTATTTATTCTTAGTATGACTACGTTGCAGCAGTTCTCCGGCATTTTCTATTGTAGCAACAACTCATATTTGGGAGTGATTGTTTATGGGAGGCTTGTTTCCTCATTTCATATGATTTATGCCTCACTATTTTGTATTGATTTGTTGTTTTTATACATAATTTTATGGCTCCATAATGGTCTCCATTGTTGATGTGTTGATTGACACTGCTATTTCCAGTTTTGTGTTCATATATTGTTGCTTTCCCATTTGGGAATATTACAGTGGTATCAAAGCATAATCTTGGCTCATCTTGTGGATCTCAGCCATTATGCTATCAGGAGATTAAGAATAAGGAGAAAGAGATCAGAATTATGGAGACAATGAGTTTTATCTCATATCTTTTAAGATCTAAGAGGGACCTCACCAAGGGGGTCAAGCAAAGAAATATGGAGAAAAGCCATGAAACCACACTATGGTTTCAAGATGAGGAAGGTCCATGTACTTCCTATCAGCTAAAAGAAGATTTGGTATTGCATAGAGCTCCAAGAAAACATATTATGCCATTTCCTTTTGAATAATAAGACAAGAGGCATGGAGATGGAGGACACTTAGATCATGAGATTATAAGTGAGTATCTTGTACAATAAAAATCTCAAACAAATGCTTTCAAGGAGAATCTAACTCTCCCACAGTTCATTTAGCTCAAAGAATAAAGGATACCTAGCGGCAATAGATTTCTATTGTCTACTTTTGACAGGTCATCCACATGCACAAAAAAGGCTTGGGGAGTGAGGTTGGATGCATTTTTCTTGCTACATCTAGTAGTAGAGAGAGAGGTTGTTGAGATTGTAGCACTGCACCTGGAGGGTGAAGCAAACATTTGGTGGATCAGCCATTTGAGTCATGCAAGAGTGAGTGCATATGCAGATTTCACTAAAAAGTTGGTCAAGAAGTTTGATAAGAAGAAATCAGAGGAGAAGAGGCCTTCACCACCACTTGTTGAAGGAGCACTTGCATCAGGAGAAGGACCCTTGCATCTTTGCAAAGTGGCCTTGATCTTTTGACATTTAGAGTCCCATGCACTATTTTGGAGATGCACGAGGAGGAGGAGACTTGTACCAGTGATGATGCAACCATAGAGGATAATCCATCATCATCAGTAGTTGGGGAAGTCATCACACTGAAGGAAGGAACCCTTGTAGCAGTACAAGATGTTCCCAAGCTTTACCAAGGTATGCATATGTTTCCACTTTTTTTTGTTTCAGCACACCATGTGGAGGATTGTGGGAATATACCATTGAATGACCTAGGGTCAAAGAAAATTGCTGATTTGGAGAAGCATAATATCACTGCACTGAGAAGCCTTAAATTGTTCAAGGAGGAGATAAACAGTCATCGTGGTTATTCACTGTTGAGCGGCACACAACTCTTGGGGTTGGAGTGTAGATTTTTGGAGGATAGGATGAGTATTTTCCTAAACAATGACATGCAGAACAATGTGTTCAGCATTGAGCATGATCTTAAGACAACATATGCACCATCATGGGATCAACATCATTGTCATTGAGAAGAAGTGATGAGTTGGGGGCTCAACCATTATTGGAGCATTCCAATGACCTTTCTACATGCATAGCAGAGGATAGGTAGATGATTGATGGAGGGAACCTTATGAGGGATGACATCTTCCATTATTATGATAGGTACTTCTTGATGACCACTTCACATATTGATGAGAATTTTCTGCCTACATATTATTTGGATCCTTATGGATTCAACTTGGTCATTGATGAGTGGTCTTCATTTAGAGATCTCCAGGAGATTGCATTTAAACATCCCATGAAATGCAAATATACAAATCTGATTTGGGACGATGGTATTCTCCATTGGAGCGATACAAATTTTGAGCATGATGAAAGAAACTCACCATTGGTTGAATGGGTGATGTTGATGAGAAAGAGGCTGGGAAGCCACTTGCAGATATATGACATAGGGTGGTAGGAGGCAAGGCTGCGTTGGATACTCTTGAAAGAGTTTGGTCATTATATGACACATTGTATTCCAAAGAGTATGTTGGTGGAAGGGACTTGGCATGGAACTTGCATCATATGGAAGAAACGAGTTTGGGTGCATTGTGTTGATATGAAATTCTTCATGTCAATCATCATGTTTTCACCTCATGATCTGTATGATGGAGGTGTGAGGAGGCAGCAAGAGCTCTTGTTTCTATGGCTACTCTTGGGAGAATATGGGCTGATTTTCTCCCATACTTTGCATGATGTTACAAGAGTAGTTGTTGGTACCATCATGGTGCAAAAGGGCTACTCCTTAGCCCTGGAGAATCAGGAGGTACTTCCACTTTGGGAGGAATCTCCCTTATATAGCAGCATTATGGTAGATGACTTTTACATTTGGCATGTCAAAGAATGGAGCTATGAGATGACAAGAGCCTTAATACAAAGGCAAACAACGCTATCACTTTGGAGATTGGGTTTGTTGATGTAGTGTTCCGAGGATCACTTGATGAACAAGTAGGAGATGAGAGTGATGGAGTAGTGGGTGGAGACATATATTACTATGATATGATCTTCTTGACTTGGATTTACAAGAATAATAAGAAATATCTTCATGCAACACATAGTTCATTCCTCTTCATGGGAGTATGGAATACCACTATGGATGGCTCATTCATGGATCTTACTATGAGACTACTCTCTGTAAATGGTAAGAATTGTGTTTTTGCACTTATTTATTATCTAACATAGTATTTTCATTCTCATACCATCTCTATACAGTGCATTTCTCCACAAGAGGACAGGCCTTTATTTGGGCTTCATGGTCATTTTTGGACCAACACCTATAATGGAGATAGCCATTTATTGTATGGCTTTGGGAAAGTGTTGTACTATTTCTTGTATTTTCAGTTGATATGCAATGCCATTTACTATTTACTAGTAGATGAGAGGACATGCACAACTAGCAAATTGTTCGGAGAAAACTTGCCATATTATGTTCTGAAACAATAGTTATCAAAACTGCATTATGATTACTTGAGAGACTATTGGTACCTTCCAGAACTATGTAAAAACTTTAGTACCTCTCTCATTTGGATTCCATACGATGCTAATGTCATATTCATTTTATATGGAATGATCTAGGCAAGAACCAAAGAGTGGGTCTATGAGGATCCTGTTGTCTTTTTGCTTCATGAAGGAAACATTATTGCAACCCAAATTCAGTAGTATCTCTACACTTATCATAAGTGGAGAGAGAGATGACATGAGATGGAAAATTTGATCCATCATGTTCAGCTATAAAACCCACCTACTTTGCAAGAGCCTAAGGTGGAGGAGATCTTTCATTAGTTGCCATCTTGGAAGGTGACTCATTTTGTATGGATGATAGCTTGGGGATGGAGACTTCACATGGGAATGATAGCTCCCAATATACTTCAAATTCCATGCCTCAAGAAGGCCTCTAGACCACATGTTAGCCATAAATAAAAATTTTTCATAACTGATGATGGCTAAAATACATATATTAGTCTTCAAGAAACAAATTTGGAGAAAATATGTGAGTTCTTGAAGCCTTTTTGTGTCCCTTGTCCAAAAAAAAATCCACCTCTTTGATATCTTCACTTCAAAACCTTCAAAGAAAGCCCTACTGTTATAAAAGAGACTGTTTTCAGACCCATTTTCCATCATTTTTCCCTTTGGAAAATCCCTCTAAAAACCCCTTCATTTCACCCATTTTTCCCATTTTTACCCCTTAGTTTCCTCAAAAATCCCCTTTAAACTTGATAAAATCCTTTTATTTAGGTTTGAATCCTTTTTTCCCCCCTATCGAAAACTCTAAAAACCCTTAAAAACCTTCATTTTTTGTCCAAAAACTCCATTTTTAAATATCAGGCCTTAAGCCCCTTTTGCCTAAAATCCAAGCCCCTTTTCCACCATAAGGCCGCACTCCATGACCGAGTGCTAATTCCATCGGCCATCGCACATCGGCGATCCCAGTTCCTTTGTTCCTAGACCCTTTACTCCGTCGATAAGCCGATCCTCCAATGAGATTTGGACCATCCATCCCCAAGATCTGACGGCCATCGCACTCCGCACTCCACTGCATCGCTCCATCACATCAGTGCATCGCATCGC
The DNA here is from genome assembly GCA_034641835.2 of Pinus albicaulis. Taxonomy (NCBI): domain Eukaryota; kingdom Viridiplantae; phylum Streptophyta; class Pinopsida; order Pinales; family Pinaceae; genus Pinus; species Pinus albicaulis. Next base: position 525,484,035 of record CM076573.1, on the reverse strand, counting down.
ACTTTGCCATCACATCACTCCATCGACACTTCATCGCATCTGCACTTCGCAGCTTCCAAGTTTTCGCGTCCCATTCTCTTCTCTCCCGCCGCTGCGATCCTCCGAGACCCTCCACCCCTGCTTCTCATATTACTCGAGCCCCATAACCGAGTACTAAAGCACTTGGCCCTTCATCATTTCCACTCCTGGTCACCTTATCTCTCCTCGAGACCGTCTCCTCCACCTTATCTCCTAATCTCATTTCCCTTTATTATTTCCCGCAATCCTCTTTTTCCTTTGTAAATCTTCGACGCTCGACCTTTCCCCCCGATCGGATTTTCACCGTCGATCTCACAGATACGACGGCCATTGTGGCCTTTCCCCTTTCCTCTTCCCATTTCCCCACACTCTAGATCTCAGCCATTGGATCATCCCATGGATCTAACGGCCAGCGCTCCATCGCACTTCACTCTTTTTCACTTCCCAACTAATTTCACCACCGGCGTTCTTCTCTGCCGATTTAAATCTCCACCGTTGATTCCAATCATCCATCTGCCCTCCCATCACCCTTCTTCCTGACCATCTCCTCGCCCGTGCATCTTTGTGAACCCATCACAACTATTGATCGTAAAGATCCAACAATCAACATGTTCCCCTAACATTTCAACCCCGCCCATAACCTTTCCACTTCCTGACAGTTTCTCTGACCTCATCCACCGGTCCCACCACCGAGCACCTTTTTCCATCACACCCTCCCGCCACTGTCGATCTGGCTACCCCAGATTTGACGGCCCAAAATCAGTTTCACATTCATTTCACCCCCGAGGATTAATGCATGTTTTCAACACGAAACAGGTGGTTTCACTATGGATAGGTGTCAACACCTGAGTGGTATCACGTTCGAAAGAACTAATACCACTAACTGCCCATCCCTTGCGCGAAAACCATTTCTGGTTTCGCAAAACTGCTTTCCCAATTTCGTGCCATAATTCAAATTTTTCCCCATTTCTTCATGGTTCCATCCATAGAACCCCTTCTATGCATTTTCCTCCTTTGAAATCGCTCTGTTGCCTTCTCCCCGAGCCTCTGAATGCAGTCTACCAAAACGCAGGTTTTTATTTAATATTTTGTTTATTTTGCAGGTTTTTATGGTGGCTAAGGTGTTAAAATGTCTCCCACATCCAAGGAAACAGTGGCAAAAGGCGGAGGGTGACGATCCTCAGAGCTTAATCAAATGTAGAAAAGGGAAAAAAAGGGTTAAATTTCAAAGTTTTAATCAATGTTTCATGGGCATCGGTTACACAGCAAACCCTCCAGCACGTAAAGGAACCCTGCATACAGACAATCAAAGGAAGATTAGAGAGAAAAGGTCAAAGGCTTAACTGTGAAGATTATGGATAAAGCGCAGTGAAAGACAAAATATTCAAAGCTAAATTAGTCAAAACAGTAAAAAATCTTGAAATATGATTAAAGAAGGCCTAAAGCAGAATTAGGCCAAAAGTACTGCTTAAAATGATAAAGTTAAAGGAAAGATTAGGCTAAAAGGCCTCGAATACATCAACAAAGAGCAGTTATTCCCTTAGAAATATCTAACTGACACATTCAGCCTACTTTCTATCCATAAAGCCAATTAAGCAGTTATTACACAAAAGAATATATTTTAAACTGTCAGGACAGTTACAGTAAAGATAAGATAAAACCTTAAAGTCAATCTTTTCCACCTATCTTTATCTCAGAAAATAAGACAAAGTTATTTAACAGAGAAGTAGCTGAAAATATTCTTACCTTATGCCCTGCATGGTTTTCAAGGCTAGGAATGCATTTAATATATAATTAATAACATTTTTAACCCTAGAAGAGTTCCACCTCCTCATTTGCAGCATAAATACTGCATTCGGAACTCATTGTAAATGTTGGATTTTTATGACTTATGCTGAAGCAAATACATAGTCTCTTGGAGTTTTTTATGGAAATTTGATGTCTTGGAGCTCATGCATGCCTTGGTTTTCTTGTTGATGGAGAGAGACTGCTTTCAGGATCCATAAGCTTGGTTGATGGTGAAGTGTTTCTTATGTTTATGTTTTCTAGTTTTCCATTATGTTTTCCATCTTGCTATGTTGCAGTAGGACAAAAAATTTAGATTAAGAAATGCTTCCTGATGGCACCTTACTTCTATTTATCCTTCACCACCTTAATGTTTTCTTCTGTTGAGATATATTAGGGAATCCATCTCTTGCTCTCTAACAAGTTCTTAGCTTGTCCATTTCTTGAATGGTTTAGATCAGTTAGTGTCAAGTATGATGTATGGCTAGCCCTGCATATTCTTGCTACTGAAATACTCTGTTTTGGAATTAACTCTTTGAAAGAATCTTTATCTAGCTTTGTCAAAGAATTTTGTTTGAATCATGCTCTTTGCCTTTACTTAGCTGAATTTGTTTCAAAGAACCTTCACAGATGCAACTTTAGATGTTCAGAGTTTTCTCTTCTTCTATGGTTATAACTAGTGCATCTTAAATCTTTTTCTGCTCTTGATAATGAAATCTATGAAAGTTAAATAAGTTTCTTGTCTTTCTATAATTTCATTTGAATGTTTGTCTTCGATAATCGTCTGTGTTCAGTTTTAAATCAAAAGGATTAGGTTTCACTTATGCCTTTGATTCTCTTTCCATGCTTATGATTTTCTAACTCCCTTAGTCTAAAACGTTATTAAGGATTCAGTTCTGCCCTTCACTAGCTTTTATTCTCAAGTTTAATGTTCATCTCATCATCCACCACAACCTCAAAGACCTACCAACCAAGTTAAAATTTACCTGCAGATGCTCTTGAAACCATTGATGAACTCATCATGACCCTTTTTGACTCCATTTCCCAATGACTTAAAAATATTACTTGTTTTCTATCTAAATCCATTTGAGCATCATCCCCAACCAAAAACAATCAAAATACCCTGCACTCAACATCTAGCCTATTGAGATATCCCTCTCCAAATCTAGGAAGGCTAGGTCCTTGGATTCCAAAGCTTGGTTTGATGTTTCCTTGTCACTTGGTATGCCAATCTACCAAATCACAAGACCCCAACACCACATATAGTTTCTTCCATGGATATTCCACTTGTCCATGATGAGAGCCATTTCGATTTTTCACCAAAGGCATAATTATACACTTGGGAGGAGAAAATTGGAGACTTATTGATGAGACAACATCTTCTTTATTGTTGGAACTTATCATATGACGATGCTACAGGAGGGAGAGGAGAGGATCTCCATTTATATCCTTACAGTTTCTTGAGGAAAAACATCATTTGGGAGGGGAGGACTGTAATATTCCTAAATTAGCACACAGCTAACTGGAATATTATATTTTGATTTTTCTCTTAACTAGAGGAATAAGAGGGTATGGAGACCCATAAATCTCCTTAGTAGGAATAAAAGACACTCCTAGTGTGAATGGAGGTTATATAAAAGCTATATTGAAGACCCTTAGGTGTGAAAAGGGGCTGGAGCATGAAGACTGGGTCAACTTTGACCAAATCAAACAACACCGTTATGGAGGAGTGGCATTTATGGTGGGACAACACATTTTTGGAGGGAGATTGATTGCATGGAGGTGGTGACCTAATTGAGTGGGGAAAAGGGTGAGGAAGCTCATAACTTATATAGGGAAGAGGATGGTAGCTATATGGGGTTATGTTTTAGATTATTATTTTGTATATGGTCTATTTAGACTTGTTTCTCTCTTCAGTTGTTTAGATAAGATTGCAGTGCTATTTAGCACAGGGTGTTCCCAAGCAAGGATCCCACCTCTTTCCTTGAGAGGCCTCTTAGATGATTATTTCACTACATTTCCACACTCACGCTTAAGGCCAAGCTACATATTTCTTCATCATCACAGTTTCTGCTTAGAGTGGTGCTGTGTTGTAGGGTGCAGCACTGGAGAATTATATTGGGTGACATCAGAGCTAGTTTTGTAGTGGAAGAAGGTTTGCATCCATTGGAATGCCTGTATAGAAGACCCTTGGGCTTTATTGACATATTTGGCATCATGCCAAGGAGTATTTATCCCCTATAGCACAGTTTCGGTCCAGATCTGCGTTATTTTAGGAAGGAGTTGAAGGGTTGGTTGAAATGGTTATTTTGAGAGGTGATTTCTTCATAGGAGGAGCCATTCTTTCATACGGAGGATCTATTGGAGAAGAGCTATATGTTTCTACATAAGATTCAACCATATATTCTTGTTGGCGAGAAAACAGGTCTCATAGAGAAGACTCGAGTTTAGGCTAAGGGCCAACAAGCATGTCCGTTGTAGTCTAGCACTATGCCAACATTTTCACCCTGCTACAAAGCTACTCAGCATGAGCTCGAATGGAATAGAATACAAATGGTCCTATTGGACAGAGAGAAATATAGATATACAGAAGAATAGAGAGCAAAACAACATCACAGGGCTCTCCTATGGCTCCTCTCTTCTGACCCCGACTGCACCACCCTTCTTTCCGCTGGGTGGCTGCCTATTTGATCTACTGCCAGCGCGACTAACAATTCCTCCTTTCTATTCACTCGGCTATCTTCTGCTTCTTTCCATTACTCGAGAGTTCTACTACTTTTTTTCTTCCATGCTCTTCTGCCACCTATGCTTTCTCCTGCAACAGCCGCGCCACCTTTCCTTTACTCCTTTTCAACATTGAAATCTATCTTCCTACCGTGATTGCGTCCCACCACGTACTAGCCGCAAATAAAAAATTGTTTAATTTCAAAACAAGGGCCCCAATAGGCCCCGACCACATCCTATTGACTCGCGTCGAGTCAATCATTCTGTGATGTTTCTACTTCCATGGGTCTGCTTGGCCCTACGTTCTGCTCTGTCCATTTTCTTTCTCTTTCTTCCGGCTGTCTAAAAAATGGCCCCAACTATGGGACCTTTGTTAGAGTTGTTCCCTTGAGTTCCTGAAAGGCTATCATGGCCTGTTGCCATCCTTGCATTAGCGCATTGGTTTTGGCTATGATCTTCTCGACAAATTCTTCTCTGGCATTAGGCGACCAGTCTCCAAAAATGGTGGTGATTTGAGTATGGGCCTCAGAGGCCAACTGTTGCATTGTTTGGGCATTGACCTTCATTGGCTGTCAGAGCTCCTGGAGGGCTTGCTTGGCCGCCATTGGGTTCTCTTCTATTTTTTGTATTTGGACCTCCAAAACGTCTGCTTGTGCATACAGTTGGTCAAGTCTAGTCGGGTCCATGGCCTCCCAGATCTGTTTTGATATTTGTTGTAGCTATAGCGAGACCGATTGTGCCTTCAAAGTAAGTGTCATCAAGCATTCCTGTAGACCCTTCAATAGGTCATATGCTTCTCTTGCTGTAGTACTCAGAACTTCCTGCATTTTCGTGACTTGGCTCTGCCTCTCTGATATTCTTGCTGAGTATACGACTGCTGGGTCGAGTAATGCTGGTCGCGCTGCCAATGCTGCCTTGAGTTCTTCATTTTCCTGATGTAGGTTTGAGTATGCCACTCGGATGTGGACCGCCCACCCGACTACGTCAGTTTCCTATATCTCTTTGATATTTGGTTGTTTCTGGCCGTTACGGTGTGCCAAACATCCCGAAATACTCTTGTTACCATCTCCAGTTGTTCCTATAACTGCCCCTTCTCTGTCTTCAATTGTTCATGCTCTTCAGTAAGCGTGCTAATCTGTAGTTGTTGCAGCTCACATTTCTGTTGGAGCTCCGAGTGAAGTCTCTCAGCTTGCTATGCTGCTCTTTGGATAAAGTGGTACAGTTGGGCTATCCCCCATGTCTCCATGCTTTCTGCGCTAGAGGTACCCTGATTTGGCAACCTTGTATGAAGTGGCTATCCACTGGCAACAGATTTCGTTGACTGGTCCCACAGTGACTGTGGAAGCATCTAGTGCGGCAGTCGGTTGCTGGAGTCAGCCATCTATGAATCGGGTTGCACTTATTTACCTGTTAGCTCAGCTAGTTGGTGTGGAATCTTCTCAGGGAGTGACCCAATTATTTCTTCCATGGACTACTCTATCTGATTAATGAGCTCAGTAAATGTAGTTTGCTGGTTTGGGGTTCGGTCAACTAGAGGTACCTGTGCTGTACCCAAGTTAAATTCATTGCCGTGGTCCCCATTATTTTTTCTCTGGACTATTAGGTATGACACTATGGCTGATGAAGTGGAGGGTGTGGAATTGTGGGGTTCTCGGAAAATGGATGATGTGGCGAATGGTAGCTGGTGGCTGCGAGGTGGCAATATGCAAATGTTTAGAAAATCGATGGGGTAGATGAGGTTGTGGGGTGGTAGCCCCTTGGTTCCTTGGGGCTTGACTACTGGCTCTTCTCTGATCGGTACCCCTACACTTAGTTGTCGGGGTGGGTCTTCCTCTGTGAAATCGACCACTGGGCTAGGCACTATGACCTTGGCCCTTTTTGGTTTTGGCGCTGCTGCTGGTTTCGCAACATTATTCTTCCTGACCAGTGCTGTAGTCATTGAGGGTGATGAGCTAAATAAAAAATTTGGTATGGGTGCAAATATGGAGGCTGTGTTGGGCGATGAATGGGAATGGGATGCCTAAAATTCTGAAAATGTTGGAAATGCAGTGGTGTTATTAGTTAGCACTTGAACTGCTCTATTAAAACTTTGTACCTTATTGCTCAGTTGCTCAATTATCAGGAATAGTTGTAGCTTCGACATTTTAGCCTCTGCCTCTTTTGAAGTCTCACCCCGTAGTGGTTTTGGCAGCACCCCATCGAAATTATATGTGTAGACCCCATCCCTAACTTCCATCGCCACTCCTGGCCACGAACAGACCTCTGTGTGGAAAGCTGATTTGTCAATATGGAATCTTAAGGGCCTCATCTTGAACGTGGATTTTGGTACACAGGTCGGTCTGAGAAAAGTTTGGCTGTGGGTGACCCCGAACCATATATGTTCGACATATCCATCCAACAGGCTTCGTAGAATCCTTTTTTGACTCATTACAACGTCAACCATCTAGCCATATCAGACTCTAAAAGCTTCTGCATTCACTTCCTTTGTGCTAGGGTCTCTGGACACTCTCCATGGCACAAACTTCATTACCAATGGTTGGCCTTCTGCTATCTCAAATAGTATTCGGATGCTTGGGAAGGTCCACTTCCACATGGCTAGAGCCATGATCAAGTATCCATAAATAAACCCAGTTGCCCTTCTGTAATTGTCCTCACAAGCCTCAAACAATTCCTTCAGCAAAAAAGAGCACCAATTCAGCATTTCCCCTTGTACACAATGCTCTGCGATTGAAATTCTATCCAACGTGCATTCCCCTTTGGTATAATGCCTCATTGTCTTGCTAGCGATCAGGTAGCAAGCAAACATGACCTCCGGTATGTTGATCAAGTCAATATTTTCTCCTTTTCCCCCTCTCCTGGTGCCATACTTGACATAGTATTCTGTGTCCCCTGATTTCTTGGTTCTTTTGGATATGGTTGGGAACGTTGCTGATATGTCCCTCCCCTCTTGTGATAGTCTTGTTATCTATGGATGTCCTCTACATGAATTGGGATTTCCCTCCCCAGCCATTGTGAGCCGTTCTGGATTCTGCTCAACAAAAACTTCGTGCACTGCGTCGCAGCGCCTATGAACCCAAACACTGGCACATTCCTCAGGTTCAGTATCGTAGACTGCTGAATGCCTCCAAATTCTGGCAGCATTCTTGCCACTGGCTACCCTACTGCTGTTCTATAATTCTCTATATACACTTGCCTTTTCAACGTTGGAAATTCAAAAGAGTCTGTAAGGTCTGTATCTATCAGTGTTGCACTATCATATTTTCCCACAAGGGACTCCATATTTTGAATTCTTTTGTCAATTTCTTGCTCCACGACCACTGGGCTTACTCTGGTCATCTTGTCTCTTCGCTAGTATACTTGTAGGAGAGTTCTCTCTCTTTTCTCTAGAATTTCATCTCCCGTGTTCCTTCTCTGTTCTTCTTCTAGTTCAAATTCTCCTATTATTTTGGATGTTTATAATTATAACTCGGATTTCTCCAGAATTATCGCGCTTCCCTGCATGCGGGTTATGTAAGTAACCAGCACGGGTGAGGTTGATGAGATCCCATATCTAATTTATTTCCCCTGGCTTCCTCTACGGCTACAATCGTGCAATTAGTTACCGGTTGAGGTAGGTTCTGACATTGCTGACTGTGGTTTTGGGATTTGGGCAGACACGATGGCTGGTGGTTATGTCTAATTATGGAAAATTTATTACGATATGGGTGATGCTAATTATGGAAATTATTTCCAAATCTTGGTAATCCTACGGACTGACATTGGTACTACGCGTGATGATGATGGGCTGATTTTTGGCATGCTTTTCTATCTAACGTGGATGACACGTTGGACACTACCCCCCCGCCAACCACAATTGGTTGCATTGCGGTCTCCACAACTCAACTATTGTTATTTGGTATTATGTGTATTTTCGATATAGTGGACTCCTATCTAGCTCTTCTCAGGTGAGAGAGAGTTATTGTTGCTATTCGACCCCACTGACTCCTATCGGGTGCGAGAGTTATTGGAATTGAAAATATGTAACTTATTCTTGGTAGGGCTTCAGGCATGCGCTGTTTACCCATCCTTGTAGGATTTGGCCGTTCAGTTGTGCTAACTGAACTACTCCTGAATCTTTGATTTCAATTACAAAAAATGACCCTAGCCAATGCATCTGCAGCTTTCCTGGGAATTTATGGTATTTGCTGTCGTAGATGAGAACTTTCCCACCAACTTGAAAAGTCCTGTGCTTAATATGTCGGTCATGCCAATATTTCTATCTCTCCTTTTGTACCGTTTGGTGAAATTCAACCAGAAATCCTCCTTCTTCAAGTTCCTACAACTCATGTAGTCACTCCTTTAATGATTCTTCTTTTGACAACTGTATTGACGTTGCGACCAGGAGAATGGGTATGATGAATTCTGCGGGGACTACTGCTTCTCTCCCATATACTAGCTGGAATGGTGTTTGGTTATTTAGTCACTTTACTATTGTCTAGTAGGCCCACAAAGTTGCTGGTATTCGCTCATCCCAGTCATCACGTCGTGCATTACATATCTTTGTTAGGCCCTTCTCCAGTATCTTGTTGAACGCTTCCACTGTGTCATTGGCTTGTGGATGATAAGGGATACTTTTATGGTGTTGTATCATGAATATTTCCAGCATGGATTTAATGTTGTCATTAACGAAGTGGGTACCCTGGTCACTGGTCAGGGCTTTTGGACACCCAAATCGGCTGATTATATTTTCAAATATGAATCTTGCAGCAGTTTCTCACAAGAACTACTTCTGCCCACCTTGTCAGGTAGTCTGTTGTTGTTATTATGTACCTTGACTTTGAGAATCTTGCAGCTAGTGTAATTGGTCCCACGAAATCAACTGCCCACTTTTCAAACGTCTGCAGTACTTTTATCAGATGCAGCAAAAATTCATCTCTGTGGGATGACCGTCCCGTCTCCTGACAAATATCACATTTCTTAACAAATGCTTTGTTGTCTGTATGTAGTGTAGGCGACCATAAGCTTGCTTGTAGTACTTTCCTTGTCATCGATTTAGCTCCCATGTGTCCTCCCGCAACACCACTATGGCATTCCCATAGTACTGTTTCCCTTTCATGGTCCAGGACACATATTCGAAGAATTTGGTCTAGCCCCATCTTGTATAAGTGCCCCACTATAAGTTAATACTCTGCAGCCCAAACTACCAGGTGTCTTTTCTGTGTTGGAGTATATTATTGCGACACTTCCCTGTCGTGAGGTAGGCAGCTATTTTGGTTAAGTATTCTGGGATGGCTTCTACTCTGAAAATATCAGCATCCCGTAACTGATCATCTATAGATCCTCCGTTCTCCCCATTCTCTAGTCGGGACAGGTGATTAGGCCCTACGTTTAGTTGTTGTGTAACCCACTTCAAAAATAGAAGAAAAGAGATATCAACGCCTTAGAAATAAGCCACTTCGAGGGGGCAACCTCCAATACATTACATTAATGAACAATTGTTGGATGATACAATTTAAAAAAACTCCTTTCTATATATAGGAGTCCATGGGGCCGTAATGTAATCCTAGTGGGCCACAATGTAATCCTAGCCGACCTAACAATAATAATTTAAGGGCACAATAATAACAAAATGGGGGTTACAAGGGTACAATAATAATAATAAGGGGGTTACACTAACAATAATAACGGACTATACTAGTGATATAGGGACCTAACATGCCCCTCTCCTTCAAAAAAGTGTTGTCCTCAATTCTTGAGTAGCTCCGGGTGCTTCTGTATAAAATTCTCATCCTCCCATGTAGAATCTTCAGTGGGTAAGTTCTTCCACTTGATGAGATACTCTGAAATTGATCGATTCCGTATTTGTCGAGTTCTTGTTTCCGTGACCGCTTCCGGTTCCAATATGATTTTTCCTTCCTCATCAAGTTCTGGAAATATTGTTTGAACTGGAAGATTTTCACCTATAACCTTCTTTAAGCATGAAACATGGAAAGCTGGATGTACTCGCGAAGAAGCAGGAAGCTCCAATTTGTATGCCATAGTACCAATCTTTTGCAACACCTTGTAAGGACCATAGTACTTTGGCGATAATTTATTATCCTTCTTTGCTTGCTTGAGGGACATTTGTTTGTATGGTTGTAGCCGTAAAAATACCCAATCTCCTACCTCAAAACTTCTCTCACTACGATGTTGATCTGCCTGTTGTTTCATTCGATTTTGTGCCAAATTCAGGTTATCCTTTAAGAGTTGGAGAACTTCTTGCTGATGCTCGATGTGATCTTCCACTGCTTGAACCTTCAAATTTTCTCTTAAAGATGATGTGATGGATGGTGGATGATATCCATAAAGTTCCATAAATGTGGTCATTTTTGCTGCAGTATGGAAGGAAGTGTTATAACACCATTCAGCGAGAGGTAACCACTTGACTCATTGTGTTTGTTTATCAGATACAAAACAACGAAGATATCCTTCCAAACATTTATTTACTATCTTAGTTTGACCATCATATTGAGGCTGATAAGATGATCTATGAGCTAATTGAGTACCCAAACAGGAAAATAACTCCGTCCAAAAATTTCCAGTAAAAATGGGATCTCTGTTGCTCACAATAACCCTTGGGCTTCCATGTAGCTTTTGAATTCTGTCCATAAATGTAGTAGCAACCGTACTTGCTTTAAATGGATGAGCTAATGCAAAAAAGTGTGCATACTTGGTAAGTATATCAACTACCACCATGCTGACATTCTTTCCTTCGGACTTAGGTAAACCTGTGATAAAATCCATTGAAATATCCTTCCAACGTTGACTTGGAATGGATAAAGGTTGTAGAAGTCCCAGGGTCTTAATTGTCTCAACTTTATTCTGCTGGCAAACCAAACATTCTGTCACAAAATTTTGAATATCAGATTTAAGGCCATCCCAAAAAAAATATTTCTTCACCCTGTGGTAAGTTTTTGAAAATCTCGAGTGTCCTCCTAAAGGAGAAGTATGAAATTCCAAAAGAATCTTTTGTTTTAGTTGGGAATTCTTACAAAGATATAAGTGATATTTGTACCATAAGGAATCATTTTTCCAACTAAATGTATAATATGTACTAGGATCTTGCTTCAACTTTTGAATGAGTGTCCATACATCTTTTTCCTTCTTCCATTCATCTCTTACTTCAGTTATCCAATCTGGTTGGATAATAGAAATGGCACAAAGCAATGCTTCCACCTCTTCATTCTTTCTTGAGAGTGCATCTGCAACAACATTAAGTTTTCCTTTTTTGTAGATTATTTCAAAGTCATAACCCAACATATTTGTGACCCATTTTTGCTGCTCTTCTGAAGATAGTCTTTGTTTCAAAAAGTGTTTAAGACTATCATGATCATTTTTTACCTTGAAGTGTCTTCCCATTAGGTAAGTTCACAATTTCTTTAGTGCATGTAGTATTGCTAACATTTCCTTCTCATAAATAGGTTTCTGTAAATACTTTCCTTTGATTGGACGACTTTAAAAAGCAATGGGTCTTCCTTCCTGCATTAAAACAACACCAATTCCATTTCCTAAGGCATCACATTCCACAATAAAGGTTTTTGTGAGGTCTGGTGTAGCTAAGACCGGTGATAGGCGCATTGCCTCTTTAAGATGTTCAAAGGCCTTAGTTGCTTCAAGAGTCCATGAAAATGCATATTTCTTCTATAATGTTGTTAGAGGTGTTGCTATTCTCCCATAATTCTTAAAAAACTTGCGATAATACCCTATTAACCCGATAAATCCTCACAACTGCTTTATGGTTGTGGGGACTTTCCATTCCTTAATGGCTTTAATTTTGTTAGGGTGTACTTTAACACCCTCGTGAGATACAATATGACCTAGATATTCCACCTCTTGTACTCCAAAGAAACATTTGGATGTTTTTTCATATAATTTTTTCTCCTGCAATAGTTTGAGCACCCTGTCAACATGTTCAACATGATCCTTCCAAGACCTGCTGTAGATTAGTATATCATCAAAAATACTAGCACAAATTTTCTAAGGAAGGGTTTGAAAATGGAATTCATCAACCCTTGAAATGTAGAAGGTGCATTGGTAAGGCCAAAAGGCATGACCAAAAGTTCATAATGACCCTCATGAGTCTGAAATGTTGTTTTTGGAATATATTCAGTCTTCATTCTAATTTGATGATATCCTGAACGAAGATCCAACTTGGTAAAATAAGTTGCTCCATGTAATTCATCCAATAATTCATCAATCACAGGAATGGGAAATTTATCTTTAATGGTCAGCTTATTGAGCTCCCTATAATCCAAACACATTCACCATGATCCATTCTTCTTGTGTACCAATACTACAGGATCAGAGAAAGAACTTTTACTAGGTTGAATTATATCCGCCTCTAACATTTCTGCAATCATACGTTCAATTTCGCTCTTTTGGATGTAAGGATATCTATAAGGCCTGATGTTTGGAGGAAAACTTCCTGGAATCAACTGAATAGCATAATCATGATCACGAATAGGTGGGAGTCCTTTGGGAGTTTCAAACACCTTGGAATGATTGTCCAAGACTTGTTGGAGATCTGCAGAAATAGATGATTTTGATGTTGGAACTTCTAGTGAGCATAATTGTGCAATTATGCCTCGTTGTTCTTTACTTAGAAGATTTGTCATGACATTAGAGCTTATTATCCTTCCTGGACATTTGTCATGCCCCGTAATTCGACTTCCTTTCCTTCTGAAAAAAATTTCAAGAGAAGTTCTTGAAAATTAAAAGCTACCGTCCCCAAAGATTGTACCCATTGTACTCCTAGTACAACATCAGCACCTCCCATAGGAATGGAAAGCATTGGACTAGTCAATACGTATTCCCCCATGGTTAGCTTGATATTATGACATTTTCCCGAGCAATTTATAGTTCCTCCATTTGCAACCATTACTTGACATTCTGGTGTTAGGTATATGAAACAATTTAATTCCTTGGCTACCTTACAATGAATAAAATTATGGGTGCTACCTGAATCAATCAACACTATTACCCTTTTCTTCTTGATATGTCCTTCTATCTTGAGAGTTTGAGGAGTGGTAATTCCTGCCAGTGCATTACACGATATGGTCGGATTCATTTCTTCCTCTTCTAGGGCTGGTTCCTGGTGTATATCCACTTCTTGTTCATTTTCTTCTTCTTCTTCACAATCTATGTAAAATAATTTCTTCTCAGCACACTTATGACCTTTAGTGTATTTGCTATCACAACTATAGCAAAGCCCTTTTGCTCCTTTTTCTTCCAATTTTTGTGGTGTCAACCTTGTAGGTTGTGGAAATCTAGGCGTAGCAACACTTCCTTCTTTATAGAATTGAGTGGTAGGCTTCCTTGTCGCCATAATTTTACATTCAACTTTCCTTGCCAACCTGAATGCCTTCTCCAATGAATCAGGTTCCAAAACGCGAACTTCATGTTGGATGTTATCCTTTAAAGTGCCTAGGAAGAGATCAATCCTGTGTCCCTCTGGAATATCAGTTACCCTTCTATTCAATTTTTGGAAGTCCTCAATGTGCTGCCCCACTAAACCCTTTTGTTTGAGATTTATCAATTGGGTAAAGAAGGTGTTGCTCTTTGTGTCCTCATAATGTGCTATCATTTCCTCCGTAAAAATTGACCAAGTGACAATTTTTTTACGGGAGCAAAGCCATTGATACCATACAAATGTATTTTGTTCTAAATGTAAACTTGCAATGCGTACCTTTTGTGTGTTTTGCACGTTATGGAGATCAAAATATTGCTCCATCTGTAGTATCCATGTTACAGGATCCTTTCCATCAAACTTCCTCATATCCATTTTTGGAATATGGTGGTTCTTCCCTCCAACAATAGAGTTTATGAAATCACGATTAACATTTATTTTGTTCTCATCATGAGTTTCCTCTACTATCTTTTCACCATTGGGAAACATTTCTTGTATCAACTTTCCCAAACCTTCGATGTCTACTTTTAGATCTTTCTTCATGTTTTCCATGTTGTCTTTCATTTTTTCATCGATCTTAGCTTCCATGTCATCCATCTTAGCTTCCATGCCCACTTCCATGCCATCCATCTTAGCTTCAAAACCATTCATCTTAGCTTCCACGCCTTTCTTCAAACCATCCATCTTAGTTTCCATGCCTTTCTTCAAAACTTCCATTTCATTTTTTGTTGTTCTTTGCGAGAGCGAAATTTGTTGCACTTCCTCTTGTAATTTTGATATGTCATGTTGCCATTCTTCGTCTTCATGAGTCATAGTAGAGCCTTCTAAAGGCTTAATGGGTGTTGAATTATTTTTAAGGGCCATTTTAGAATCCAATATTGATATCTATTCTAAAATATGCCCTTGGAATCAATTCAACTTGATTCTTCAAACAAGACTTATGCAATTCGGAAAAAAAAAATACACACCTTTTACTTTCTTTGAGGAGCTCGATATTGAAATTGAATTATCTCTGTAATATAAAATATTCAATATCTGAAATTCATCCCTATAGTAGCCCTCTAAATATTCTTTCAAATGGCACAAGTCTGATCTAATTTGGATTCTTCAAGGCAAAGTTATGTCCAATCTCCCACAATGACCCAATTTTGGACTGGTTGAGTAGAGAGAACTTGTACTACTTGTCACGTGTCACTTTTTCATCCTTCGGATCTGAAATTGATAGCCAAGAAACTAAAGTCTGTTTACTTGTGACCAATTTTTACGGTACTCCAATCTGATTCTCAGAGAGAGAGTTATGAATATTTTCCCACGATCACGTCTTTGAGATGAAATTCGAGAGGCTGAAAAAACACTACCTTCCACAGATCATATCTCCAAAACTATTGCGAACCAAGCTATGAAATTTTTTGAAAAGTTTCCTCAGGATTTCAGCTTCACACCCTAAGAATTTTAGATTCTGAACCTTAGTAGAAAAAACGTTATAGTGCAAATTCCACGATGACCTGTTTAGGAGCCTGAAAAAAGACCTAACTTCCACAGATCATATATCCGAAAGTATTGCGAACCAAGCTCTGAAATTTTTAGAAAATCTTCCTCAGGATTTCAGCTTCACACCCTAAAAATTGTAGCTTCTGAAACTTTGTAGAAAAAAATTTATAGAAAACATTCCACGATGACCTATTTGGAGCAGCGAAACTCTAGAATCCAAAGCTCTGATACCAAATGTTGTGTAAGCCACTTCAAAAATAGAAGAAAAGAGATATCAACACCTTATAAATAAGCCACTACAAGGAGGAAACCTCCAATACATTACATAAATGAACAATTCTTGGATGATACAATTTACAAAACCTCCTTTCTATATATAGGAGTCCATGGGGCCATAATGTAATCCTAGTGGGCCACAATGTAATCCTAGTTGACCTAACAATAATAATTTAAGGGCACAATAATAACAAAATGGGGGTTACAAGGGTACAATAATAACAATAAGGGGGTTACACTAACAATAATAAGGGACTATACTAGTGATATAGGGACCTAACATTAGTCTTCTAGGATTTATGATGACTTCAAACGTGAAATCCTGAAAGAGTAGGAGCCATCTGCAGATTATCCCTTCTAAAACCGGCTTGTTCACTAAGTACATTAATGCTGAGTGGTCTGTGAAAAATTTTAACGTACCTCCCAACAAGGAGTGGTCGAAATTTTGAAGAGAGTACACTATTGGCAATGCCTCCCATTCTGTCGTGGTGTAGTTGTGTTCTGCTATGGATAAATTGTGATTGGAAAAATATACTGGGTGATTGACTGAAGTGTCCCCTGGTTGGGTCAAAACTGCTCTGAGCGTGATGCTGGAAGCATCAATGGGTACATGAAATTTTTTGTCCTAGTCTAGGTGGACTAGTATTGGCGCACTCACCAACTTTTCTTTTAGAGTCTCCAGGGTTGCTCTACAACTGTCTGTCCATTGGAACTATTCATATTTCTTCAACAGCTTCTGTAACGGAGCTGTTATTTTCACATAGTTGCAGATAAATGGCCGGTAGTACCCTGTGTGGCCCAGCAGTGATCTCAGCTGCTTTACCATTTCTGGTGCATCCATATTGACTATCACTGCTACTTTGGTCGGGTCTATGTAAACGCCTTGGCTACATACAACGTGCCCTAGCAGAGTTCCAAACGACATTGAAAATATACACTTTTTCAGGTTCAATGAGATCTACAGTTGTCGAAATATATCGAACATCACCCTTAACAACATCGCATGATCCTTCAGTATGCTATATATAGTCCAGTCTTCCATGTAGAATTCTAAGAACTTGTGGATGTACTCCCAGAAAGCGGCTATCACGATGCGCGAGAATACTGTTGGTGCATTTTTCAGTCTGAATGGCATCACATTGTATGCGAAAGAGCCCCATTCAGTGGTGAATGTTGTATTTTTCTTATCCTCCTCTGCTATCCGTAACTGAAGGTATCCTAAGAATCCATTAGTGAATGAATATACCTCGTTCCCTACAACATTGTCCAAGAATTCATTGGTAAACGGAGTAGGAAATGGGTCATGGATACAAGCATTTTTTA
Organism: Pinus albicaulis; assembly: GCA_034641835.2. Lineage (NCBI taxonomy): Eukaryota > Viridiplantae > Streptophyta > Pinopsida > Pinales > Pinaceae > Pinus > Pinus albicaulis. The sequence continues at coordinate 525,466,994 of CM076573.1, read as the reverse complement.
AGCTTCTGTAATCTACACAAACTCGTATTTCAGACTTTTCTTTCTTGTTTTGTATAACTATGGGACTTACCCATTCTTCTTCCTCGACTGGTAATATCAATCCTGCTTGCAACATCTTGTCGATTTCTACCTTAACCTTTTTTTTCACCCTTGGATTCAGACGATATGGTCTATTTTTTAGTGGCCTTGTGTCAGGTTTCAATATTATCTGCATCTCCCCCATATCTCCTTTTATGCCCCTTAAATCCGCTACTAATGAAGGGAACAAATCCTCATATTCCTTCAGCAAACTGACTATTTCCTTGGTTGTTTGTTCATCCCAATAATCTCCAATAGTTGCTAGTTTAGGTTTATCCGTTGTCGCAATATTCAATTTCTTGGTCCTCAATGGTAGCAGATGGATCCCTTCTGTCGTGGGTTCTTCTTGGATACTTATCCCCCCCTTAATTTCTTCAAAATATAGGTGTTGGAGATCCTCCAGATTGTCATCATCCATCTCACTGTTTATCTTTTGACATGCCACTTTTGGTCTGACACCTGGGTACTGGACTGACTGCTCCTCCTCCTTTTGAATATCCGGGAAGAACAGTACCTTCTTGATAGCCTGCAAGGCTTGTGTAACCAGTTCTATATTTCCCCGAAACAACAAACACTGCATGAATTTTTCTACAACTTCCTACCATTTGCTGGTCCCTCTCTTATTTTCTTCCGTTAGATACCAGGCCTTTGGTATCAAGTCCAAAGAGTGGAAAAACTAGTGTACCCATAGCTCTTCTAGATATCCCTCGTTTCTCCATTTTTCCTCACATTTCTCCAGATGGTTTCTAGTGTCAGAGTCCCCATGATATTTATCCTTGCTGCATGGTCCTTCCTCTTCCTCAAATATTTCTTTTAATGCTGCTGCGATTTCGCCCCACTATGTGAGCGAATTGCAATGATTCCTCCACCATCTTGCAGATGTAAATTGTAATGCTATGTCCATCAGTGGTACCCTGTGGCCTTCTAGTACCTTATCTTCTATTTTTATTATGAAACTGTTTACAGCATCCATATCAGATAAGGTTGGATATTCTCGAACCTCGGTCCCGATCCAATTGATTCGCCCAATGTTGGTGCACCTTTGTGCATTGGTTTCATACCCTTATTGCTGCCAGTCATCCCAATATATTTCTGAGCCTAACTCTAAGCTTTGGATTCTTCTCCAACTTATAGAGCCTTCCACTGTTGGATGGATGTAATATTCTCTTCTTCCTGCAATCATTTGATAGAGATGATCCAGAAGTTGAGCATCTTCTCTTCTATCCACAGTCTCTATATATCTTGGTCCTTTTTCAAAAATATCACAAATATGTGCCAGAGATGGACTGCAAGGGCATTTATCGAATATGTCACCTTATAAAGAAGGGTGAGATCCAGAGGCTTTCTCACCCTTTGCAGGCTCTGTCTACATATATGTGAAATTCCCTAGTAGGAATGGCTAGCAACCCAAGCTTGGAAAACGTATTTCCCAGAAATGGAGGCAGCAGGATTTGATCCCTGGTCTGGAATCCCTTGAGATATAACTTTCTAGAGTTGAAATCCTGAAGTGGACTAAAAAAAAATCCTTCTAGGAGCTTGAGATAAGCCTCCTTCACCTATATCTTTAGAAAAAGGCCCAATGAAGAGGGCTGCAACATCACTTTTCTCAAAAAAGGAAATGACATCGTTATTTCTAATGAGCCATGTCACATGAAGATGAAATCAATCTGTAAATATATGTGCAGCAGAAAACGTTGACAAACTCTTGAGGAATCTCTTACTTAAAGCAAGACAAATAATCTCAAGGAGATAATGTACATAGGAATGGATAAAACACTGCTCACATATTTTATTCCTACTAAGACTGTGCAGTCTATGGGAGGTAATGCAGTAGTAAATATATGAAAATGAAATATACAACAATGTAAGCTCAAATAAATATGGGGGAGAAAGGCTTCTACCCCTGAAAATACAATATAAAAATCCTCTAAAAGGATTGGATGAAAACTAGACAAGATGGCATTTTTACCAAATGCTGGAGTTGTTGGGCAGCTGCTGCAACTCAATAGAAACTATAAATGAAATAAGCTTGCTGAATATGATGCCTTTGCTAAAATAAATCCTTTGTTCAATCTTCTAGAGGAAAGGCTGATCCTTTCATAGAAGATCTCACCACCCACCAAAATGCTGCAACCCTCACTGCAAATGCTCTCTATGAACTACGTAGTCAAGGAAGAGGGATGCTCTTTTGTTGATGGAAATGATTGGCTTGCTGCCAAAGATGATGTTTTGAAGATCAAGAACTCCCTCACTGATCTCCCAAAGGAATGGAGACTCCTCTCCTCTGAAAAATACAATGCTAGAATTGATGTTGAGAAACCCTCCCCTGGAACACCCAGCAACACAACTCAACCACCAATAGAGACTGCATTGGAGCTGAATGAAATGCTTTGGCCTCAAGACAGAATATGGGGAATATGAAGAACAAGCTCTTCCAAGAGCTACTCTATAGAAGAGATGGGATTCCCGCCCAGGAACACCTAGTGCTAGCAGCATTGCATCTCATCTAAACATCCAGAGAATGCTCTTGTTTGAGAAGACAAGCAAAATGATAATCAAAAGCATGAATGAGAATGGTCGCTTCATTCTCCTTTTAAACAAATGAAATATTATTTTCCATGGGAACCACACCTTAGGGTTTCCTCTCTAGAATGATCTCCTCCTCATGCAAACTGCACTGGCCCACTAAGGGAATCTTATCTTCTCTATCTGCGCAGTCAACATGGCCTCTTCAAGAATTATCCACCTGCAATTTGCCTCTTTTCACATATGGGGTGTGAAATCTAGTTCTTTATTGACCCCTTTTCACATTACAAGGGCTACTTATTCAGATTTTTATTATCAATGGGTTTTCCTACCCATTTATTCTTCTCCTAAAATAAAAACAAAAAATTTTAATGTTCCAAAATTTTTTGGAACATTACAGAGTGACTCTGATCTCCCCGTACTCGAAGACCATCAGTTCCTTTTTCAGATCTATTATCACGTAATTTTCAAAGGCCCAATCAATTCCTAGTAGTGCAAGATAAGAATCTTTATCTCGAATGATGTCGATGACTTCAAAGTCTGTATATGTCTTTACCCCTGCAATGTTAACTTCAATGTTTCCAGTCTGCTGATGGGTACAATGCAGTACTGGTTTGCCATCCAAAGTTGGATTGGTGAATACACCAATCTTGTCTTCCCTAATCCTTCCCAAGTGTTCCTTGGAAAAATATTGTCATCGAATCCCAAATCAAGAATAGTATCTTTAATTTGGAAACCTGCGACTTGCGTGTTCACTCGGAATTATTTTCCCATCCTTATTTTATTTCTCTTTACTCTGTGTGCATACTTCTGGTTTGCATCCGGTGATTCTCTTGCTACTGTGATTTTCTTCAACAACCCTTCCAAGTTCTACTTTAGTTGTTCTAGCATTGGCGGATTGTTAATGATTTTTAGGAACAACTCAAACCATTCTTGGATCAAAGCTTCTGAGTTACCTTGGGTTTCATTTTCATCCTTAGGTCATTGTATTTCAATACCTTTGTTTCCCCTCAGTTGGGCAAAGGTTTCTGCTACTTCCTAAAGAAATTGTTTCTATCATTCTGGTCTGACCAGCAGTTTTGGGGTTGCTGGCTTAACCAGCTTTATTGGGTCCCTTACATGTGCATCTTCCATTGTTATTTTGCCTCCTCGTGTTATTATGGCACAATTATAAATTTTATGAGTCTCCATCAACCTGGGTTCTGCATTTACTACATTTTCCCCCCTTTGTCTAGCTCTTTCCTCCCATCTTTTGATGAGCTCAGGGCAATCTTTTGTTGCATGTGTGCTAACATGGCACTGCAAACACCAGGGTGTTCTAGGGAGTATACATTCTCTAGCTACATTCCCTTCCTGGTCGCAGTTGTAGCATCTCACTGGATATCTACCTCCTACTCGACCTCCTCCCAGGCCTCCCCCTCTCCCTCGGGGAGCTTCATTCACTCTGTATGAAGGTCGGTCTAGTCGTTCCGCTAGTGCATCCAAAGCTCGGCACTGTTATGTGCCATGTGTTGTTGAGGCACAGAAATCACAGTATATATTATTCAGAACATTGGAATATTTTTGTAATATCAGACATAGGCGAGGTTGGTGGCCCATAGTCTTGCATATTTCACAGTACTCATTGGTGGTTGGACTTTGTTGTGCAGGGAACCCTATGTATTGTTGTTGCGGTGGATGTAGTCCCTGGGTGTTTATTTGAGCAAATCCTCATAATGGTGGAGCCCCTTGCGCTCCTGCAGCTAATGTCCCCACGTTCTACCCCTGCAACCATGGACATTTGGTTACCACATGTCCTTCCATGAGACAATGTGTGCACCATACGTTCAGTCTTGCCAGCCACATTGGCTGAATTTATTTGATTTTTTCTATCGAAATCTCTATTTGATGCTGCAAACCCATTATAGAGGGGTCCTATACTGCTGCTCCTCCCTTAAACTCTTGTGGGTATCCCACCATAGCTTCTATCTTCATTGCTTGGTCTATTGTGTCTTGCAACATCTCAATCCTTTGTTGAGTTAATGGAGTCCAGGTCAAAGGTAGTAGAGCTTTGATGAACTAGTCCCTCTGATGGTTTGGATCAATTGGATAGCTGAGTTTTCCAATTGAGTCCTTGAATATCCGCATCAAATCCCAAGTAGTCTCTCCTTCCCATTGCTTGATTTCCCACATTTCTGACAGGCCCTGTTGGTATATTTAGGGCGGTTTGAACTCCTTAATGAAATCCCTCTTTACATCTGCCATCACTGGATGTTGATGAGCTTCAGACCACTTCATAAACCAGCGTAGGGCCCTCTCCCTAAGGGTGGTTTAAAATTATATCAACTTCCCCACATTTGGTGTTTGTCACGCCCTCCAGATGGCCTCACAGAGGTACCAGTGTTGTTTTACATCGTCGTTACCCCTCCCAGAGAAATCTGGATACCAGGTAAGTGATCCCGCCATGTTCACTTGAGTAGGTGTTACTAGAATGAAGCCGTTGGTTCCTGGTTGCAAGATTGTACCACTAGAAATCCTACTACTAATATGTATCACTGCTAGGGACTGTATACTATGCAACATACTTAATTCACACAACTTAACAAAAATTTCACTTAGGGATTGATAGAGTACCAGGGGAAAGTTTGGACTAGAGCTACTTGAACTTTGGGGAATAGGAATACCTTGAGATATGGACGTTGGCCTTTCTTGGAATAGTTGCTCCATTGCAACGTGCATCTCCACATCGGACACCTCCTCTGGGCGCGTGTTTGTACCTTCTCCTTCAGACTTCTTTCCTTTCTCCATCTGGGCTAGGCTCCTATACACCTGTAAAACTTCTTTAACGGCCCCTCCTATATCTTGGGGACCCACCTGACTTTCCATTTCCTTCGTCATCTAAGGCACCTCCTCTTTGTCCTTTCGACCACTTTCCTATATTTTCAACTCCTTTATCACCCTCTCTCACCACCTTTCTGCAATCTGCGCCCTCTGATGTGCTCGTCACTCCCTGAGCTTATTAGCGGTCTCGGCATCCATACTCCTATTCCCATTTTTCACTGTTTTTGTAGCATATCTCCCTTAGTCCCTTCCCCCGACACTGGAGGTTTTACGCTTCCATATCTACTTTTTGGAACCCCATTAGTCTTTCATCTACCATCAATGCTTTAATCCACAATGGGATCTCCTTCAACAACTTCCCACTTAACCCAGATATGAATGTATCTTCTGCTCTCGAAAAATACTAGTAGCACTCTGCTGCAAACTCCACTATGTATCCGTCCAAGGTACATTCCATCCAGAAATATACATCTCAGGTTAAATGAGTGTTTAGTTGATGAAGGGCGACTAGATCTCCATGCACCCACTTGCAATTTATTTTCCAGGACTTTTCCCTGACCACCTTAATCTGAAGCCTCCGCAGCCACTTATAGAGTTCTTCCGAAAACTTTACCAAAAATATTTCGTAGGTATCACTGGTAGAGTCAGAGAATAGGACTAGATTCTTGATCATTTTCTCTTTCTGTCATCTCAGCTCAGCTTGCTAAGTGATGAACTGATCTAGGTGGTTATCCCACCAGCTTCGTATTTCTCTTTCAAAGACTCGAGATACCATGATATCGATCCCAAATGAAGTTTCAGGTCCCGGCAACGGAACCATTTGTTGGCGAGAAAACAGGTCTCGCAGAGAAGACCCAGGTTCAAGCTAAGGGCCAACAAGGGTGTCTGTTATAGTCTAGTGCCACACTGGCATTTTCACCCTCCTCCAAAGAGCCGAGAGTCTCACTCGAGGTGTGTTTTGACCTTACTAAGATGGGGGATAGATAGGTATCAACATAACGAGATCGGTAGGGAGAAATTAGAGCTGTGACATAAATCTAAAAAAACACAACCTTCCATCAAATATATCCCTCCAAAGTGCATTCAGACTTATAACACATAAAATTAAAAATCACTACCGAAACCATTCATTCCATACCACAACATATACTCAGAATAGAAACTCCTGATTGTATTATAAAGAAACCATCAACAATAGAACATTAAAAATATCCTTAGCATGAGCTCGAACATAATAGAATACAAATGGTCCTATTGGATAGAGATAAATACATAGATACATAAGAATAGAGAGCAGAACAACATCATAGGGCTCTCTTATGGCTCCTCTCTTATGACCCCAACTGCACCACCCTTATTTCTGTTGGGTGGCTACCTATTTGATCTGCTTCCAGTGCGACTGACAGTTCCTCCTTTCTTGTTTCGCAGTTGTCTTCTATTTCTTTCTGAGTTCTACTACTTGTTTTCTACCATGCTCTTCTGCCACCTGTGCTTGATCTCACAACGGTCGCGCCACCTATCCTTTGATCCTTTGCAACCTTGAAATCTCTCTACCTACCGTGGTTGCGTCCTGCTACGTACTAGCCACAACTCAAACTATTTAATTTCAAAACAAGGGCCCCAACACTTCTCATTTCTATTGTTGCAGTATACCTTCAGCCCTAGGGCTGCATCTTACATTGGCACATTGTGTGAATTTTCCGAAAACCCTATGGGGTTGTCTTGGAAAGTTGATCTAGTGCCCAGATCTGTATGTGTAGTATCTATTGTGGCCTATATCAGTATTTTTATATCATTGTATGATCTCCAGCTGTATTTATTCCTAGTATGACTACACTGTAGCAACTCTCTGGCATTTGTATTATAGCAGTAGCTCATATTTGGTAGTGATTGTTTATGGGAGGCTTGTTTCCTCATTTCATATGATTTATGCCTCACTATTTGGTATTGATTTTTTGTTCTTATACATAATGTTATGGCTCCATATTGGTCTCCATTTTTGATGTGTTGATTGACACTGCTATTTCCATTTTTGTGTTCATATATTGTTGCTTTCCCATTTGGGAATATTACATGTAAGGGCAGGATCTTTGAAAATACTTGGTCCTATGCTCTCATAAGTCGAAGGAATATGATCTACATATGGAGCATTTCTCTCAGAAGACATGGAAGTGAAAAAGGACAACTAATCGACAGTGATGATCTTTCCATCATGTGGAAATTTAAGCACACAAAAGAGAGTGGACAGGATGCATAGCATGGTGTGAGTCCAACTGCAACTGAGGAGAAGATTGTAATTTATTTTGGCATTAATGACATCAACCTAAACGTTAACCATTTTTCCTTCTAACGTAATAGGTAGACTGGTGAGAACACCAAGAGAGCGATATTCCCTTCCGTCAAAAGATTCTAAAGCGTTTGGAGATTGTTTGAGGGCTGGAGAACCAATGGCTTTCCAGTAAGCAGAAGACATGATGAAATTAGATTCACCCTCATCCACAACCACTCAATGGATATTCTTTCCATTAATCCCAACTTGGATAAACAGTGCAAGTTGGCGAGGGAGACGCGAGATGAAAATTTTCAAATCAAAAGTGATAAGGCTAGAATCGGCAGGGTCAACCCCTCCGATAGCAGATAGCAAAGCCTTCTGTTGTGACCGAAAAATTTGAAGTAATTCCAACGAAGACATGGTGGATGGCGCCTAGGCAAAATTATCAACAATACTGTAATGCTGAGCGGCACAGGAATTTGGGTTATAGGATGACTTTCGGAGGACGCCTTTAGAAGGTTGTCCTACAACAGGCTCACGAGTGGGCCTTTCAATGTGAAGAGGGCCGGAAGCAGGTGAGGTAGGAGGACCATCAATGATCTCTTTCCCTGCTGCCTGATGTAGTTTAGTATAATATTTCGATTAGGAAGCAATAGAGATGGGTGCAAGACCATTCATCATGAAGACCTATGAACCAAATTGGGTAGAGGATTGAGGTTGCTCCACCATTTGAATTTGTTGCGATGGGAATATTTATTTAAGAAAAAAAGATTGCCTTGAGTTCCTTTGAGCAATCTACTCACCTTAGCCCATCGTGGACAGTCCTTTGTGTAATTCTCTTCATCAAAAATCCGACATGGGTACTTCAGTTTGTGTTTTGAACCATCATCGACACTAGGTTTTAGTGTCCCATGATTTCGCAGATTGGTAGACCAAATGATAGGGTAACATCATACCAGTCTTTGGAGTCCTAGGACCTAGCCTTACTAGACTCAGAGAGGACTCTCTCTATTATGTGAAGGATGTGAACTTGTTTGCTTTGGATGATTGATTTTAGGCTAGTTGTTAAGTGTAGTTTTGTTTGTTTTTTTTGGGTTGGGGTAAGATGACTTAGTAGGATAGGTGGAATGAGAGGTTATCAAATAAATAGGGCTATGGGGTCAGATGAAGTCAAGGGTGTCTAAATGATGAAACAGAGTGTATTGCAGGGCCGATTTAGCAAGGTTAATGGATCCTTTAGGTGATGTATGAGGTGTAATGAACATTAAGTTTGGGAAAAAACTAAGTCTTAAACATATATAGTCTGAAGCAATAACTCATGAGGTAGGGAAAACCATTAATCTCTATGAACAATAATCAAACTAATAAACATGTAAGATGAACATTCCAGTGAGACATAGAAGCATTATAACTCCTAACTTTAGAAATTCACCTTCAGCTTTTGGGAAAACACATAAGATAAACAAACAACTCAATTTATGGAGAGGGAACTCCTAAACAACATATATCAAGTTATTGGTAACTCTGAAATAAGTTGGTAAGCATGGGAAAATGGCAAGATCGAATGAGACCTCTTTGTCTTAACCTAGTCAATCAATATTCCGTAGGAAAACTTCAAGATAAGGTTTTGAAAAAACTTTAAATAAGCAGGGCATACCATGAACCATACTTATAAGCTAGCATAATAACCATTCATGAAATAAAATAAAATAAAATTAGTGGGCCTAAGGAGCATTTAAGAATTCCTTAAGATAACTAAAAGAGGAAAACATCAAGGCTATAACAAGCAGAAGGTTTGAGGTGCTTCCATGAGCATGTCTCAACCTATAATTTTCTGATCTATAGAAACCAAGCAGACTGAAACAAAATGAGGACAAGAAAACATTATCAAGTTAGGAAAACATCACCATTCACCAAGCTATGGAATCCTGCAAACAAGCTTCTCCAACATCAAGCCAAACAAGCCATTCATCCACTTCATAAAACCAATTTCTTGTCCAAGCTCATTAAACCATGTATTTCTCTTAAACACATCAAGTCTCAATAGTTTACAGTGAATCCTTATGCCTTATATACCAAACAAGGAAGAGGAGAGCCAAAGAGAGTATCTAGAAGCCTATTGGCCAAAAAGAAATATCCTAAGTTGTCTTCAAGGCTTTGCAAAGCCCAAGGCACAAAAATATCTAACAAATATCTTTGTTACACCATTTTTTGGTCATCTAACCTATTATCATTATATGGATCCAAGTACACCATGTAAGACCAATTTTACCGTAAGTAAAATTGCTTTCACTATAAAAATAACTTAGTAAACCACCTTTATTAAGTTGGTTATGGTCTAAACAGCAAACCCCATGAGGAAATATTAAATAAATCCACATTTGCTTGATTTTCCTCAAGGAATAATTAATTAAACAATAGTTTGATTAATATTCCTCGTTATATTAACCCAAAACAAGGAAATTAATTAGATAAATCATTATTTACTTATTGTTTCCTAAAGAATAGTTATTTAAACCTTATTTAAATAACATTATTTGTTAAATATGACTAAATCACCCATAAATAATTAAATAAACCATTATTTATTTGATAATTACTCAACCACATCCTTAGAATGATAAATAAATCATTTATTTATTTATTATTTACAAATAAAGGGATTTAACCCAAGTCAAATTCCTTTTCCCTCCAACAAATATAATAAAATATTCCATAAAAGTTGGATCTTGATTTGGTTAATAATATTTTAATTATGCACCAATATCTAGACTAACTCAATATTTTTCTATAAATAGAAGGGTTTTTCCATTCATTTATCACCTTTTGTTGCCTATAGATCACTCTGGATCTATACTTTTGGTCTGACTATTGATCCTCATATTTTGCTACCATTTTTGTCTGGGTTTTCTACACCATCAAGAGAGAGGAATTTTATATCTGAAGTGCTAAGGACATACAAGAACCCATCCCATTGAGGAGAAATGGGAAAACCCTCCTGTATTTTCCTCCTTGGCGCCCCTAATACAAAATTCATTCAACATATTATTGTATTGTTTATTGGATGCATGGAGTAAATCTTGTTTTTTCTATTGTTTAATGTCTTCTAATGAATAGATCTAGATTTTTGCAGCATTTATCTTGATCACCTAACGGCAGATCTAAAGATATTGGCAGTCATCTCTACTATTAGGGTTGTTGGTTATGCAAAACTAAAGTGGTATTTTTTCGTACGCTTGGAATTAAGATTCATACTAAAAACTAGCGACTCCACTGGGGATGGGTTTAGTGTGTTTTGATTAGTTTTTTCACTCACCTATAGACTAGTTGCTGAGAGGCCTGCCCCCTTGGGTTTAGATCATTGCATTATTAACTGTTTATTTTCTATTTTTGCAGGCTTATATACTATCATTTACAGGTTTATTTGCAGCTATACAACACACTTTTTCTTTTTCTCTACAAACATATAGGTTTAAAAATTAAAATTTACACACTTCACACACACACCCTAAGTGAAAAAGGGTTTGGTTAACACCGCCAAGAAAAGACTCTAAAACACTGAAATAAATTGATCCTACACCTCTTTGCCCTTGTTTCAACATTGTAATTGGTTGATCTTGCACCTCGTTGCCCTTGTCGATCTCGTTTTCCTTTGTGTCGTGTTTCTGTCATCATCATTGCGCCACCAAGGCGTTCATCCTGGACAGCTCTTGGCCTTCATCCTCAGTTTCTGGTAGGAATACTTACTGCTCCACATAGGATTCGAGTTATTCCTCCACCAAGTCTGTACACCAACTCTTCTTCTGGTCCTTTGGGTTCTCCTTCTCATCCTGTCTTCGGTTTTCCCCCTGTCACCTTCACCATGTCTGGTGCAGGACGTAATGCTGGTGATAACCCCGACCCTCATGCTTGGAATACCACTAGTGGGACATCAATGGACACTACCCTGGCTGCGCCCTTGATCCCCTTCATGGCAGACCTCAACCTCCCCGATTTCGACCAGTTGATAAACAACCCTATAGACCATGATGCTAGTTGGCCTGTTATGCCGACGATGCTCCCTTTCGACATCCCAAAGTTTGAAGGACTTGCTGAAGAATATCTTACAAATCATATTAGATATTTCCACATGTGGTGTTCGTCTAACTCCATTACCGATGACTCTGTCCGGCTTTGGTTGTTCCAATGTACGCTTACAGGTCAATCTTCTAAGTGGTATGTTGATCAGACCCCTTCCTCTCATACCACCTTTGCAACTATTGCCCGATATTTCTTGTCTTACTTCCATCTTCCTCTTCGTTATGACACTGGTACTAAACTCTTGACTTCTTTCCGTCAATCGTCTACGACCTGCCTTTCCGATCATGTCCAGGAATGGTTGAGAAGAAAGAGCCTATGTCGAGCTCCTACCTTTGAAGACTGTGTCTACATGGACTAGTTCCTTAGATCTCTTTTGCCACCTATCGTAAAATATGTTGCATCACACTTTCCTCAAACCTAAGAAGCCGCTCTCCAAATTGTGTTAGAATATGACCTGATCTATGCTCAGTCGGGTTATGTTTATACCGTTCTACCTGATCTTCCTAGACCTGGTGGTGCCAATGCACTAGGGGAATCTCACGTCACCGAAGGTATCAATGGAGCTCTCTTTAACTTGTATGCTCAACCTCCCATGAGCTATGGTTTTCCTCAGGGGGGGGGTAGCACCTCCTACACGCATATCCCCAAACAAACATTTTGTAATACCCTGCATGACTGAGGAGTGACCGTAGCTATTTCCTTGTTGTGAGAGTCACTGAATGTATGATAACTTTGCCTTCTATATCTACATCCCTATTCTTAGCCAACGTAGGGTGCATTTCAGAGCTACCCATTTGTACCCTGAGCAGCTCGGTAGTCATGTGCACCCATTCCAATTCTATGTTAGACACAGCTCGTGGATCATCCTTACCCTCTGTTGGGGCTAGGATATGGTAGCTGACCATGCCTGATATTCGTGTTTCCCATGTGGGTATTTCTGGTGCAATAAACAGGTGCGATTTACCCCATACCCCAGCGTCAATGTCTCGCAGAACTTCATTAAGCACTCCAGTCCCGTATACTAACCAAAATTTTCCTAGGAACTCTTCCTTCAACATCCCCCAGTGGCAGGTGCATCGATGTAGCTCCACATATAAGTACCATGCAGATGGAAGCAGCCCTAGGTCATGAATCAGCAGGTGAACCCACTCCTTAGTTGTCCTGTCACACCACTGTTCTTCCCATGCAGACAGATATTCACGTCAACCTTTCGATCCAAGGAAGATTTTGACCTGCATGCCAGTTGGTGCTTCAAATCGCAAGATCATCATATCCCGACATTCTTCCCAATCCTAGAATGCCTCTTTATCCATTTCACACCACTGTGCAGGTACCCCTCGCATGGCCAGCTTAAGGGCCCATAGCCTTCATCCAATGGGAACCTTTGATTTGAATGCTCGCAAAAATTCCTTAATGTTACCAGAAAAATCAAAGTAGGGTAGGTCTCTTACCTCTGAGGAAATGCAGCGGAAGTCCCTTGTGACTTGAAGACATTGTAGCACCGAGACATCGTGCAATCGGTGTTTCCAATTCTCCATATCCCCATCAGATTCAGAAAAGCATTCACTATCCTTTTCCCAGTATAGTACTCCTTCTGCCATGGGGTTGATACAATCTTCGTCCCGCACAATCAACTTATAAATGTGATCCACCTCCTCTTCATCACGCACTGGCTCTATGTATCGTTCGCCTTCCGCGGGATCTAATGGTACTATCACCCTTGTACCATTATTCTCAAACAACATGCTTCTCTTTTTGAGGTTGATGATATTTCCCATATCTATGGCCCAGTCCAGCCCTAAGAGCGTAGGGTAGGGGTCTACATCTTCTAAAATTTCAATTACTTCAAAGTCAGCTCGGGCCTTTACTCCTGCGATATCTTTCGTAATTTTAGACAATCTTCCTACTGGGATGATTTTCTGCTGATTTTCCATGTGCAGCTGAATAGTGGACCATTCCAACTTAGGCTCTTCCATTCATTGCCAATTCTGTTTAGGTAACACGTTCACATCTGACCCTAGGTCCAAAATAACCTAAATCATCTCGTAGTCACCAATCTACGCAGACAACTGCATTTCTCATTCAGTGTGTTTCTTATACTTGTATAGCTTGTGCACATCCTTGACCTCAGGAGGTAGATTGGGTCATGCTTTGCAGCTATCTATTAATTCCTGAAGATTCTCCAAAGCCTTTGGGTTATGCAGTAGCTTCATACATGCCTGCAAAAAGGGCCCAACCTCCTCATCTGTCTTGAGGTTCGCCGGTGGCTGAGCAGTAGCTGCCTCTACCTCAGTAAAGTCCTTGCAAGTTATAATAAATGTTTCTCTCCCCTTTCTTAAGTCCAAATCTTCTTGTTTACTAACATCTTTTCGGATTATAGGTTCCATCGCAGCCTCCTCCTTAGGTCCCCTAGTGGCCATCCCACTATGTGTCACCACATTCACACTCAGATCTTTGTCTCGCAGCTCAGCCTTAACTCTCTGCACATTCTGCATAGGTGTCGACTATTTTTCCTGCATTTTTTCTATCACTATTGGACAGTCTTCAATTGCATGATCCAGCTGTCTGTAATACCGGCAGGATTTCCTAGTGGGGTTCGGGCAGTCCCTTGCAAAGTTTCCTGCTTCTCCACAGTTATAATAGATTAGCTAACCTTGTCCCCGTCCTGCACTTCCTCCTCGACCACCTCCCCTGCCACTAGCCGGGGAGCCGCCTATGCCTACTGGGGACTTTGGTGATGCAGGATCTGTCTGTATCCTATATAAGTTTCTTCGATCTATCATCAAATCATATGTTCGACAGTTCTACTCATCATGTCCTACTGACCGGCAAAACCTACACCACTATTGTTTTACTTCTGGGATGTATGCACCTAGGCAGGGGAAATAGTTCGTATCATGCATGCCAGCTACGTGACAATCCTCACACGACAACATAGGTCTGATGGAGCCTGGACGCAATGGACTAATTCCTCTACTTGATCCTGTGCACAGTGGACTAGGTCCTCCTACCTGCATGTAGTCTGTTAGTAGAGGGCATCTATCTTTGGTGTGACCATTCACCCTGCATCGTATGCACCACCTTTTAGGGCTGGCTTCTACTCCTCACTCTTGCCGTAGGTTTTGGATCTCCATGTCCATTGCTTCTAGCTGCCCTTGGATCTTTTGGACACCCAGCTGGGTCTCATCTCGAGGCGCAGATTCTAACTTCATTACAGCCTCCAAGGTTTTCTCCTATGAGTCAAAAGTTTGGTGACCCATAGGCGTGCGTAGTTGAGGCGGTAACATGGCAATGAACCATTATGTATGTTGTCTATCATCATATTGAAATCCTCCTTCTCTAATCGCTTTCTTCAGTCGTTGATCGGCCTCCCACACAGACTCAGTGGGCCCTTGCTTGAAATCTTTTAGATCTACCACTATTTGCGAGTATCACTTAGGATTCTTAAATTTCTAATTCAAAGTGTTCTTAACCTCCTCAATTTTTGCATTTGCATGTTGTCCAAAGTATCCCATGTACCAATCCAACGATCTTCCTTCAAAGGCAAGGGATAGCTATTCTCGCCTCACCGCATCACTATCTATGTTCTATGCAGTCCATACCGATTCTGTGACAAACCAGAACTAATCCATGTCTTCATCTCCTACACCCTTAAAGGTGGGTAACTTCATATGCATGGCCATGTCGTCTTCCGGTGGTGGCAGCGGAGGTGCAAGTGAATTCTCACCCCTACGCTAGTTTGAATGTGGTGTGGCTAGAGGACTCTGCAAAGTTGCTTCCTTTACCGGACTATAGATAGATCTATCTCCTTCTAGGTTAGTCCTGTACTATTTTCCACTTCACGTTGTGCTCCCATCCAGATCAAGGGTCATTCACTCGGTATGGCTACACAGAATACTCTTTTCACATAATAATGTCTTGATCAACAATGGTAAGGTCTTCAGAAACTTACCTCGAAACCCCGTGAATAATATTCGTTCTGCTTCAGAGTAGGATACAAACTGATCGATGGCAAATTCTGTCACAAATCCTCCCAACACACTGTCTACCCAGTGATCCACTGTGCAAGTGATGGTGTTATAAGTGTTTTTTAACTTCTGGATTAGTTTGGGGGTCCACTTTGTGATCTGGTCATCCTTCCAACACTTCTGAAATTCTACCATCCTTGTGAGCCACTCCTGGAGCTAAATCGCAATCGTCACAAAGAAGATATCATAGATCTTTGTGAAAATGTACTTATTCTTCCACTCTTCAGTGGTCAACCTCTTACTATGGTTTTATTTTATGGAAAATTCCTGAACTTGTTGTTCAAACCAGTCATCAATTTCCTTTTTTTTAGGCTTCCAGTATAGTCTTGGCACTACCCGATCCCTCTCTCAAAATGATCCAGCTCCTAACAACATAACCATTTGTTGGCTCGAGGGGTCCTGACCCAGGTTTGGAGGTTCAAGGTTTGCCAACAAACCCCTATGCTACTAGCCCTTTCCGCAGTGACCTGATTGTGCAGGCCAAAGTCTCACCCGAAGTAGTATGGGTGGGTGTTGGAACCAGGTTTCTGCACCCTGGGAGAGGGTAGGTAAGTCAAGCTGAGATTTGTTCAGTCTCATAGCAACTTGATATTATATTACAGATCCTAGATATACAGATTCCATTCACATCCACGTGCTTAATAGCAATGATACTCATAGTAATCAAAAGATCATGAAATTATATAAAGATAACACAACTATTCCAGATCTTCTTGCAAAAAATGTAACAGAATAGTCCCAGATCACAGCATAAACAAGTAACACAAGTATATTCACAGCTTAAATCAATAACACATCAAAATATATTAATGAACCCAGCATCACAGAGTAATTCCAACAGATTCGGATATCCCACAATACTTTCGCATTCATTAATCCTTCAGATCCACTTACAATACCCAAATCCCAACCTGTGCACATAGCAGCAGGGTCCACACACAGCAGGACAGGGAATCTCCATGCACATGGCAGTAGGAGTCCTTCCCCAACAACCCTAACCAGATCTATCAATTTTCACTTAGCATCAATCTCTTATCATTCTTAATCTCTTCTACAACTCAAAAAGTTTCAACTACTCATACTATTTTAGCCTACACATCCAATGGTCTACATACCATGGTTTGAGGACTCTTGGTCTACCCTTGACCCATTTACAATGCTTTAGGGGCTTTGACCCACCCAAAAACCGCTGCATTAGACTAAATATAATCAAAATATACAAAAAGGACCAGTTTCGCAGCTTGCAAGAGACCCTGTTTCAACATTATCCTTGTTTGATTTTTCATGAATATCACAACACCAAGGAGTGCTCTCATCACATTGAGATAACTAAATTCATCAAAGGTTCACCCACCCGTGTTGTTTTGAAGGATCCATTTCCTTATCAAGGTAGTAAGATGGTATCTCACAATCCTTCTTCTTCCATCTCATTGTTGGATATCATTATGATGTCTTCTAAAGTTATGGTTTCTATGATATTTCAAGATTACGGATCTAAGGGTCCTGTTAATGGAAATGATGCTAGTTCCCCCAGTCAAGCTTCCATGTCAATTCCTCCTCCTTTTGAACCATTACAGTTTGAGAAACCTAGTTCTGACATGGTGATTCAACCGCCTCCTAAAGTTGTTCTTTTAAAGACATCCTTCAATCCACATGTGTGAGCGGCTCAGAATTACAACATTGTTGAATATCTGGCTATGTTACCTTCATCAATGTCAGCCCTCGTAGTGTTGCAATTCCATCGCCTGATCCTTGCATTGTTCCTTCAAAGTATGAGTTGGCCTTGTACAAGTGTGAGATGCCTTTGAGTCCATTTGAGTTGGCTTATCAGGCAGTTTAATCACTTTCCAACCCATCATCAACTGAAACTGATCAAGTGAATGAGATCAGTGATGACTATTCTCATTTTTCTTGTTTAGTACTAATATCATTTCCTAGTCATTTCTATAACACATTTCCAAATGATGAGAGTATCATGGAAGTCATGACGTTGTATGAGTTTCCATGGAATGATTATCATCATCATTCATCCTTTATACCTGACTTTGATAAAATCAAGAATGATTTTTCATCTATCTTTTTGGCTGAGATTTTTGATAGTCCTCAAGGTCCTATGTCAATCCTCCATTCATATTCTGAAATGAATATAGAAAAAATATCCACAACAGTTCCCATTGAGATATCCATTAAAACTGGAATTACCAAGAACATTCACATAGGTGCTTCATGCTCCCTTGATGAAATTGAAACATATAAATCCTTATTTCAAGAATTCCACAGCGTATTTTCCTGGTCTTATGAGGAAATTTTAGGAATTTACCATAGAATAGTAGTTCATGAAATTAAGAGATACCTAGATGCTAAACTTGTCAGAAAATATTACGTCCAGTACATCCATGGAAAGTTGATACTATCAAAGATAAATTTGAAAATTTACTTAGAGCAAGTTTCATTTAACCTATTCCATTGACTGATTGGGTATCCAAAATTTTTCCAGTGAAAAAAAAGCAAGGGAATATTAGAGTATGTGTTGATTATAGGGATATTAATAAATATTTTTGAAAGGACAATTATCCTACTCCTTATATAGAACAAATTGTCGATAATTGTATCAGAAATGATATTTTTACATTTATGGGCGGATTTTTTGGTTACAATAAGATAAACATACTCCCTGTCGATCAGCCCAAGACTGCATTCATTTGCACATGGGGGAATTTTTCCTATTGCAAACTATTTTTTGGATTGAAGAATGCGAGCACAAATTTTCAAAGGGCTATATCTTACGCATTTCATAATATCAAACATATTGTGCAACCCTAATTGGATGAAATAACACCTCATTCATTGAGATGGAAAGATCATCCAATGCATTCGAAATCTATTTTCATTCAATGTAGGCACTAAAATATTCTTCTCAATCCACACAAGTGCATATTTTTTGTAAAATCTAGTCGATTTTTGTGATTTTTCATGTTAAAGGAAGGCATTCGTGTCGATCCACTTAAGGTCAAGACCATTGTCAATTTACCTCCTATTTTTCGCCAACTCCAAAGTTTGCAAGGGAAAGAGATTTTTTAACATAGATTCATTCCTAACTATGCCAAGCTAACAAAAGGTTTTAATCAACTGTTGAAAAAGGGAATTCCATTCATTTAGAACAAGCTTCCTAAAAATGTTTTTGATGCATTGAAAAACACATTAAACCATGCACCTTTATTGTATTTTCCTGATAATCATGAGGATCACTTTTTATATTTAGATGCATCTGATAGCACCATTGGCATGGTTATAGTTCAAGAGAATGAATCTACCACTCAATATGTGATCTACTATTTGAGTAGGAATCTCACCAAAATCGAAATCAAATATGCACATGTGGAGAAATTGGCCTTGGCAGCTGTTCATGTTGTCCAAAATTTTCATCACTACATGCTTTTATGCAAAACAAATGTGATCTCCGATTGCAACCCCATGATGTACATTCTTACTAAGCAATTCCTAGGGAGAGAATACATTAAATGGATTTCTATCCTGCAAGATTTCGATTTTGAATTCAAAAGATCTAAGTCGAAGAATTCATTGCTATTTTTTGTGTTATTATGTGACTTTCCCTATACTAAATCCGAAACCGTGGTATAAGATCATCTTCCATATTAATCATTCTTTTTTATCAATACTCTGTATCCTTAGTATGGATATATCATTATATATCTTCAAACTCAGACTTTTCAACCAGAGTTGTCTCTAACTGATCCTCCCAAAATTTGGTACTAATCCCAAAAATATACTATTGTTGGTGATACCCTTTATCTTCGTTGTGTTGATTCTATTTTTTGACATTTATTAACACATGAGGAAGTCAATAAGGAGTTAAATGACTCTCATTCTAGAGCATGAGGTTTTATATGTTTGGGTTTGCTACTACCTAGAAGATATTTCGCGTTGGATATTTATGGCCATCATCATTTAAATATTGCATAATCATTGTTACAAAATGCCATAATTTCCATGTTTATGATCATAATATGTGTGCTCCTCCAACTCCTCTTCACCCAATCATATTTTTCAGTCCATTTTTTAAATGGGGCATTGATTTTTTTACATGCAACCCTCACTCGGGCGGGGGGAATGGGTATATTATTCTCGTTGTAGAGTATTTTATGAAATGAGCCAAGGCGATACCTAAATACAAGGATGAAGGTGAAACCATAGCTATTTTAATATTCAATCATGTAATTTCTAGGTTCGATGTACCACAAGCAATCGTTACAGACCATGGTATCCACTTTCAAAATTTTATGGTAACCGAACTTTCTGCACAGCCTGACTTGCGCCATGACAACTCTACCCCTTATTATCCAAAAGTGAATGGACAAGTTGAAGTTTTGAACAAGGTTTTCACCAATATGATCAAACTCATTGTCGAAATTCATAAACAAAACTAGAATAACATTATTTTTTATCCTTCTGGGCATACCATACCTCTACGAAAACATCGACTGGTTTTACTCCCTTCCAACTTGTTTATGTTTTTGAGGCAGTTTTTCCAATTGAGTGTGAAATTACACCATTAAAACTATCCATTGGGTTTTTACCATCTACCTATGTGTAGGAATACTATTTTTTATACTCAGTACAACTAGATGAAACTCATCATAATGTTGCACTAGTTAGTGAGGCTCATAAGAAACGTGTTAAGGATCTAGATGATCGAAACGTGAATCCTCACATTTATTTGGAAGGTGACCTAATCTTGGTCTATGATCAACTAGATGATAAGATAGGAATTGGTATATTCAAACCTATGTTTCCTGGTCCTTACATCATAAAATGTGTACTAGCAAAAGGGGCCTATGAATTAGTGAACTATGATTGTGTTTCATTAGGAGAGCCCTAAAATTCTCTCTACCTTATGAGATATTCTGCGTGATTGTGTCGTAAATATTCTTGTACATTAATTATATCATATTTTTATGAGTGTGTGCTTTAGGTTTTCATTTTTAATGATTTCCTACTACTTTTCCTGTTTATATTTGATTACGCTTGATTTGTAGATGTCGACGTTCCCTCAAACTTACAATAGCTTTGTTGATGGCGCTAGACGTAGTACTCAAGGTTTATCTTCCGCAGCTTGGGTCACCCACTGATGAGTTAGTTTCCATTCATGGGATATGCCTTGGTAGAAAAATGAACAACATAGAATAATATAGTGTAGTCGTTGAACTATTATATGATGCCATCACATTTTTCGTTCGAAATTTGAGCGTTAGGTTAGATTCGCAAATCATTGTATTACATTTAAATGGTGTATATACAATTAAAAGTTCATTAATGTTGAGAAATTTTTTATGGTCCATCTCTTGGAAAGGAAGGTTTATTATATTGAATATCAACACATCAAGAAATTTAAACACAATGGCTCATGCATTTTCCAATCATGTGTTAAATAGACATTTGAAACATTTGTAAATTAAATCAATATTCATCCATATATTGAACCAGATTAATTGATAATAAAATTAGTATTTCTTATTAGGTAATATAGTCTATATAAAGTGTGTTAAAAAAAATTCATCTAAAGACATTAGGCTCGGTGGCCTTTATTATCCCAATATGCTAATAAAAAAATCAAAATGTAGCCCCAATAGATTAGAAACTATCCATGATTATGATCATGATAGCAGACTATAGTGCACGCTACTCAACACAATAGTCGCCTAATTGGTCCTGGAACCCTGAACATGTACCTCTGGTACCAGAGATGAAAATCATCAGTACCGGTCTTTGGGATATCTATAGTCAACCTCTACATTTTGTGCTCCATATTGGTCAAGGCCTCTATTGCATCTAAGTGAGGCACTACAATTACTACAGGCCGGCCCGATCGCTTGTCAAATTGTCATATATCTACTGGTCGAGTTCGGATACATCTGCATTATCATTTCATATAGTTAGCTTTGGATGTTAAAAACAAAATTTAAAATTAAAACATCAAAATGAGAATTTTTTACCTAGATCACTCCATTTCATTCCTGCTGGAAGTCGCATGTCTAGGTCACCTCTATAATCCATCCTTTCATATGGGAAGTCTTCTATCATGATGATATGGCTTCCCAACCACATAAAAAACTGAGTATAATTTACTACCAGGCCATTGCAACCATGGTGAGGCATCAACGAAACTCACCGTAGCATACGTGGATCTCGAGGTCCTGTCTCATCAACGAGAATCTGTTGTGTGATAAGGAATATTATCCTCTCTAGGGAAAATGAAATGATAATGGCACCATAACCAAAATTCTCCAGTTTACCATTCTTGGCTCTAGTCTTTTTCCCTTCATATTGAAAACCACTCCTTCACACCAGTTGAAAATGGTGGACTCTGAACACTTCACTGCAATATGCATCTGGGCCTTTATGGCCATGTGATGCACTATAGTTCCACATAGTTTGGTCATTTTGAAATCAATGTTCCTCAAATCAAGTCGCTGACTGGTTTTGATATCAATTATACGATCCTTGAGCTCAACACCTACAACACAATATCACCTCAAATATGAAGTAGTAGTCTCCTCACCTAATCTCTGGCCAAACAGATAATCAAGCCCTCTACGAGATAGCTGAGTCAAGAAGTACATATCATTCGCATCTATGGTGAGTGATGAGCCTCATTATTTCAACACGAATTTTTCAAGTCCCAAGGCTACCAACCTTAATTATCAACCCGGGGTTCGCACAAACTTAAGAGGTATCGACACTATATGTGCAACATACAATGTGTCCTTATTTTGTTGATATGGTGTAATGGAGTGAATGTCATGAAATCAAAACCTAAAATAATTGCAGAAATGGAAGTGTTCCTTTTAAAAGAAATTAATCCTACGAAAGAACAACAATTTGTAATTGAAATCCTAAGAGCATAAATTCAAATAAATAGGCCTAATATACTTTGTAAAAATTCATGTCCTAAGTGGTGTTTATTCTTCCTCAATCATGGATTTATATCCTATGGGTAATGATTCAAGCCTAAGAGACAAAATCCAAGCTTTGGGATATAGTTTGGTCAATTTTACACGTGTTATAAGAGTGCTACAACAAGTTTTTTTTTTTGCTACAAGAAGTTTTGTTTCGGAGTTACCTCACAGAATGACTATGTAAATCAAATGAAAATGGGATGAGATTTTTTTTTTTTACTATGTAGTGTTAGGATGAATTCTAATCAAAAGTTTAAAAAAAAATCTCACTTTAGCCATGCATAAAAAACAACCCTAACATCAAATATGGATGCCAATTTCTTTAGATTTGCAGTTAGTTGACCAAGATAAATGCTACAAAATCTAAATCTATGCAGTAAAAGACATTAAGCAGTAAATAAAAGCAAGAGTTTCTCCATGCATCCAATAGAAAAGACAAGAATATTTTTAAATATTTTTTTTATTTTTCACACTTGGGAAGGGAACATAGAAAGATGTTACCAATCCCCCTCAATGGGATGGGTTGTTGTAAGTCCTCAGCACCTCAGTTCTAATATCTCTCTCTCTTGATGGTGTAGAAAACCCAGACAAAAAATGGAACTCAAAGGGAGTTCACAAGAAAAAAAGGTAGCAAAATATGACAATGATGGGGGATCAAAGTCAGACCAAAAGTATAGATCCAGAGTGATCTTTAGGCAACAAAAGGTAGTGAGTGACTGGAAAAACCCTTCTATTTATAAAAAAATATTGAGTTAGTCAGTGCATAATTAAAATATTATTAACCAAATCTAGATCCAACTTTTATGGAATATTTTATTATATTTGTTGGAGGAAAAAAGACTTTGAATTTTTTCAAATCCTTTTATTTGTAAATAATAAATAAATAAATGATTTGTTTATTATTTTAAGGATTTGGTTGAGTAATAATTAAATAAATAGTGATTTATTCAATTATTTATAAATGAATTAGTCAAATTTAACAAGGAATATTATTTAAATAAGGTTTAAATAATTATTCCTAGAAAATAATAAGATAAATAATGACTTATCCAATTAATTTTACTGTTTTGGGTTAAATATGACCAGGAATATTAATTAAACTATTGTTTAACTAATTATTCCTTGATGAAAATCAAACAAATATGGATTTATTTAATATTTTCTCATGGGGTTTCCTATTTAGACTATAAACAACTTAATAAATATGGATTACTAAGTTATTTTTCATAGTGAAAGAAATTTTATTTAGGGTAAATTTGGTCTTACATGGTGTACTTTGGTCCATCTAATAGTAACAGGTTAGATGACAAAAAATTGGTGTAACAGATTGGCCCCCATCGTGCGAGCGTTAGGAGCTAATCGTATGACCAAAGTATGTTTTAAAAACTCAATCACTAGACACCGATAGGGAAGTCAGAGAGACAGAAATATAAGGTAGACCAAAGCACTAGAGGAAAAGACCCTAAGGAGGTGAGACTTACGGTGTAATATTCCCAATTAGTCCTAAGCTAATGGGAATATTCAATTTTGCTTTATTTTTTTGTTTCATGAATAAAATTGTAAAGGAGGATCAGAAAACTCCAAAACAGTAAATAAATCAATGCCAAATATGAAAAAGGCTATATCTTGGCTAAGTAATAAGGCACCCTTAGGTGTGAAAGGGGCTAAACATTTTGACTGGGTCAACCATGACCAAATCTACAGCGTTGTCTTGGAGGGGTGGCCATCAATGAGGCACAACGCAGTTTTAGATGGAGATGGCTCATGCGAAAGGAGCTATTTCATTGTGGTGGTTTAGGGTTTTGCAAGCTCTCAACTTATAAAAGTAAGAGGATAGAAAAATGAGAAGGTTGCTGATGGTATTGTATTTTCAGAGTATATTGTCTATTTAGACATATCTCATTCTCTTTCTATTTAGCTGAGAATTGTGTTGTTTAGCACTGGGTGTTCCTGATCGATAATCCCACTTCTTTCCATGAGAGGCCTCTTGGAAGAGAATTGCATTTCTTGTCCACTATCTGGATAAAGGCAAAGCTTCTTCTTCCAACTACAACGTGGATCCCATTGAGGGTTTGGTTTTCTTTGAAATATGCAACAAGTGGAGGCTAGATCTACTCAGATCTAGGCCATTCTAGTGCTCCTTTTCAGTGGGGAAGTATTATATCCCATTGGAAAAAGAGTATTAGAAAATTAGAGCTACATTTTTAGATCTTGGCATGAGGCCAAACATGATCTAAGCCTACAGCGTAGTATTGCTTCTAGAACTACGTTATTTGTGTGGGTATTGTTGTAGGGTCTTTTGGCACACTTTTTGGAGGAGTGGTTTTCATGTGTTGGGGATCTGCCCTTCACATTTGAGATCCATTGGAGGGGATCACCATAGTATGTATATCAGATCAGATCTAAATTTCCATGTATTTATGAATATTTCTGTAGATCTGCAGCATTAGATCTTAGATCTACTCCTTGTACTTCATATTTTGTTGAAAACCCTAAGGGGAATTTGAAGAAGAGCCTATATAGTGTATGGATCTGATATAGATCTAAATTTTTATCCACATATCTTCTCTAGATCTGAAGTGTAATCTAAAGTATTTGCAGCTAATAAAATAATGTTGTCAAGCTATTTTCAGTCTTAATACATGGTTGCAGCACCTCTTTTTGAGGATTTTCTTCCATAAAAGTCTTCTATTTCCTATTGTACATCTCATGGGCTATCTTGTGCATATATTTTGCTATTGTGAATGTAAATAAAGAGCCTCCATATTGGCCTCCTACTCTTACTTATATGATCTGTGTTATTTCTCTGCATAACTATTTATTATTGTTGCATTTCCCATATGGGAATATTACAGTGGCATCAGAGAAATCATCTTGGCATAGCCTGTGCTTTCTAAGAAGACAATATGTCTTCAGAAGGAGAAGAACCTCTTACTGACAGAGAGAAGAGGTATCTAAAAATAATACAGAAGAAATTTGATTACACCAATGACAAGGAGGACAAGGGTAAAGCCCCTGTATCTGGAAGTGATGAAGAAGGAAAATACTTTGCTAAGATCCTTTTCAGAGCCATGCAATATCTTGCTAGAGAGATCAAAGAGATGAGGTTGGAAAAAATCAAAGAATTTTGGAGAAAGCTCTAGCATGTCTCACCACTTGAATGATCAACCAGTGCATCGACTACAAGTTTCCCAACGCTCTACCATGCCTACTGTTGGGGTCTTGTGATTTGGCTAATTGGCAAACCAAATGACAAGGAAACATTCAAACCAAGCTTTAGAGCTCTAGGATATAGCCCTCCTAGTCTCAGAGAGGGATCTCTCAATATGTTTGTAAGGATATAGCTTGATGCTTTTAAGAGGTTGATTTTAGGCTAGTTATGAAGTGCAAATTTGTTTGTTTGTTGGTTGTACATAGATGATTTAGGCAGCATAGATAGAGTGTGGAAGTCTACAAGCCATTGGGAAATGGAGTCATGTGGAAGTCTAAATAGTTCTGATTGATGAATTTGGGGAACCAAAGGGCAAATCTAACTTATTCAACGGATTTGTGGTATCATATAGGTGGGATGAGATGAACATCAAGGATTTGGAAGGAAAATTAAAGCTTTAAGGGTTGTTAACACTCCTTAATCATGTATAGTTTTCAAACTAAGGGACTTGCAACACTATCTAAACATAAAGAAATATTCAATAGCCAGGGCTAACCATGAATTCTACCAACATGCTTTATGCAGATAACATAAACAAGACAAACTTTCAAGTAAGACAAAGAAGAAGAGGAACACTCTGTTTCTTCTAATTGTTTCACTTAAAGGAGTTAGAAAACGTATAAGAAACACAACTAATTGCATTCATAAAAGGTGGAACACCTAGGCATCTAAGACTGCAATTATAAAGACCTCCAAATATGACTATCTCAGCAAGAAACAAAGGGTAAGACCAAAACAAATCCTCTCTTCCAAGCTGCAGACAATAGTGTTTGAAGGATATTTTCAGAAATAGCTTTCAAGAGGCAGCAAGAAGGCAAGGAAAACCATAATTCAACCTTGACACCAACTATTTGAACTATTCTAAAATGAACAAGATTAAGGGTTTAAAAGTAGTCAAACTACTCAATAAAACCTTCAGCAGATGAAAACATAAATGCATTGAAGAGTAAACAGGCCTAAGGTGCTTCTAGGAGACATTTCTTAGCCTAAGCTTTTTACTCTACTGCAAGCAAAGCATAATGGAACAAAGTGGAAAATAGGAAATAACATTAAAAAATAGAGATTACTTCACCAAAACCAGGCCTAGGGATCCCATGATCAAGCCTCCTTCATCAACAGAAAAGCAAATACATCCACACTTCTTCAAAACATCAATCCTTCTTCAAAGCAGTAGTCTGTGTATTACTTTAGAATTCATCAAATGCCAACCCTTACAATGAGAGTTAAAATAGGATTTATAGGTGAATAGGGAGGAGAGGTGACAGAGATGGTCTTAATGGTTAATGGTTAATTAAAACAGAGGCCTAATTGTCAGGCTGGTAATAACTCCAAAGAGTGTCTTTGTGGAGAAGTTTTCTAGCTGCTGCGGTTTTGTCTTTTCTTCTGGTAAAAGTAAAGTGGACAGTATGGGTTTTGAGACCACCCATACCTTTACAATAATTGCCTTAATAGTTTAAAGAGGTTCTGTTAGCATAATAACTGTCAAGGTGCCTTTTAGCCCTGGGAGGAGTAAATAGCTTCACTGATGTGTCATTCGAAGCTCTCCTTTGCTGATTTGTCTGTCTTTGTCATTTAACACTAGTTTGGCTTTAACTATGTTTTTAAGGCTGCTTTAATCATCTTCCTACTCCACGCTGCTTTATCACTGTGTTTATCCTTTAATTTGTGGATCAATCTTTAAATCTTTTAAGCTTTATGTCTTAATAGCGTTGACCCTTAAACTCTGGTACATATTCACTGATACTCTTTTGCTGTATGCAGGGTTTACAAGTGTTGGAGGGTTTTAATTCTTTAACAGTGTTCATGATGCACTGGTAAATGTTGGAATTTACCCTTTTCATCCCCTATTCCATTGATTAGGTAGCAAGATCGTCACCCTGACCTCTATGTCTCCTTTAGTGACTGTGGGATGCCTTTAATAGCTCAAACCACCATAAAACCTGTAAAAAACAATAAAATTGTTAAATAAAACCTGCGCGAGGGCTTGAACTGCCTCAGAGGCTCGAGCAGAAGTAGAGGAGCTGGGAGGAGGCCGGGAATGTAGTGGAATAGAGGCTAAACGGAGGAAACTGCAGAAAAAGGGTTCAAATGGGTCAAATGGCGTGAAGAACAGAAAAAGAGGTAATCGAAAACAAGAGATGGTTTTTGCATGGCCAATAGGTGGTAAGCGGTAATTTCTTAATCGAAAGTGATATGGTTCAGAGGGTGACGTGTGTCTCCCCGAATACCACTCTTTTCGCGTTGAAACAGGTGGTTAAACCCTTTGAAACAATAGGCGTGAAAATGAACGCGGGTCATCAGATCTGGAAGATCCAGATCTACGGCAGAGGGTGAATGCGAAAAAGATAGTTGCGCAGTCAGGTGGGACCAGTGGGACCGTAGGTGATGCATGGTGGGGAAAAAGAAAAGACCATTGGATCTATTTGATTAATGGCAGGGATCTGATTTGGAGAAAAGAAACGGTGCGATGGGTAAAATATAAGGTGGAGGGGGCTCAAGTGAAGGCACAAGGTATCGGTCTCATGAGGGGAAGGTTCAAAACCGGGGCTGGGAGATAAAAAGGGTTCATGAGACGGTGAGTGCGGTGACGACTGTTGGATTGAAAAAATATCAACGGATAGGATCATATTGGCAGAGATGAACAAGAAAAGGCATTCGTGAAGTGGAAATGGGAAGTTAAAAAGTGCGACGGCCAATGGGAAAAAGCGATATCCGATGGAGCGCGGACCATTGGATCAGATGCAATCAACGACAGAGATTTCATCGGCGGAGGATGGACATCGACGAAGAAAAGGGTTTGTGAACGAGGAAATGGGAATCACCGAAGTGCGATGGCCAATGGGGGCTTAAGGCTCCTATCAGGTGGTCACAAGCCTCAGTCTTATGGTGGAAAAAGGACTAAGGGATTAAGGCAAAGGTACTTAAGACCTAATGTTAAAAAGGGCGAAAAAAGCCTAAAATGGAGGTTTTAAAGTCTTTTCAAGGATTCTGATAAGGTGCGAAAAAGGGTTTTTTAAACCAAATAAAGGGTTTAATGAGGTTTTAAGGGGTTTGGAGGAAATGAAGGATAATTAAAGGGAAAATGAGGGATTTTGAGGAATGAAATGATGGAGATGGAGGCTTGGAAACAAATTTTTTTCAAACAGTAGGACTTCAGATGTTTTAAGTGAAGATTATAGTGAGATGGATCTTTTGAATAGAGAACAAAGCAGACTTCAAGAACTCACAGATTTTTCATGAAATTTGTTTCTTGAAGGCCGAAAGACCTTTTTTGGCTATCTTTTGTTATGAAAAATATTATGGATGGCTAACAGTGGCTCCACTTGGGGAGGACAACTTTCCCTTTAGGTGTCCAGAACCTCAGTTTATCAATCTCTGGCTTTTAGCAGACCAGTGCTTCATCCATTTGGAAAAATCTATTTATTTTCTTGATGAAGTTCTATGCATTTTGATAATTCTTCCAATGACTGGCAGCATGAAATTTCTTTAAACCACATCTCTACCTACCCAAAACTACTAGTCCTAGCCTTTTTTCTCCTCTTGAGTGCACTTGGAATGACATCTCTTTTACATATTATTTTTGAAAACAGAAAGATAAAACTATCTAATGCTACCCTTATTTATTCCAAGTGACTAGATTAAACAGTTGGACTCTTAATTCATTACCTAATCTAATATCTGTCATGATTAAGCTGTTTGACATATCTGCATTCTCTACATTCTAAAACAGAAATTTAAACATAGACAAACCAGGATTAAACAGTCTAATTTATTGTAGTTTCTATGGCATAAGAAACCATTTGCATATAGAATTTTATTTGCAGAAAATTAAAACAAAACTGTGAAGGCTTAGGATCTGAAAATAAAAGACATCCTTCTTTCTTCTCGGCTCAACCTTTCATCTATTTAGAGCCATCTTTTTCTTTCTTTTCTTTGGTTCAGATTTTGAGCATGTTTGAACCATTCTTTCTTCTACCCTAATCTATTCTACTGATAATCCAAGATTAAATATTTTGGAAAATATTCTTCACTAACCTATCAGCAGTAAATTGAAATTTATCTAGTCATGATTAGGTTGTATGACTAAATAACAGTGTTTTCTTTTAGTATTGGCATTTAAGCTTGCACACTTTCAGATTCTTTTCTTTTTTAGTATGGGGTTGTACCTTTCTTTTTTCAATCTAATATGCCCTCTTTTTCTTTTCTTTTATTGTTTATGTAATTTTTATTTTTCTCATGCAATGGTATGTACAATGGATGAAAAACTCTGAAACTAAGATTCTTGACAAAAATATTGTTTGAGCATCCTTCCATTGACAAGACCTCCAAAAACCTCTTCTCCATTCAGCTCCTGCAGAAAAAATGCATTGTGGCCCCTTATGGAATGAATAATGTAGGACCCCTTCCACATATTTTCGAATTTACCATGTTTCCCTCTCTCTTCCCTTCTAGAATCCCATTTTAGAACTACATTTCCAACTTGGAATTCATTTTCTTTAGTCCTTCTATCCAATAATTTCTTGATTTATTCTTGGACTACTTATGTCCTTTTATATACTTCCTCTCTTGACTGTAGCAAATGAATGGTCTGATTGATCCTCCTTTGCATATCATTTTCTTCAGCTTGGACCTCTTGAAGGAGTTTCATGACTGGAACACCTACAGATGTTGGGAAGACTGCATCCATGCCATAAACCAACTGATAGGGAGACATGTCGATGGACTTTTTAGTAGTCAATATATCAGCCCATAAGGCATGGACAAGATTACTATGCCAAGATTTCTGATTCTGTTCCAACAATTTTTTGATGATATTAACAAGGCTTTTGTTGGAGGATTCAGCTAGACCATTTCCTTGGGGGTAGTAGGCAGTAGAATGGCCTAATGTGATCTGATATATATGGTATAAATCTACCATTCTCTTGGACTTGAAGGTAGCAGCATTGTCTATGCTTATTTTCCTAGGACAACCAAATATGGAGAGTATTGTTAGTATGAATCTTTTATCGAAGTGTACGAAAAAAGACCACTTTAGCTATGCATAACTAATAGCCCTAACATCAGATATGGCTGCCAATATCTTCAGATCTGTAGTTAGTTGATCAAGACAAGAGCTGCAAAAAACCAGATCTATGCATAAAAAGACATTAAGCAGTAAAAAGAAGGTTTTGCTCCATATATCCAATAGACAAGACAAGAACAATTTTTGAAAGAATTTTTTTTATTAAGGGCACCTAGGAGGAAAACAAGAAGGTGTTTCCAATTCTCCTCAATGGGATGGGTTCTTGGAAGTCCTCAGCACTTCAGATCTAGCATTTCTCTCTCCTATTGGTGTAGAAAACCTAGACAAAGATAGAACTCAAAGGGAGCTCACGCAGCAAATAATGGAGAATATGACAATGATAATGGCTCAAAGTTAGACCAAGAGTTTAGATCCAGAGTGATCTAATAGGAAAAAAAAGGTGAAGAATGGTAGGAAAAACCCTTCTATTTATAACAAAATATTGGGTCATTCTAGATCTTGGTGCATGATTAAAATAACATTAACCAAATCTAGATCCACCTTTTATGGAATATTTTATTATATTTGTTGGAGGGAAAAAGTATTTGGCTTGGGTCAAATCCCTTTATTTGTGAATAATAAATAAATAAATGATTTATTTATCATTTTAAGGAGGTGGTTAAAAGATAATCAAATAAATAATGATTTATTTAATTATTTATGGGTGATTTAGTCATATTTAACAATGAATATTATTTGAATAAGGTTTAAATAATTATTCCTAGAAAATAATAAGATAAATAAAGATTTATCTAATTAATTTCTTTGTTTTGGGTTAAACATGACCAGGAAAATCAAACAAATATAGGTTTGTTTAATATTTCCTTTTGGGGTTTCCTGTTTAGACCATAAACAACCTAATAAATATGTTTTATTAAGTTATTTTACATAGTGAAAGCAATTTTACTTAGAGTAAAATTGGTCTTACATGGTGTACTTGGGTCCATCTAATGGTAATAGGTTAGATGACAAAAAAATGGTGTAACAGATTGCCCCCAAATAAGGGGCAGTTAGGAGCAACTGCAGGATCGAAGTGAGCAAGAACTCAATCACCAGACAACAAAAGGGAAGTCGGAGAGAGAGATGTAAGGTAGACTAATGTGCTGAAGAACTAGACCCTGAGGAGATGAGACTTACAGGTGCAACAAGTCTCTTTTTATGAGAGGGTACCTATGCTAAAGGCAGCGGGGGAGGCATACCTATGCCTGCCGAGAAAAAGTACAAAGGAATAGTGTGTTCAGTAAACAAGGGACCGAACCATAAAGTACAACCGTCATAAACATGAGCCAGATAGAAATACAATGAAGGATCCCACATACATGCTGTGCCTGGGATAACAGCCAAGACTTATATAATAATATCTGAGTACATGAGATACAAATACAACCCAAATGCCTCCTGAAAATGGGGAAGGGCTCGCAAAATCTGACTGATACGTGCAAATCAAAGAGGCGCTGCAAGCGGCTAAGGCCGACATCATCAAACATATGGAGCTGCATCAAAGGCTGTAATGAAGAGGTCATCCGGGCATGTGGGGGGCTACCTGCAGGGCCATCCCCTCATGAGGGCTGAGACATCTCACACATACCCGGGAATCACCAAGAGCTGCTGCTGCATCACTGAACCATCAAGTATACGGATCTCGATCATGTTGAAAGGAGCTGGAGCTGAGAAACAATCAAGTCAAAGGGTAATGAGAAAGCCCTTTGCCTAATCCGAGGCACCGAACAAGAGTGGAAGCTGGAACCAAGGTACACCGCCCTCTAGACCGGACTTCTGGAATGGATGAGCTGATGTCGACAGAAGGAGGTCCACCATAGGTGAGGAAATGAGAGATCCTCAACTAAGGCATGAATGACAATAGTCGAGTGACTGACAGACGAATACCAATGATGCTGGTGAAATGGAGGGAACTGAGTAGCGAATGGAAGACTTCCCTTGTTAGAGCATAAAGGGTAGGAATGACATGGCAGTGACTAACACAATATCATGAGGGATAGGGGAAAGTGGGACTGAAAGCCATAATGTGCGATGCAAGAGAGGGATCAAGCAATGAAGGATGGAGGACTATAGCGGGGTACAAAGGGACTCGGGATAGACTCCATGAATGTGATGATGACTCAACTTGGATGCTCTAAACAAGGGCGACTCGATGGTGTCACACACAAAAAAGAGCCCATGGGGGGACCTTCGAAAAGCATGAGTACAAAATTATATCTCATGACAGAAAAATCGATGAACAAAGACAAGTATGGGGGCAAAGTGGTGCCCCAAGTACATGTCGTAAGTGAGAAATTCGATTTTTGGGGTAGGTGAAGTGACTCTTCTGGGAAAAAATGTGCCTCGGTGAAGTATCAAATGGCGAGGTATCAAAGTATGAAAAAAAAAAGATGTTGGCTATCTAGCAGAAAATAAGACGTGCATTTCAGAAGGGAAATGCTAAGGGTAATATTTCTTAAGATAGAGTGCATTGCGAGGATTAGGAAGAGGATTTCCTTCAACGTCCGCTAAGAGGTATGCCCCCTTACCAAGATCCTTACTGATGACATAAGGGCCTAGCCATAATGAGTCGAACTTCCCGTCACCGAGGACATCATGGACCTAGTCATATACTAGAACAAGGTCGCCTTCGTGAAAAGTACGAGGCTGGACTTTTCTGTCATACTGAGCTTTGGTGCGTTTTTTGGCCACTTCCATGGTTTGCAATGCAACACGATGGTCTTCGGAGGCATGCTCAAGCATGATAATGAGTCCTCCACCGCGGTCAGTTGTTAAGGAGGAGATCAACTAGCCAGATGCAAGAAGGGATTTACACTGATTAGTAAGACTTCTCCCCTCTCCAAAACGAGGTGGAAAAGGAGTAAACCCTAGTGGTGCTTTTAACAGAAGTTCGATAGGCCCATAAAGCAGGGAAGAGCATAAGATGCCAGTTGGTTTTGTGCTTATTCACCATTCATTGAATCATAGTCTTGAGGATTTTGTTGACTATTTCAACTTGGCCATTACCTTAGGGGTAATAGGAGGAGGAATATCGGTGCTCAAAACCCAATATTGAGGATAGCTCATGCCATATCTCATCTTCAAAATGTCGGCCGTGGTCGAGACCCGCCTGTTTCAACCAATGAATCGAGCGATAACGTGATTAAAGAAAAAGAGGGATGTGGTAGCTGTCGTGTTGTTAAATGTTTGCATAGCCTCGGCCCATTTTTTGAAATAGTTAACTGCCACGATGATATATTTATGGTTACCAGCGGATGGTGGGCGTCACTCCATAAAGTCGATGGCCCATTTACAAAAGGGACCAGTTGTGACGACAGGATGGAGGGGATCTGGGGGAGCTCAAGCCTTAGGGGCGAAATGTTGGCAGTTGGAGCAGTGTTTGACTGCCTCAATGCAATCACTAAAGAGGGAAGGCCAAAAATACCCAGCGCGCATGACTTTCTGAGTAGTAGCAAGGCCGGAGAGGTGGCCACCGCAAGCGCCGCTATGGAAAGCATTGAGGACCTGTTCATATTTAGCATGTGTGAGACAACGACGAAGGATAGTATCTATACCGCGGCGATAGATGTCATCACCGATAAGAAGGTAGCGGGGGGCCTCGTGTCGGATACGTCGTCAAGCGTCACGATCAAGGTGAAGGGCGAAATTTTGGGTTCGCAAGTAAGTGAGGATATCGCCGTACCAAGGATCGTCGGAAGTAATGGTGAATAAGTGCTCATCAGGAAAATCATCATTAACTGGGGGATCCTGCGTTCCAGTAGGTAATTCAGAAATGAGTTCAGCGAGGGCTAAACCTTTCTTACTTTTTGGTGTGAAAAATTTGAGGTCGAATTCTTGAAGGATGACGACCCAACGAGTGTAATTCCCAGTAAGGATGCGGTGACTCAATAGGAAAGCCATGGGGTTGGAATTAGTCACAACCTTGGTGGAATGCATGAGGATGTAATGATGAAGTTTTTGGACTGATAACACGATAGCCAACGCTAGTTTTTCTTCGTGTGAGTAGGAAACAGGGGGTCCTACGAGGTTCTTACTGATGTAATAGATCACATGCTCAATATCGTTGTCATATTCCTAGATAAGAACTCCAGGGACTGAATAGGTGGAAGCGGAGATGTACAGGATAAATTCCCTATCAAAGTCGAGAGGGCGGATCAAGGGAGCGGATGTGAGAGCCTGCTTGAGGGCATCGAAAGACTCATGAGCATAGGTATCCCATACAAATGGGATGTTAGATTGGAGGAGTCTAAGGAACCCATGTGCGGTGGTGGCATAGTCAGGAATGAACCATCAAAGAAAATTAGCTTTGCCTTGGAGACTTTGTAGCTAGCGTAAGGTACGCAGAATGGGAAGTTCAAGAATGGCTTGAACTTTCAAAGGGTCAAGAGTGATATCGTCCTTAGACACTATGAAGCCGAGGAGACGGCTGGCGGGAACGCAGAAGATGCATTTCAACGGATTAAGGCGGATATTATACTTGTGACATCAGAGAAAGATGGTATGCAGATCGTGAAGGTGTTGCACCTGATGCTTAGAACGCGCAGTGAGGTCATCCAAATAGGCAAGGATAATATGAGCTAAGTCATGGAAACAATAATACATGGCCCGTTGAAAAGTGGCGCCGACGTTTTTAAGGCCGAATGGCATGACCCGGTAAGAAAAAGTTCCCTATGGACTGATGAACGCAGTTTTAAGTTGATCAGCACGGCGGATGACAATTTGGTTGTATCCAGAGAAACCATCCATAAAGGATAGAACCTCATGCCCCACACACTCATCAATGATTTGGTCAATAAATGGTGTGGGGAAGTTGTCTTTGGGACAAGCTTTGTTCAAGTCGCAAAAGTCTGTGCAGACACGAATGGTGCCTTGTTTCTTGAGGACGGGAACTGGGTTGGATACCCAAGTGGTATATTCAATGGGATAAATGAAACCCACCTGCTTGAGCCTATCGATTTCGGCTTTGATAGCATCACGTCTGGAAGGATTAATGGGTCTCAACTTTTGACGGACTGGGTTGGCATTGGGCCATGTGTTGATATGATGTTTGACAATGGTGGGATCGAGTCCAGGCATTTTGGAATAGGACCAGGTGAAAATATCGCGGAATTCTTTGAAAAGCTTAGTGTAAGTGTCAATTTATTCCGGGGTGCATTGGGCGGCCAAGGTGATATATTCTTCGATTACCGGTTTGACCGAAATGTCAATTTTAATGGTAGGAGAGATATTGGCCATGTTTCCTTTTTCGAAAGCATCAGGTGCAGGGATGGGATTTTTGAACCAATCGACTGCATTAGGAATGAAATCTTTAGTTTCCACAGCATATTGGTCATGGGTCTGTTGTGGGAGGAAGTATGCGCGATGGTGCATATCATCCCACGGAAAGTCAGGGTTGGTCATGGCTTCCGTAATGTCTTCATCGGACTGGAAGATTGGAAGACTAGAGGAAGGAGGATCACCCGATGATGTAGTAATGCACGACTGGTCCTCTTGTGGAGAAGGGCTCATATGCGCAATGTCAGCAGAGCCAAGGTCTACTGGGGAGGAGCCGAGAGTGTCCGCAGGTAGGACGGTAGGGGAATCATCTCTCAAGGAGGACGATAGGTAGAAGATGGTGGTGGAAGGCTCTGTCGTGTTGGCCACGGGAGGAGGAATGTGAATGGGAGTAGGAAGATCCTCCGGTCCTACCGAAGTAGTACTCGAAAACAAGTGAGAAGGGAGCTTGTCATGTGGAGCCTTGAATTGGTGGTACGTTTCTAAGGAGGAATGATACTTGTCAAGGCAGGGACATAGGTGGCTGTAATGGCCATCGAAATCGCACAAAGCACAAGGGTGATTTGTGCGCAAGGTTTTGAGTTTCGGGATAGAATCCAGGATAGTGACGTAGACTTCAGGGATATCAGATTCGGGAAACGTCTCGTTGACCAGGATCTTGAGGTGTGGCAATTCAGGACACGTATGGGTGGCGTGACCGACAATATTGCACAAAGCGCACTGGATAGCATGCTTTGGCAGTCGAGGAGGGGTAAGGTTCGTCGGGGCGGCTGGGTCCTGATTGGTTGCCCCCTTGCGAGCTTTGCCTTTCTTTTCGGGAGCTGTCACCATAGTAGTAGGGTCCTGGGGAGGTTCAGGGGGCATGGTGGCAACGGAGGAAGCGAGGGGGACCGGTTGAACCAGTGTCAAATCAAGATAGGGTTTGGGGTGACCGGGTGGGGTAGTGGCTGGAGGGTCAAGGTACCAGACAGGTATACCCAGGTTCAAGCTGGGAAGAGAGAGAGTAGCCATAACAGGTACCGAGTACACTCCTGGGGGGGGAATGAAGAACGATATCTGACCGGAGGGGTAATGGCCGAGCGGAACGGATCCGATGTGGTTAAGGCTGGGAGGAACCGATCCAGAAGGATAGGGGGGTTCAGTGATACCAGTTGTAGGAGAAGGGCCAGAAGGAGGAGGTCCGACTGGCTGAGATGAATGACTAGGAGCGGGTTGCGGTGGGCAAGGGTGAGCCTAAGGTTGCTGACTAGCCGAAGCGGGTCGCTTAAGGGCATTCCAATATGATTGCATCATGCAAACATTCGATAAGCTAGGATCAGGGATATGAGGAGGAGGGAGACTAGGCAAGGTTCCAAGCAGGGAGGAGTCTTTGTAGATGCCGGGGGAGATGCTGGTCAAGGAATCGACGGTTTGCTTATTGGCTACAGAAGAGATGGTCGTCTCCAGGGAGGTCTGAGACGGTGGCTTATGATAAGTCAACTGGTCGATGGTGACTATCTTTCCATTGTGAGGAAAAGACATCTTGTGAAAAACCGTGGATGGGATAGCAGACATGGCATAGGTGTAGCTTCGTCCCAATAGAATGTTGTAGTCTACAGGGGCGTCGATGACTTCGACGTCAACGCAAACAGTCTTACCGGCAAGGGTGATAGGACAATTACGAAAAAGGCCAATCCGGGAGGAGTGGTCATTCCATGCTCGAAGGGTGATCGGGAAAGGAAGAGGCCAACTCAAGAGATATGAGTACCCTCTGTTTCCAAGTCGGGGTTTAGTCTGACATAGGTGGATTCCCCTCATCAATTATGTACCGAGAAACGTTGGCATTTCTGATTTTTATAGGACTTGGAAGGTGATGCAAGGTGTTGAGGAGGATGTTTTGATTGATGGGAATAAAAAACAATAATTTGGTCATCAGCAGGATCTACAGCGCCCATGGTAGATAGCAGAGCCTTCTTTTGGGAAGGGCATGACTGGAGTAGTTCCAATGTGGAAATGGCAGCAGGAGATTGCACCAAATCATCTATTATGCTATACGCATGAGCAACTCGACCAGGAGCAGGAGTTCGATGTAATGGTCCCTTAGGAATCTTGGTATGAACCTTAACTTTGGGTTGAGGGATATGTAAGGGGCCATTGGATGTCGAAAGAGGCTCTGTATAACCTAAAGAAGGGGACTCGGGGGCAGACTGGGCGGGAGGCTTGGGGTACTGGCGAGACCGAGTTTGAAGGTGAAGGTTGACGGTTGGGGATGGATCAGAGTTCATCATGAGGTGATCGGTGGGACCGAGGAAACTTAAGGGGAAGGCTGAGTGCAACCTATCCGTCGGGTGGTTGGGCTGCCATGAATCCTTGTTAAAAAGGACGCAGAACACAAACTTCTGGTTGGGTAGTGGCCAGTATTAGGGGAGCATGAGGGAGGCATGTTTTCATCGCAATGTGGTTTCGAGACTCCCACATCTCGCCGTGGATCGGTAGGAGGGGACACCGGGGTGGAACAACGAACACTGAACAAGGAAACAAGGCTTTATCGGTGTGAAGAGGGTTCTGTCCTACTGGCTGAGTGCCCTGTTGCTGGTTAGCAGTGTTAGGGTCGATACCTTGAGGATTGGGTCCATGACTACCAGGGGCAGATTGGTTTGGATTGCCTCTCTGCCTTCTTTGAGAAGGGGGATTAGTCGCGCCCTGCTATGCAAAGACTTGCCCGGGAGGGGGCTGTAGGTGTTGTTGCGGGGGCGGAGGAGGCAAGGGAGGTGGAAGCGTATATGCTGGAGGAGCTGGCGCACCAGGCTGCGGATAAGGATAATGGTTAGGTTGAGCAACATTGAGGTAAGCAGGAGGTTGGGAAAAAGGATGAGGCATGCCGTATCCTGGATGGGAAAAGTGCTAGAGGTGTTGGCCCCTCCCAGAGGGAGACCATAGACCATAGGAGGTTGAGCATACGGATGGGAAAGGGCTCCAATGATACCGTCGGTGGAATGAGATGCCCCCGGGGCGTTAGCACCACCGGGCCTGGGGAGGTCAGGAAGGACGGTATAAACATAACCAGACTGAGCGTAGATCAGGTCATATTTCAAGGCTATTTGGAGGGTGGCTTCTTTCGTTTGCGGGAAATGGGAGGCGACATCTTTCCCAATGGGAGCTAAGAGAGTGCGAAGGAACCAGTCCATATAAACCTGATCTTCGAAGGGGGGGACTCAACATAAGCTTTGTCTTCGTCGCCATTCCTGGACATGGGCGAAAAGGCGGGTCAAAGAGGTTTTCTTGAAAGAGGTCAAAAGCTCCATACCAGTATCGTATCAGAAAGGGAGCTAGAAGTAAGATAAAAAGGCTTGGGTAATGGTCGCAAAGGTGGTATGGGAAGAGGGGGCTTGGTCAACATACCATTTAGAAGCTTCACCGTGAGTGTGCATTTGTTCAACCAAGATCTGACATTGAATCATCTAAGTAATGGAATTGGAGGAGTAATCTCACCTCACATGGAAAAAGATCGGATATGGTCAGTTGATCGTTCTCCAAGAAGGCCTTCGAACTTGGGATTTTCAAAGGGGAGCTTGCCTGCAGATGCCAATCCAACATCATATGATAGGTTCATTCCATAACTGGATAAAATCGTGGAGGCCGAGGCTCGCTAAGGGTAAGGGAGCAAGGGTGCGCCCAAGGTAGTCTCCGTGGCGGTCTCGGTAAGTAGTAGTTCCTAGATTAGAGGCTGGGATTACCACTAGCTTTAGCTCGACATATAAAGGTGATGTGAGGAGAAACTGTATAAAAGGAGAACCCAATGAATCAGAAGAGGAGTCGGAATGTGGACTCGGAGGAGGACTGGCTCGACGACGGCGGGACGGAGCAGGTCGATCGACCGGAAACTGAGGGTGAAGGCCAAGAAGTCTCCGGGAGGCGCGCCTTGGGGGCGCAATGGTGACAACACAAACACGGCACGAGGGGAAGAAGAACGACCGACAAAGGCAGGGAGGTGCAGAATCAAGTGATTACAATGTCGAAACAAGGGCAAAAAGGTGCAGTGTCAATTGATTTTAAAGTCTTTGCCTGGCGGTGTAAACCAGGCTCTTCTTCGCTTAGGGTGAGTGTGTGGCATGCGTTAATTTTAATTTTTAAACCCTTTTCATTTTGAGAGCAAGAGAAAAAGAGTGTTGCGTAACTGAAAATAATGCTGAAATAACAAGAAATTAACAACTAATATTGCATCGATTCAACCCAAAAAGGCGGGTCTCTCAAAAATAATCTAAAAGAGGGAAAAAAATCTAGTCAAAACACACTAAAAAGAGGACAATAGATCTAGGGTCGAAAGGGACAGGGATCTAAAGGAGAAAGCTACTGAGAAGAGGTGCAGATCACAACCAAGAGGCAGAGGCAAGGTGGCTGGAAAAAAGGAGGAAATTAGCAAAAAGTGGAAAGGACAGGGAGGAGGTCCTAAAGGGAGGTCCAAACAAAACTACAAGAGGTGATTTGAAAGGAAGAAGAGCTGATTTAAAGGGATCTGAGAATGAGGTATCAGATCTGAAAAAGGGAAGGCTGAAACTCT
Organism: Pinus albicaulis; assembly: GCA_034641835.2. Classification (NCBI taxonomy): domain Eukaryota; kingdom Viridiplantae; phylum Streptophyta; class Pinopsida; order Pinales; family Pinaceae; genus Pinus; species Pinus albicaulis. The sequence continues at coordinate 525,426,126 of CM076573.1, read as the reverse complement.
GAAAAAACAGACACCTGAAACAACTAAAACTCTTCCACCAAAAGTGGAGGGTACTGAAGCCCTAGGGGGCTAGGTTCCCACTTAGATGAGCAAAAAAGATCAGAAACAGGTCCAAATGGGCGGAGACAGAGGTTGGAAAACCCTGACAGAAGCTTCAGCAAAACCCAGAAAAATTGCAGAAAAACAGCAGAAAAAAGCACAAGTCGCAGGTTCTGACCTATTTTCCTGTTCAGGTCGCAGAAAAAGGGCTAGAAAGTGCGACCTGGAGTCCAGGTCGCAGTTTTTGGGCTGAAAAGTGCGACCTCCAACTCCGGTTGTCCCGGCGGCAGATTTGCGGAAAAGTTGTCGTCTCAGTTGCGGCTGATGTCTGTCACCTGCGCAATAGGGCCAGAAACACGCGGAAGTTAGAAATTTTAATGTTTTAGGGTTTTATAGGTGAAAAACAACATGAAAATAGGAAAAAAAAAACTGAAAAGAAACCCTAGGGTCTGAAGTAGCTGGATATGCAGGAATATGAAAAACGACAGCGGTCGTAATTGAAAACCCGTGTGGAGTTGCCAATTGTTAGTATGAATCCTTTGTCAAAGTGTACGAAAAAAGACCACTTTAGCTATGCATAACTAATAGCCCTAACATCAAATATGGATGCCAATATCTTCATATCTGCAGTTAGTTGATCAAGACAAGAGCTGCAAAAACCAGATCTATGCATAGAAAGACATTAAGCAGTAAAAAGAAGGGTTTGCTCCATATATCCAATAGACAAGACAAGAACAATTTTTGAAAGAATTTTTTGTATTAAGGGCACCTAGGAGGAAAAAAAGAAGATGTTTCCAATTCTCCTCAATGGGATGGGTTCTTGGAAGTCCTCAGCACTTCAGATCTAGCATTTCTCTCTCCTGTTGGTGTAGAAAACCCAGACAAAGATAGAGCTCAAAGGGAGCTCACACAACAAATAATGGAGAATATGACAATGATAATGGCTCAAAGTCAGACCAAGAGTTTAGATCCAGAGTGATCTAATAGGCAACAAAAGGTGAAGAATGGTAGGAAAAACCCTCCTATTTATAACAAAATATTGGGTCATTCTAGATCTTTGTGCATGATTAAAATAACATTAACCAAATCTAGATCCACCTTTTATGGAATATTTTATTATATTTGTTGGAGGGAAAAAGTATTTGGCTTGGGTCAAATCCCTTTATTTGTGAATAATAAATAAATAAATGATTTATTTATCATTTTAAGGAGGTGGTTAAAATATAATCAAATAAATAATGATTTATTTAATTATTAATGGGTGATTTAGTCATATTTAAAAAGGAATATTATTTAAATAAGGTTTAAATAATTATTCCTAGAAAATAATAAGATAAATAAAGATTTATCTAATTAATTTATTTGTTTTTGGTTCAACATGACTAGGAAAATCAAACAAATATAGGTTTGTTTAATATTTCCTTTTGGGGTTTCCTGTTTAGACCATAAACAACCTAATAAATGTGTTTTATTAAGTTATTTTACATAGTGAAGGCAACTTTACTTAGGGTAAAATTAGTCTTACATGGTGTACATGGGTCCATCCAATGATAGTAGGTTAGATGACCAAAAAATGGTGTAACAAGTATGTTGGTTTCAAGGAATTTGATGATGACAGAGTCAGTATCATTCCTAGTGGGTATGGCCTCTATCCATTTGGTAAAATAATTAGTGGCTATGAGGATCCATTTCTATTGGGCTGAGGATGATGGGTGAATTTCCCCAATGAAGTCCAAGCCCCTTTGTTGAAAGGGAGCCTCAATAGTGATAGGCTGCAAAGGTAGTGGTAAGAGTTTTCTCCTGCCATCAAATATTTGGCACTTGTGGCAAGACATGACTAACTTATGGGTGTCTGGGAAGAGGGTGGGCCAATAGTATCCAGACCTGAGGATCTTTTTTGCTGTGGTTTTCTAGTTAAGATGTCTGTTGAGCCCCAAAGATGTCCTCTTCTTTCACCAAATTTCACTTCATTTCCTTTGTCCTTTAACAATTATAGGCTTAAAAGATCAATAGGATTGATTAAAGTCACTTTAAGAATGCATACAATAATTGACTTACTAAACTTTTGTGATCTTGTTGTTGTAGTGATTTTTGACTAGACTTAGCTACAGAATGCAGCCATTCTATAGCTAGTCGCATATTCCGCAACTATCTTTATGTTCACACAGGTTATAGGTGTCACTTAAAGGAAAAACACATATGGTTGAATTCTAGAACTCACCTACATCATTCCTTGCCCTCTACGAAGTCTGAGCAAAAATCTGCAAGTGGTTATGCACGTGGAGGAAACCAAAACTAAGAAGTAGACTTCTACCAGGACAAGGACTCTGCAGGTGTCTTCAGCAAAGTATGAGGCCTCAATAGGAGTTCTAATTAGATTTTGATTGAAAAATAAACCTATCCCTATTTCTTCTCAATGAAAGTTATGTATTTTATTTATAAAAATAACTTGGTGAACCGAGAGATAGTTAGTTAGTTGATGTTTTGTTTTTAAGTTGTCCAAGACTGTAATACTCTATTTTTGAAGCGTTTTCCTTTAATGAAAGAAGTACAAATTTAATACATGATCTAAAGCAATATTGAGGAGATTCATATGCCAATCCAATGGTAGAGGGCCCCTACTGTCCGAAAGGCTTTGTGCATATTTTTTAGATAAGTAACTTTAGCTCTGTTTCGATCTTAATTTAGGCAGTTTTCTGAACTTCATGTTTTATGCTTACTTACATAGAATAGTGCAGTCAATATTGTTCTCATGAATTGTTCCAAAATATCACTAACACTGAATGAGATAGAGTTGTAGTATTTCAAAGGCTAATTTCATATTAGTTCAGTTATGTTCATTGCATTCCAAGTTTTATTAGCTAGTTGTATTCTAGTTCTGTTAAATTCGACTTAAAGGCCTTCATTATTTACAAATTGCTCTTGTTCTTAGTCTCTTCTAACACATTATTACAATATGGACAAGAATTAGTAATATCATTTTGAGGTCTTGATTGTTTTGTAATTTCTCATAATTTTACAAACAACCTTTTTCCAAAGCTATTCCAAGAGATCTCTAACCCTTGAATAAGGCTTAATAGTAACATTTTGAGTTGCAGAATGGGTTGATTTTAGTGTCATAAGTTAAATTAGCATAGATTTCATTACTATGTTGCAGATAATATTTTCTCAACGTGTTCCAACAAATTTCTAACTATGGATGAGATTTTCTCTGTGATATTGTAAGTTGTTGTTTACTTAAAAGAACCTCATTACATCAAACTTATCCTTTTCTCAAGTTGTTCCAACATACCTCTAATGAAATGAATTGGACTGAATTAATGTTATGAGTTACTTTCCTTGTCAAGCTTTGCAATTGGTGAATTAACATTTTCTGTTCTTAGGTGCCATACATAGTTTAGAGTAGATTTTGCTCTGTTTTAGTGTGACCAATAACTTCTCTTTGCCAACAATTTAGTTCTTTTCCTCTTAGCACAAAAACACAAAACCAAAAACACTAAACACACGAAGTAGGAAGAAGATACCTAGGCACATATAGTGCACTTCACTTCAACAGTTTACTAGCCCTGGTTGACAATTTATGACATCAATTTAGGAACACTAAGTTGAGCAGACAATGTCCTCCACATTCTCCCTCATGTAGCTCATGCATGATTTTTTCTACATCAACCTCAAGTAAACATTTAAGTAAAATTCCCACAGCATTTTTCCAATACAAAACTCCATATACTATACAATAATTTAAAGCCTTCTGTTTGAAAAATCTAGCTTTTTTTTTTGACAAAGAAGGAGGAGCATTTAGATAAAGTAACACATATATGATGTCAGCATACCAAGGATAGTTCATGAATGTTTCTTCAATGAATGGTGTTGTGCATTCTTCTATCTCTTCCAAAATATCAAACATGTTCATATCTAAAGCTTGGAAGTTTGACTCAGCCATGAGTTTTGCTAATCCCTGTCCTTTGATGAGTTTGGTGGGCCTGATCTCTAAGTCATATTCTAGAATAGTGCCAATCCATTTTCCCCTTTTACCATCAAGGTCCTGACTTATAATATCTTTGACTACAGTGTGTGGCATAAAGACAATGAAATGTGAATGTAAAATGTACACTCTAAAGTCTTTTAATGCTTTTACCAATGCTAAGGCTTGCTTCTCCATGATATTATATTTGATTGGAGCATCTATCAAAGCCCTACTAAAGAAGGATATTGGTTGTTCCTGCCCCATGCTATTCTTTTGCAATAATACTGCAGCTATGGTATGTTCAGATGCAAAAGAGAAGATATAGAAATCCTTGGTGAAATCAGGACTAATGAGAACCGGTGTTTGAGTGAGGGCTTGTTTTACCAGTTCAAATGATTGTTTAGTTTGCATTGTCCATTTAACACCTACTTCTTTCCTAAGCATATTAGTGATGTTTCTTAATAGCTCAGCAGGGTTGGGGATGAACCTCCTTAAAAAATTTATCTTCCTAATGAAAGATTGCAATTCTTTGAGGTTTCTTTGGTGGCTGATATTCAATATGCCATCAATCCTTTTAGGGTCTAATTTGATCCCTTCTTCAAATATTATGTGAGCAAGAATATTTCCTTCTTGGAGGCCAAAGAGTGTCTTTTTGGGACTCAAAGACAACCCAAACCTTCCACATTTCTCAAAAAAATTTCTTAAATGGATCAAATGTTCTTCATCACTTTTGGAGAAAACAGTAATATCATCAAGGTAAATGATTATAAAATAGCCTATGTCTTCTTAGAAGGCTATTTCCATGGCCCTCTGGAAGGTGGCCCCTGCATTCATCAAACCAAATGGAATTTTGACATACATGAATGTCCCCCAAGGTGTAGTAAAATCAGTTTTATGTTGATCACTTGGGAGTACTAACACTTGATTCTAACCTAAGAACCCATCCAATAATGATATTCTTTTAGACCCAACCACCTTTTGGAGTATGTGATCCATCTTCGGCAGGGGGTAATTATCTTTCAGGGAGGCTCTATTTAGATTCCTAAAGTCAATACAAAACCTAATTTCCCCTGTCTTCTTCCTAACTGATACTAGGTTGGAAACCCATTTTGAATATCTGAGAGAAACTATGATCCCAGTGACATGCATTTTTTTAATCACTTTCTCTACTAAAGGTAATAAAACAAGGTTTATCCTTCTTAGTTTCTTTTTGAAAGGCTTCTAATTTTCCTTAAGAGGGATTTTATGTTGGATGATGCTAGTATCATGAGATTTCAGATCTTTATACTCCCATGCAAACACATCTATGAATTCTTTGAAAAGTGTTATGTACTACTGTTCGACATGAGCTGGGAGGGTGCTGGACAACTTGATCATTTTGGGTTCAGTGGGGCTGCCTATGTTATGTTCCTCAACGTTAGTTTCTATAGGCTTTGTTTTCGGTTCTTTCGCCACGTCGTTGAAATTGAATAGTTGTTCTAATGGTGTAAGGCCTTTTGGTATAGTATCACCTTTACATTGTAAACTTCAAGGTCCTTTTGGTCTGGGTTTCCAAATAAATCTACTTTAAAAATGTGCTCAAACTAATTTATATCAACAGAAAGGGAGGGCTCTATTTCAGGGATTTATTCCTCATTGAAACAATATTTTTCATGGTTGGAACTTGGTGTTGTTGTGGAAAATGCATTCCCTGATTGCAGAAAATCATTTATGTGTTTATCATTTTCAAACACATGCCAATAATCTTCATTGTCATGCACTGCTAGTCTGTTTTTCACCTTTATATTGAATTTTTCATTTACCTGTGGTATTTGGCAATTGCTGGTAGCAAAGGCAAGTTCATTAGCTAGATGATTTTGAGCTCTTGGTATGAAAATGAGTTCATATTTTTCAAAGGTTTTAAGGAGATCAAGGGCAGAATTTCTATATTATCTAAGTCTGGGATTTTTGGTTGAATATTCCCCTTTTATTTTCCTGATGATTAACTCAGAATCCCCTTGGACTAATATCCTCTTAACCTCTAAGTCTTTGAGCAAATGTAAGTCGAGGATGAGGGCTTCATATTCTGCAATGTTATTTGTGCATGGGAAATCTAGTTTATAGGAGTATCCATTGTTTGTGTTATGTATCCATACACCGACCCCTGAACTGGCCTTGCTACAAGAGCCATCAAAGCTCATTTTCCAAAGTATTTCTATCTCATTCTCTTTTTCTTTTTGTTGCCCAAGGCTGCTAAGATTTGGGGCATTTCGTGATTGAGTGAAAGGCAAATTTAAATGTTCGGTGCACTAATTTCTTGCTTATTTTCCTTTTCTTGTTGGGTGATTTCATCTTCATTGAATAAGATAAAGGAACCTAATTCTGAATGTATGGAATAGACCGGAGTGTTGTTGGGTTTGTATTTGCTTCTCACCATGTATTTCATGAGGGATTCCCTATATAATCTTCTGGTTTGACTAAACACTGGTATGGTGGCATAAGGCATATCCATTTGAAGGCTCCCCTGAACTTTGGCTCCCCATGATATAGATAAAATCATGCCATATTTTGGGGGAATATCAGCTACCACTATATCCATCACTAGGATTTTAGCAAGAATTTGTGACAGGTTAACACACAAATCTTTGATTAAGCCCAAGCATTTGACCCTTCTTGAATCAAAAGAGTATAAGTCTTTATATGGTCTAGTAATTTCTAAGCCTAGGCTTTCCATTACTACTTTGGGCATTAGGTTATGTGATGCTCTGGAGTGTAGCATGGCATTATGTAGGATCTTATCATGTATGTTTAGACTAACATAAAAGGGATGGGCAGTCCCTTCTTGGTATTTTACTTCAATTCTAGAACCAAAAAACAGTTCTGGTTTGTCATCCGTCAAGTTTAAAGTATCAGCATCGGTATTTATATTTAGAGCTTTAAAAACTTGAATTTTGTACACTTCCTAAGTTACTAGTTCAGCTAGAGGCATGCTAATTTTAATCTTTGAAATTTCACCTTCGAGGCTGAAAGGAAGTGTTGTTTTCGACATATTCACATCTGTTTTTTCACTTATGTTTCTTTCATCAATTTTGGCTGGCTGAGTTTTATTAGGATTATTAATTGGGACTGTTTTGATAGGGCCACTAGGAGAAGTACTAGGGCAGTTATTCTCAACACTTGGTTGGCTGCTTTTGTCTCTGTTTAGATCAGTTTTCTTGGCCACGGTGTTGGTATTATTTGCTGATTTTTTAGGCTGATTTTCTGAGGTTTTTGCAACATCAGTGTTAGTGTTCTTGTCATTAGAAATTTATGGGTTCCTTTTTCTTCTGAGATCATATTGTCTGTAAACTTCCATAATTTCATTTTCGAACCCCAACCTATAATCTTCAGACTCTTCATGATTGTTTTCATTTTGTTTTGATGAGAAAAATCCATGTTCTTCCTTAGTGAGGAAGATATCATCTCCATCATCAGATCCTATCAAGTTCACATGATTTTCTTCTAGCCTATCAGTTTCCCCTTCATCCTCTTGTTCTACATAGTTTTGTTGAAAGGGAGGCCTAATTTGTTGGTCATTGTCTATATGCCTATCTTGATTGGGATCTCTTATGATATTTGAATATTTGTTTCTATTTTGAGGGTTGGTTTGGTTTTCCCTAGGAGGGGTTATTTCATTTTAATTGATCTTTTCCAACATTCTTTCCATTACCCTCACTAGGTTGTCAATTTTGGCATAAAATGAAGAAGTAGATGCCATAGTTTCATCTTTATATGTGACTCTTTTCTCCGTTCTCATCCTAGTTCTCTTCTCAATAATATTTTCTTCCACACTAAGAGCTCCCCTCTTCATGTCTTCTAAAGTTAAGGGATCCCTTTCTCTTAGCTGATAGGCCATTTCGGGATCAAAACCTTCAGGGAATTTGGCCAAATCTAAGCCTAGTAGAGGTTTCGTATTTGGGGGTAGTGCGTTATAAACACTATTGAATCTAGTGCAATAATCTTGAACACTTTCCCCAATGTTTCTCTTGAGGTTGTTGTAATCTGAAAGTATTTGGAGAGGCTTCTTTCTAATTTCCCATTTGTTAGTGAATGTTTGAAATAAAGAAGGGACATCATGTATGCTATGGGGAGTTAGGCAATTGAACCATTTTTTGGCTTCTCCTCCCAAACTATGAGAACAAATTCTCATTTTGATGGTCTCATCTTATATTTCCATATAATCAAAGGCATCGTTCATCTTGTCTACATGTTTTTGAGCAGTAGTGGGTTCATTTACAGTGAAATGGGGAATTTTGGACTGATATTTATTGGGTAAAGGAGCCAGAGGTTGGGGTAACACTAAGGGAGCATACCATGCTGCCATGGCTGGAAATAAAGGAGGATTTACAAGGGGTGGATTTATAAAAGGGATAGTGGGTTGTCCTGGAGTGCTTTGAACAGTGTATGTGTGGACAGGAGTGGAAGAAACACTGGGGCCAACAAACTGATGATGAGCAGATTTTTTATGGAAGGAGCTAAAGTGATGAAGAAGTTGAGAATCAGGTGGAGTAGAAGGTTAAGCTTCTCTGCTAAAGCTCTATTGCAAATCTGTGGTTTCAAAATTAGCTTGGGTTAAATCACTTTGAGACTTATTTCTAAAAAGGTTCTTTGTGTGAGGTAAGTCAAAGTGAGGATATTTCAAGACTGTGAGATTTTCAAGGACGGATCTTGTTCTTGGGATGGTCCTATCAGTAGTTGGTTTTCCAGATCTAGAATTTTTCCAAAAAATCCTTTCTCGATTATCAACAATGGTAGGAGGATTAGGATCTGGATGGGATCTAGAATTGACCCTATGTGAAGCCAAATTTTAGTTTCCAAAATTTAGAGAGGCTGAGGTTTTTAGGATTGTTTTTCAAAATTTTCCTCTCAGAGTGATTTCTATAATAGGGGACTATGTTTCTAAACTTCCTCAGGGTTGGTTAACACAATCCTATGGAAATCTAGAGATCTAGAGGAGCAATGGGCATACTGGGGCTAGTGGAATCACCAGGTGGAAATGTTTAGCTTTTCTGAAGGTAAAATGTTTTATGGTCCACCACCAATGATTTATTTGAAAACCAATCTGAAATGTTTTAGGCTTTCTAATTTTTTTGTAGTTCTATGGTTGTGAGAGTGTCCTATACCTAATTCAACACTTAGCTAAGGTGCTGAAACAAACAGAGTCTACTCTATGGCTTACTAGCTGACTTCTTCGAGGTTTGATAAGGGTCTCTTAGAATCCTAAGGGTTACTTATATTGCCACTAATTTAGACAGGACCTATCATGATCACCATTATGTTGGTAGTGTTTGAAGAAAGCAATAGTTCACTTGAATGAATACTGAGTGTCTTTTTTAGGGACTTTTACTCAAAAATGTCCCACCGTGGTCGCCAAAATTTTGGGGTCCTACGATTTGGCTGATTGGAAAACCAAATGACAAGGAAACATTCAAACCAAGCTTTAGAGCTCTAGGATCTAGCTCTCCTAGTCTCAAAGAGGGATCTCTCAATATTTTTGTAAGGATATAACTTGATGCTTTTAAGAGGTTTATTCTAGGCTAGTTATGAAGTGCAAATTTGTTTATTTGTTGGTTGTACATAGATGATTTAGGCAACATAGATAGAGTGTAGAAGTCTACAAGCCATTGGGAAATGGAGTCATGTGGAAGTCTAAACAGTTCCGATAGATGAATTTGGGGAACCAAAGGGAAAATCTAACTTAGTCAATGGATCTGTGGGATCATATAGGTGGCATGAGATGAACATCAAGGATTTGGAAGGAAAAGTAAATATTTAAGGGCTGTTAAGAATCCTTAATCATGTATACCTTTCAAACTGAGGGACTTGCAACACTATCTAAACATAAATAAATATTCAATAGCCAGGGCTAACCATGAATTCTACCAACATGATTTATGTCGATAACATAAACAAGAAAAACTTTAAAGTAAGACAACGAAGAAGAGGAACACTCTATTTCTTCTAATTGTTTCACTTAAAGGAGTTAGAAAACATATAAGAAACACAACTAATTGCATTCATAAAAGGGGAAACACCTAGGCATCTAAGATTACAATTATAAATACCTTCAAATATGACTATCTCAGCAAGAAACATAAGGTAAAACCAGAACAAATCCTCTCTTCCAAGATGCAGACAATAGCGTTTGAAGGATATTTTCAGAAATAGCTTTGAAGAGGCAGCAAGTAGGTAAGGAAAACCATAATTCAACCTTGACACCAACTATTTGAACTATTCTGAAATGAAAAAGCTTAATGGTTTAAAAGTAGACAGATTACTCAATAAAACCTTCAGCAAATGAAAACATAAAGGTAGTGAAGAGTAAACAGGCCTAAGGTGCTTCTAGGAGACATTTCTTAGCCTAAGCTTTTCATTCTACTGCAAGCAAAGCATAATGAAACAAAGCAGAAAATAGGAAATAACATTAACAAATAGAGAGCACTTCACCAAAACTAGGCTTAGGGATCCAATGATCTAGCCTCCTTCATCAACAGAAAAGAAAAGACATCCACACTTCCTCAAAACATCAATCCTTATTCAAAGCAGTAGTCTATGTATTACTTCAGAATTCATCAAATTCCAACCCTTACAATGAGAGTTCGAATAGGATTTATAGGTGAATGGGGAGGAGAGGTGATAGAGATGGTCTTAATGATTAATTAAAACAGAGGAGAAAATCATTTGAATGACCATTCTGTGTCATAAATATTACATTAATTTCTTTCCCATTCTAGTAGTTCTTGCAGAATTTGAGGCCTAATTGTCAGGCTGGTAATAATTCCAAAGAGTGTCTTTGTGGAGAAGTCTTCTGGCTGCTACGGTTCTGTCTTTTCTTCTAGTACAAGTAAAGTGGACAGTATGGGTTTTGAGACCACCCATACCTTTACAATAAATGCCTTAATAGTTTAAAGAGGTTTTGTCAGCATAATAACTGTCAAGGTGCCTTTTAGCCCTGGGAGGAGTAAATAGCTTCACTGATGTGTCATTCAAAGCTCTCCTTTACTGATCTGTCTGTCTTTGTCATTTAACACTTATTTTTCTTTAACTGTGTTTCTACAGCTGCTTTAATCATCTTCCTACTCCACACTGCTTTATCATTATGCTTATCCTTTAATATGTGGATCAAGCTTTAAATCTTTTAAGTTTTATGTCTTAATAGCGTTGACCCTTAAACTCTGGTACATCTTCACTAATACTCTTTTGTTGTATGCAGGGTTTACAAGCGCTGGAGGGTTTTACTTCTTTAACAGTGTTCATGATGCACTGTTAAACATTGGAATTTACCCTTCTCGTCCCCTATTCCATTGATTAGGAAGTAGGATCATCACCCTGAGCTCTATGTCACCTTTGTTGACTATGGGACGCCTTTAATAGCTCAAACCGCCATAAAACCTACAAAAACCAATAAAATTGTTAAATAAAACCTGCACGAGAGCTTGAACTACTTCAGAGGCTCAGGTGGAAGTAGAGGAACTGTGAGGAGGTCGGGAATGCAGCGGAACGGAGGCTAAATGGAGGAAACTGTAGAAATAGGGTTCGAACGGGTCAAATGGCACGAATAACAGGAAAAGTGGTAATCGAAAACCGAAGATGGTTTTCGCACGGCTTACAGTTGGTAAGCGGTATTTTCTGAATCGAACGCGATATGGTTCAGAGGGTGACGTGTGTCTCCCCGAATACCGCTCTTTTAACGTTGAAAGAAGTGTTTAAACCCTTTTGGAAAAACGTGTGCGGAAATGAATGGGGCCCGTTAGATCTGGAAGATCGAGATCTATAGCGGAGGGTGAATGAGACAAAGACAGGTGCGCGGTCGGGTGGGACCGTGGGCGATGGATGGTGGGGTAAAAGAGAACACTGTTGGATATATTTGATTAATGGCAGGGATCATATTTGGAGAAAACAAAGGGTGCGATGGGTAAAATATAAGGTGGAGGGGGCTCAAGTGAAGGTGCGTGGTATCGGTTTCATGAGGGGAAGGTTTAGAACTGGGGCTAGGAGATAAAAAGGGTTGATGAGACGGCGGGTGTGGTGACAACTGTTGGATCGAAAAAAGATCAACAGCTAGGATCATATCAGCGGAGATGAACAAGAAAAGGCGTTCAAGAAGTGGAAATGGGAAGTTGTGAAGTGCGACAGCTGATGGGAAAAAGCGATATCCGATGGAGCGCAAACCGTTGGATCAGATGTGATCAACGACAAAGATTTCATCGGCAAAGGATGGACATCGGCGGAGAAAAGGGTTTGGGAACGAGGAAATGGGAATCGCCGAAGTGCGATGGCCGATGGGGGCTTAAGGCTCATAGCGGGTGGTCATAGGCCTTGGTATTATGGCATAAAAAGGGCTAAAGGCTTAAGGAAAAGGCGCTTAAGGCCTAATGTTAAAAAGGGCAGAAAAATCCTAAAACGGAGGTTTTAAAGCCTTTTCAAGCATTCTGATAAGGTGCAAAAATGGGTTTTTTTACCCAAATAAAGGGTTTAATGAGGTTTTAAGGGAATTTGGAGGAAATGGAGGATAATTAAAGGGAAAATGAGGGATATGGAGGAATGAAATGATGGAGATGGAGGCTTGTAAACAAATTCTTTTTTGTAAACAGCAAGACTTTGGATGTTTTAAGTGAAGATTATAGTGAGATGGATCTTCTGAATAGAGAACATAGCATACTTCAAGAACTCACATATTTTTCATGAAATTTGTTTCTTGAAGGCTGAAAGATATGTTTTGGCTATATTTTGTTATGACAAATATTATGGATGGCTAACACTTACCTTTTTGGTTGTGGGAAATGAAGGGTTGCAAGAGAAAGAAACCCTTGAATACTATTTTGAATAATATGAGTCTCAAAATCAGAGATTCAAAGATCATTTGAGTTTTCAAGAGTTTTGTCACCTCGAGGACAAAATAAGACCAAGGCATAATCATATAGAGGGTGGATTAACTCAGAATCATGATCGACATCACTCTATGGGCAGATTCTTTTTACCCAATTTTGATTGGTCATCCAAGTGTTCTGCCAAAGCATGGGTAGAAAAAATTTACGTCTACTTTTAGTTGAACAAGGTCCCAAAGATGGAAGCTATCAAGATTGTAGCACTGCACTTTGAAGGCGAAGCACATGACTGGTGGTTCCATGGCTTGTCTACATTAGGTCCTGCCAATGTGACTTCTTATCCAGAGTTCACTAGAAGGCTGGTGGAAAGATTTGACAGAAGAGATCCAGGGGCACCATTCATGAGCCTTGCAAATTTGAAACAATCAGGTAATACAAAATCTTGTATTTTCGAATATTTGAGATTATATGTTATGGTTCCTGATTTGTTTGCAGTAAGAAGCGTGTACATGCTCATTGATGGTTTAGATGACCCTCTTCATGGGTTGGTTAAATATACCATGCCCACTACCTTGCATGATGATATTGAAAGGGATAGAGACCTTCAAGATTCCTTTCCAAAAGCAAAGGAAAACTTTCAGCGTAAGCCTTGTTTCCCTTCTAAAGGAAAGGAAGAGAAATTTGCTCCTTCAAAGGAGAGCTCATACAAGAATCCTCTTGATGATGAAGTCCAGAGAGATCTAAGAAATAAGAAGCTATGATTCACTTGCCAAGAATCATGGGCACTTGGAAATAGATGTGTTGCTATAAAAGCACATTACATAGAGGTCTTCTCAGATATTGAGGAGGAAGAAGAAGATGAGCCAAGAAGAGGTCATGACGCTGACACTGCTGGAGGAGATCCAACACCATCAAGAGATGGGAATGGAGCATTTTATCCTATTGGAGGGACTCTTGCATCCTTGAGAGGAGTACCTAAGTACTTGACCTTAAAAGTTTAAGGTTCAATCTTGAATCAGAGGGTTTTTGTATTGATTAATAGTGGGGCTGCCCACAACTTCATTAACAGCCATCTTGTGCAAAGGAGGGAAATACCCACTGATACTTTTGAGGGATTCTCTGTTTTGGTCCCAAGAGATAGAACAATTCAATGAATGCATTATGTCCCATCACTTTTAGTCACCATGGGAACCTATACTTTGGTTGATCACTTCTTTGTGGTTGACATACCGGACACAAATATGATTTTGGGTGTTCAATGGTTTATTACTGTTGAGCCCCAAAGATGTCCTTTCCCTTCACCAATTTTCACTTCATTTCCTTTGTCCCTTATCAATTACAGGCTTAAATGGTCAATAGAATTGATTAAAGTCACTTTAGGAATGCATACAATGACTGACTTGCTATATTTTCATGGTTTTGTTGTTGTAGTAATTTTTTACTAGACTCAGCTACAGAATGCAGCCATTCTGTAGCCAGTCACATATTCCATAGCTATCTTCATGTTCTCATAGGTTACAGGTGTCACTTCAAGGAAAATGCATATGTTTGAATTTGACAACACTCCCACATCATTTATTGCTCTCTATGAATTATGAGAAAGAAGCTACAGGTGGTTATGCACGTGGAAGAGATCAAAGCCAAGAAGCAGATTCCTACCAGGACAAGGACTCTACTGATGTCTCCAACAAAGTACGAGGCTTCCATAAGAATTCTAATTTGATTTTGATTGAAAATGACACTTTTTCCTATTTCTACTCAAGGGTATTTATGTATTTCTTTTATAAGAATGACTTGGAAGACTGAGAGACAGCTAGCTAGATTGATGTTTTGTTGCTAGATCTCAAAAGACTGTAATACTCTGTTTTTGAAATACTTTTCCTTTAATGAAAGAAGTATTGCTTTATTGCAAGATCTGAGGCAATCTTGAGGAGATTTTTTTGCTAATCTGGTGGTAGAGGGCCCCTACTGCCCAAGAAGCTCTGTGCACATTGTTTAGATAAGTAACTTTAGCCTTGTTGCATTCCTAGCTTAAGCAATTTTCTGAACTTTGTGTTTTATACTCACTTGCATTGGATGCTATAGTCAGTCTTATTCTTATGAATTGTTCCAAAATATCACTAACATTGAATGAGATATAACTGTAGTGTTTTAGGAATTATTTGCATTTTTCTGAACTTTACGTTTTTGTGCTCAATTAGATCAATTGTTACAGCTAGTCTTGTTCTGACGAATTATTCCAAAATATCACTAACAATGAGTGAGACTTAGCTGTGGTGTTTTAGAGCTTAGTTGCGTTTTTTTTGAACTTTATGTTTTTATGCTCATTTACATCACATGTTACAGCCAGTTTCGTTCTATGAATTGTTCCAAAATACCACTAACACCAAATGAGACAGAGCTGTAGTATTTCAGTGATTAGTTGCATTTTATTTTAGTTGTAAAACTCTGGAGGTTAATGGCACTCTAGTTCAATTCTGTTCACTGTATTTCAAAGTTTGAATGATTTCATTCTATTTCAGTTTTATCCATTGTATTTTTAGTTTTATTAGTTAGGTGTATTCTAGTTGTTAAGTTAGACTTGATGGCCTTCATTATTTACAAACCACTCTTGTTCTTAATTTATACTAATACATCATCATCATAGGAAAAAGAATTGGAAATTTCATTTTGAAGTCTTGATTGTTCTGCAACCTCTCATAATTTCACAAACTACCTCTTTTCCAAAGCTATTCCAAAAGATTTCTAATTCTTGAATGAGGTTTAACAGTGATATTTTGAGTTGTGGAATGGATTAATTTCGGTGTCATAGGTTAATTTAGAGTAGAATTCTTCACTAGGTTGCAGACCAACACTTAGTTCTTTTCCTCTTAGAGTAAAAACACAAAATCAAAAACATTGAAAAAAAAACACTAAACACAACGTAGTGAGAAGCAGATACCTAGGCACATATAGTGCACTTCACTTCAACAGTTTACTAGCCCTGGTTAACAATTTATGACATCAATTTAGGAACAATAAGTTGAGAAGACATTTTGGCACTGTTGCCGTGGAAGTGTAACTAGGTAGCCTTGTTTCTTACCTCTCAAAAAAAATGATATGCGTAGAGAAAGATATTCAAAGGGTAGATTCATAAGAAGCATAAGCCTGATTCCTAGAACACCACTTGTTTCACCAAGACCAAGAGCTAGCACACCTCTAACTCAAACCCATATTCCATCCTTTAATGATCCTAGACTTCCAGAGGACTTAAGATCAGATATTCCATTAGAAATACCTTCTACTTTACCCACTGATCCTATCTTAGAAGAAGATTCAGGAACCCCTGCAAGGGACATAAACTTTTCAACTTCCACAAAAGAATCAGCTATGGCAGAAGAAGGGGGAGGAGGAGTTTTTAATGGAGAACAAACACTATTTGGAGGGGGTATAGGTAGAGGTAGAAGAGAAGTAGGTAGAGGTGAGGAAGGAGGCAGAGGAAGAGGTATATGAGAAATAGGAAGCTCTTTTGGGTTTCCTATAGTAGATGAAGAAAACAATGCAACTATGAAAAAAATTTCACCCTCTGTCCTTCCAAACTTTTATGGAATCCAAAATAAAGACCCTGAAACCTTCCTATTTGAATTTGAAGTCCTATGTAGAACCTATGACTACTTACAAGATGTTCAAAAAATTAAACTCTTGCCTTCAACATTGAAAGGAGAAGCATTAAAATGGTTTATGATTTTGATCAACAGTTCTATTAGGACATGGGAAGACATGAAAAAATCATTTCTAGAGAGGTATTTGGATTACTGTATGCCAGTCAACCATAAGGAGGAAGTGTTTAAAATGTTACAAAAAGAGGATGAAAAATTGGAAGATTTGTTGGAGAGGTTTAACTATAATATCGAAAGAGCAAAAATGGAAAACTTAGACCAAGACGCTTTGAAAGCTCTCTTGTTGAAGAAAATTAGGGATGAATGGTTAGATATCCTTAACATGATGGGAAAATGGGATATATCTCAGCTCACATTACCTGAAATAGCTGAATTATGTATCAACCTTTCAAGAGCGAAATCTAAAACTGTAAAAGGACCAAGAGACCCTGCTCTTGCAAGGGCAAGAAAATCTGCTTCTGGGATAGTAAGTAGGGCAGAAATAGGACATATTATTGATGAATTCAAATATAATATTTTAGGGAGTCTTAGTGAGCAAATAGACACCCTTAAGTTACAGAACAAGCAAAAATCTGAATCAGATGCCTTAGCAATATTTTGTCCCAAATGTAGAAATAAGCATGCCTTGAGAGAGTGCCCTTTGGATGCAAAAGTAGTAGAGACTTGTGTAATTTGTTCAGAAAAACATGAGACCAAGAGTTGTCCTTCACTTCCTGGTCTTAAACCTGTCTTTCAAGAATAAACCTCTACAAATTCCACAGAATCTCTCAATTTTGTCTCTAGAAGGTCGTGGCAAGGACCTCAAACACAAGGATTTCATGATCAGATGTATAATCAACCCCCACCAAATTGGAATTCTTGGTAGCAACCTTGGCCCCAATTCCAAAATCAATCTCAAAATTGGGCGCAAGGAGCACAAAATCCCTATGGAAGATACTCTCAGTACTATCAATATCCACCATATCCACATTTCCCTCCTCAACAAAATTTTCAACAAAATCCTCAACAAAATCAACAAAATCCTCAAAATCCACCACTTCCATTACCATTTCCTCATAAAAAAAATCAGTTGCCTGCCCAACCCATACCAAACCCCAACAATAAAAGTCCTCAGAATACATACATGATAGAAGGCCAACAGTTTCCAACTTATTTGATTACTCCTTTAGACCTTAGTGATGTTCACCTTAGGTCTGGAAGAATACTTGAAAAGAAGAAACCTTCTATAATCATACAAGAGCAAAACAACTCTGAGGAAGATTCTCTACTGGTGAATAAAAGTCTTGAAGAAAACACACCTTTCCAAAACCTAAACATTGAAAAATAAAAACAAAAAGAACCAATAATTTCAACTGCTATATTAGAGTAGCCATCAACATCCACTTCTACACCTCCCTTTCCAGAAATATTACAAATTGATAGAGGTGTAGAAAAACAAATTATGGTGCCTAATTATGATTTCCTAGATGAGCTGAGAAATGTTTGTATTAAGATCCCATTATTGCAATCTATCAAGGAAATTCCAATCTTAGCAAAGACAATAAAGGAGTTGAGCATGAAGAAAACAGGAAAAAGAATAAGAGAGACAAAGAAAATTGAACTAGCAGGAAAAATAGCAGATATCATGATGGGTAATATTGATATTCCAAAGTATCTAGACCCAGGAAATCCAGTTGTCAAAATACACATCAATGGAACTGAGATCCAAAACACACTTATTGATTTAGGAGCAGCAATCAATATCATGAGTAAAAAAATCATGGATAAACTGAAACTTCCTAATCTTCTTTTTACACCCACATTATTACAATTAGCAGACAGATTTATGATTAAACCTGATGGGGTAATAGAAGACATTCCAGTTTCCCTAGATTCTTGGGATTATCCTGTGGATTTTATGATCCTAACTCCTAAGAGCAATCTATGAGGGCATCCTATTATATTAGGAAGACCTAGGTTAGCTACAGCTGATGCTTTCATTAGTTGTAGATCCGATGATATGTACATCTCTGATGGTAGTTCAACTAAGAAATTTACCTTGTATCCTCTAGCAAAAACAATTACAGAATTAGATGATACTCAATGGATAGATGATGAAGAAGACTTACAACCTCTCTTCACAATTTCAGAAATTAGTGAAGATAGCCAAATTTTGAATACCTTAGAAAACTTTGAATCCTCTTTGGAATACAAACATGAGCAATTTCAAGAAGAATCCAACATTGAGTTTTTATCATCAAGACAGATGTCTCTCTATTCCATGGATAAATTTGGCAGCTCTACAATTGAGATATTTCTAGGCAAAACTTTAAACATAAACAAGAACCCAGGGAAATCTCAACAAGTAGAGCTAGTCAAGATATTACAGAGACATTCTTCTGCATATGCATGGGAGTACACTGATATGAAAGGGATAAGCCCCAAGACTTGCACTCATCAAATCTACATAGAGGAAAATTGTAAACCAATCAGACAACCTCAAAGACGGATGAATCCAAATCTTAGGGAAATTGTTAAAGAAGAATTACAGAAATTGTTAAATGTCAACTTTATCTATCCCATTTCAGATAGTCATTGGGTTTCTCCTTTGGTAATTGTGCCAAAGAAAAATGGTAAATGGAGGGTATGTATTGACTACTGAGAATTAAACAAAGCTACTCTTAAATATCATTTTCCCCTACCTTTCATAGATCAGGTGTTAGATACATTAGCTGGCAAAAAGTACTTCTCATTTTTAGATGGGTTCAATGGTTATAACCAAATTCAAGTAGCACTTGAAGATCAAGACAAAACCACATTTACCTGTCCTTTGGGTACCTATGTTTACCGAGTATTGCCATTTGGATTATGCAATGCACCTGCAACATTTCAAAGGGTGGTACTATGCATTTTTTCAGATCTAATACATGATTGTGTAGAGGTATATATGGATGATTTCACATTTTATGGAAACACATTTGAAGAAGCTGTAGTAAACTTGGAAATTTTTTTAAAGAGATGTAAATAAGAAAATATTTCACTAAGTCATGAGAAGTGTTTTATGATGTTTACTGAAGGAATTGTTTTGGGACATCACATTTCAGGGGATGGGATTAGATTTGATGAGTCAAAAGTTGAATTCATCTCTAACTTATCTATTCCAAGTTGTCAAAAATATGTTAGGAGTTTTATCGGATTTACAGGATACTATCGAAGGTTTATAGAAAAATTCACCAAGATAGCATCTCCACTTTTCAAATTACTTACCAATGACTGTGAATTCAAGTGGAATCCTAATTTCCAGTTAGCCTTTGAAACCCTAAAAACAAAAATATATGAAGCACCTATTTTAAGGGGACCTAACTGGAAGTTACCTTTTCATATTTCAACAGATGCCTCAGATACAGCTTTAGGAGCAGTATTGGGACAAAAAGACCTGATTCCTTATGCCATCTACTATACAAGTAAAAATTTGACTCCTTCAGAGTTAAATTATACTGTAACTGAAAAAGAGTTTTTAGCTTTTGTTCATGCCATAAACAAATTCAAACACTATATAACAGGCTATGAAACTTTTGTTCACACATATCACTCTGCAATTAGATATCTAATGAACAAATCAATTACTAATGGCAGAGTCATAAGATGGTTATTGCTTTTACAAGAATTCAACATTACCATTCTAGATAGGCCTGGAAAACAAAACACAGTAGCTGATTTCCTATCTAGACTCCAAAACATCCAAGACAATACCCCAGTTGAAGATCAATTCCCCGATGAATATCTTTTTGCAATTTCTACTCAAACTCCTTGGTTTGCTGACATTGCTAATTATTTAGTTTCAGGGAAATTTCCTTCAATAATGAATGCAAGAGACAAAAGAAATATCATTTATGACAGTGCAAAATATTCATGGGTTGCTAATGAGTTATACAAAACAGGTCCAGATTTTATCATTAGAAGATGTGTTCGGGAAGATGAGATGCTTGAGATCCTCAAGGCATGTCATGATGAACCTTGTGGCAGACACTTTGCTGATAAGAGGACAACTTATAAGGTCCTTCATTTAGGATACTATTGGCCATCCCTTTTTAAAGATGCTAAAGAGTATGTCAAAAGGTGTGACAGTTGCCAAAGGGTATGGAAACCTTCTCCTTCAGGTGAGATGCCATTGTAGCCTCAGGTACATATTGAACCTTTTGAAAAATGGGCTTTAGATTTTGTAGGACCTATTAGTCCTCCATCAAGACAAAAGAAATATATATTAGTTTGCACTGATTATGTTACCAAATGGGTAGAAGCCAAGCCATTACTTTCTGCTACTGAAGCATCTGTAGTTAATTTTCTTTTTGAGGATATTTTTACTCATTTTGGTGTCCCAAGGGAAATTGTTACAGATCAAGGAGCTCAATTCACATCAAGGCTAGTGGAACAAATGATGGAGAGGTACAAAATTAGACATAGAAAATCTACTCCCTATCATCCACAATCAAATGGTCAAGTAGAATCTACCAATAAATTCATTGAAGGAATCCTAACAAAGACTGTTCATTTACATAGAAGAGATTGGGCAGATAGGCTTCCCGAAGCCTTGTGGGCCTATAGAACTACATGGAAAATCACAACAGGTCATACTCCCTATGAACTTGTTTATGGAAAACAAGTTTTGTTTCCCATAGAGTTTCAGATTCAAACTTTTAAAATGGCAGTTCAGCTAGGACTTGATCTAACAGAGTCACAAAAACACAAATTGTAGAAGATTAATGAATTGGATGAGATCAGACAGGATGCAGTCCATAAAACAAGTATATTCCAACAGAAAAGGACTAGATGGCATGATAAGTACATCAAGGAAAAGAAGTTCAAAGAAGGTAACTGGGCTCTCTTGTTTGATTCAAAGTTCAAATATTTTCAAGGTAAATTCCAAACACATTGGCTTGGGCCATATGAATTTATGAGAATTTTTTACAATGGAGCAATAAAAATCAGGACAATAGATGAAGAGAAGGTCACTTTTCTTGTAAATGGTCATATATTGAAGTTGTATCATAAGCCACTTTTAAGAGAAGAATTTGTCAAGAGATTCCAGGAAAACAATGATGTGAAGTTAATGAAGAAGAATTTTTCTTCTTCATCAACTTAGTTGAATTTTCTGAATTCAAATGCATAAAAAAATAAAAAATAAAAAATAAAAAAAATAAAGTATAAACATGAAAACTAATCACTGATTAGCATGTTTATACAGAAAATATAAAGTGAAAATCAGAATTCTTCTGACACTTTAGCTTTTCAAATTTGTTCTTTTTCTGCAAGAAGCTATCACAAAATCATAAGTCTCATGCCATACTGTCTCCATTCATCCATATTTCATTCACTCCATTCATCCATACTTCATTCACTCCATTTCATTTCCATCTCAGATTTCTAAATTTGATCTCTTTCTGCAGATTGAGTATTACAAATCACGAGTTGCAGACCAATTTTTATGATTCATTTCATTCCATTAAATTTCACTTCACTCCTGAGCCATTCCACCATATTTCATGATCCATTTTATACAACATTCCATTCCATATTTCAAAGTTCCTACAGGTACATTCTACAGCCAGTCAGACATTCTGCAGCCAGCTAGACATTCTGCAGCCAGATATCCTGAAGGCAATTATCCAGCAACACTTGTTCAGCAGAAAATTGACCCTGCACACCTATGTCAACAAGAAAAATCAAAGAAATTATGAAGACTGAAGAATCAATTATTTTCAAAGGAGGAAAAAGCATATCAAAACCACAAAAATTAAAGGAAAGGCAAAGGTAAAGTTGTAAAATTATTATGATGACAGAATATGAAAGTTATAATATAGTTAAGTCATGTATGATTCAAAAAGTTGTTTTAATTATTCATGTTGATCATGCCTATTAAACCTATCATAAAAACTTTGAACAAAATCCCCTCCACTTCGCCATATCAAATCATCATTTAAAACTGAACGGTTAAGTACTGAAGTGACCTAATCAGTCACGTCACTAGGCTGAAGTATTCGGTGATGATTTTGAATTTCTCACGAAATATTTCTACGGTATTTGCTCCCATGATGGCTCTCAAACTCATTAATTCATGTAAATCACCCTCACTACATTTCACTCATTCTATAACCTCTTCATATCATCCTTCCGTAGCTAATTCCTACTGCATAAACAGAGAAAGCACCTTTGGGGTAAAAACAACTCTTTAACAGCCATTTTCACCGTGGATAGAAGAGTAATAAATTGAAGGTTGAGAAGAGAAGCCATGGGTCTCATAGTGAGGTCCAAACCAGTTGGAACCAAATACTTGGAGGGTTACCCACAAATTAGAGAAATGCTACAGCAAGCTGGGTGGTTACAATTTTTGGAAAAATTCAATGGTTTTCATAAAGAGGTAACTAAAACATTTGCACGGTCCTTCAATGGAGCAGAAGTCGAAATATGAGATGTTAAATTCACTATTACAGAAGCTTTCATTGCAGAAGCAGCGGAATTACCCAGGCAAGGAGAACGATGGTTAAAAAATAGGGAATTTCATAATGAGGCATGGAGGAAAATGCTTAAAACACCACGTATGGATGTTTCCATTTTTAAAAATGGCATTCCTAGCTCAGAACTAAAGAATAAATGGTGAAATATGTTGCTCATTTTGCAAAAGTTTATAACTTGTGAGGGAAGGTTTGGTACCTTATATATTTATCATATTCGTCTAATGATGCATTTCTTAGATGAAGAAATCAATTTACCCTTTTTCCTACTTCATAGTCTGAAGAGAATGGCCTCTAATGTTCAAAAGAGGGTTCAATTCCTAGAAACCACTTTGTACTACCACTACCTAGTTAAAATCCTGATTGAACATCATTTGAGAAAGGTGGGAGACAATTGGGATGAGTTTCCAGTAAGGAATCACTTTGAAGAACCCAAGGAATCTCCATCTGAAGGCAAACTTACAAGAAGAAGCACGAGAAGGAAAATTTCCAAAGCTGTTGAAACTAAAACTGGTAAATCCATACAAGAGGACAGTGAGGAGATAATTTCTGAGAAATTGACTGAAATTAAGAAACAACTTAAAAAGGAGAATATGATAAGAATGTATGCCAAGGAGAGAGGTGAAGGACCATCTCAACCAAGACGAAGCCACAAGCTTAGAGGTATATTGAAGAAAACAGGGGTTAGACAAACGAGAATTATAAACATTGAGGATGAAGAGACACCAACTTCTAGATCACCTGAGTACCAGTACGAGGAGGACCTTGATGAAGGAGCTCCGGAGATAGACCCAGCACAACAACAAATTTATAATTATGTTGAGACATTAGAGAAGAGAGCCTCAGAAAGTAGAGACAGAACTCCTAGCCCACCAGAATCTGCAATTGATATGCTAAGAAGAGATAAATATGAGTTATAAGTACTCAATAGGCATATCAAGAATGAGAATGACATTTTAAGGGAGCAGGTTAAGCTAAAAAGTGATATGAATACAACTCTCTCTCTACAAATGGAAAAATTGTACAAGGCTAGTGAGAAATTGAAGAAGAAAAACAAAAAGTTGAGCAGGGCACTTATAAATTTGAGATTCAAGTTGGTCATAAAGAAGCCTAGGAGGCCATTGAATATCTGGAAAAGCAAAAGAAGGAGCCTAGATTTCCTAGCAGAAGTCTCAGAATATATGAGTTGATTGCATGAGGACATACAAAAACTTTGCAGTGGGGGTATGTTGAGCCCCAAAGATGTCCTTTCCCTTCACCAAGTTTCACTTCATTTCCTTTGTCCCTTATCAATTACAGGATTAAATGGTCAATAGGATTGACTAAAGTCACTTTAGGAATGTATACAATGACTGACTTGCTATATTTTCATGGTTTTGTTGTTATAGTAATTTTTGACTAGACTCAACTACATAATGCAACCATTCTGTAGCCAGTCGCCTATTCCACAACTATCTTCATGTTCTCACAGGTTACAGGTGTCACTTCAAGGAAAAATGCATATGGTTGAATTCCACAACACTCCCACATTATTTATTTCTCTCTACGAATTCTGAGCAAGAAGCTACAGGTGGTTATGCACGTGGAAGAGATCAAAGCCAAGAAGCAGATTCCTACCAGGACAAGGACTCTACAGATGTCTCCAGCAAAGTACGAGGCTTCCATAAGAGTTCTAATTTGATTTTGATTGAAAAAGACACTTGTTCCTATTTCTTCTCAAGGGTATTTATGTATTTCTTTTATAAGAATGACTTGGAAGACCGAGAGACAACTAGCTAGATTGATTTTTTGTTGCTAGATCTCAAAAGATAGTAATACTCTATTTTTGAAATACTTCTCCTTTAATGAAAGAAGTATCGCTTTATTCCAAGATCTGAGGCAATATTGAGGAGATTTGTATGCTAATCCAGTGGTAGAGGGCCCCTACTGCCCGAGAAGCTCTGTGCACATTGTTTAGATAAGTAACTTTAGCCTTGTTGCATTCCTAGCTTAAGAAATTTTCTGAATTGTGTGTTTTACACTCACTTGCATTGGATGCTATAGCCAGTCTTATTCTTACGAATTGTTCCAAAATATCATTAAAATTGAATGATATATAGCTGTAGTATTCTTGGAATTAGTTGCATTTTTCTGAACTTTACATTTTTGTGCTCAATTACATCAATTGTTACAGCTAGTCTTGTTCTTACGAATTATTCCAAAATATCACTAACACTGAATGAGACTTAGCTGTGGTGTTTTAGAGCTTAGTTGCATTTTTTTTGAACTTTATGTTTTTATGCTCATTTACATCACATGTTACAGCCAGTCTTGTTCTATGAATTGTTCCAAAATACCACTAACACCGAATGAGACAAAGCTGTAGTATTTCAGTGATTAGTTGCATTTTAGTTTAGTTGTAAAACTCCGGAGGTTAATGGCACTCTAGTTCAATTCTGTTCACTGTATTTCAAAGTTTGAATTATTGTATTCTAGTTCAATTTTATCCATTTTATTTTTAGTTTTATTAGTCAGTTGTATTCTATTTGTTAAGTTAGACTTGATGGCCTTCATTATTTACAAACCACTCTTGTTATTAATTTCTACTAATACATCATCATCATAGGAACAAGAATTGGTAATGTCATTTTGAAGTCTTGACTGTTCTGCAACCTCTCATAATTTCACAAATTGCCTCTTTTCCAAAGCTATTCCAAAAGATTTCTAATTCTTGAATGAGGTTAACAGTGATATTTTGAGTTGTGGAATGGATTAATTTCAGTGTCATAGGTTAATTTAGAGTAGAATTCTTCACTAGGTTGCAAACCAACACTTAGTTCCTTTCCTCCTAGGGTAAAAACACAAAATCAAAAACATTGAAAAAAAACACTAAACACAACGTAGTGAGAAGTAGATACCTAGGCACATATAGTGCACTTCACTTCAACAGTTTACTAGCCCTGGTTGACAATTTATGACATCAATTTAGGAACACTAAGTTGAGCAGACAATTACATTGGGGAAAGTCGCCATTGATTGGGAGGCTTTGCAAATGGAATGGGTGGACAAGAAGAGTGGTGAATATCAAATGATCAAAGACATGCATACATACCCCTCACATACCACTTTCACACAGAAATCATAGAAGGATTTTTGTAATGGAATCAAGGACCTTACAGTCCCATCTATCATGTTCATGAGATTTGTGCATGGGACACTTTTATCTAGTGGAAAACCACCTGGGAGGCCACTTGATTCAGATTTTGTGGGGAAGACCTCACAACATGATACTCCAAAATTAGACCCAAGAGGGATTTGAGCACTAGAATACAAAGCTACAGTGCTGGGATTCTTGGGTAAGCTCAAGGAGGGGAATCTTCTTCCCTTATCATCATCACACACTCTCATTTCTGGTTCTGCGCTGTGGGAGGGGAAGAATGGAAGGAATGGCCTTCCAACACACACCTTTTGCATGGGATATTTCAAGGAGAAGAGCAGCAACATGATAGAAATTTATGTTGATACACCATCAACACTGTAATTGTTGAGCAGTTTAGATATATATTGGAAATCCCAACTGTTGGTGGATTATTCCAAAGATATTCACACTTGTATGACACTTGATGACCAGCTACATGAAGAGGGCTATTTAGTCCAAGGAGGAGTCATCTATCATCATGGTAGGATCTTCTTGTCTAGATCCTCCAAGCTCAAGAAGAAGTTGCTACAAAGATCTTATGAGGAGTTCTGTTTCAGCCACATGTATTCCATGAAGATCTACAACATCATCATGAGGATCTTTGATTGGGAAGGCTTGAAAGGAGAATTACATCAGAATTTTCAAGAATTCATGAACTATGTGGAGTTGGGGCAACAAGAAGACTCTATGACAGAGTTATTTCAGCCATCTCTTCCTACTTTTGAGAGAGGAGATAGATCTATTCACCACTCCATTTGTATGAGTATAGTTGGTGAAGAATCTGATCATGTAAATAATGTTTTATTTTATTATTGTATATGTTAGACTCTTATACCAATAGGTGTCATTTTTCATGATTGTCTTGATTGAACTATGGAATATGTTCAAACCTTTTTCTTGAGCAAAGGTGTTCCATATTCTTGAAAAACCAAAAAATCAAATAATTTAAAAAATGTAAAGAGGGTATACCCTAAAATAAAAATCAAAGGGTAAAAAGAATAAAAATGGCCAAAAAGTAAAAGAAATGAACCCCATCAAAAAGAAAGGCCAAGGAAAGTGTGCAAGTCTAAATGCCACTACTTTTTACTCTGATGTAATAAACAAATTGTGTGCAACTTGTATTTTATGCCACAATTCATGAATAGTCAAACTGCTTAAGCTTGGCTAGTTCATTTTTCAATTTCATGTTGTAGAATAGAGAATAAATATCTGACCAAACAGTTTAATCTTGGCAGATAAGTAGATAGGTAGAGTTAATAAAAGGTGCTCAATAGTTTAATCTGAGCCCTTGGATGCAATAAGTGTAGAATTAGATAGATTTGCCTTGTAAAAGAAAAGAAGATTGAAAAGGGTTTGCAAGTCTAAATGCACCCTAATAAAGAAGAGAAAATGGTAGTAGTAGATAGGGTAGGTAGATGGTGTTACAAAGTTTTATCTGATGAATGATGCTGCTAAATGTTTTTAATCCTTTACTTTCATCACAAATATTGAAGTAGGAAATACACTGGAAAATCACAGCAAGCAAAGTCAAAATCATTAACTTCCTTCATCACTTTCCCCTTAAAAATCTTTACTAATTTCCCCCAAAGTACTAAGATTTTTGGAGATCAAAAGGGCTCAAGGCATTTCCTTGACTTTTGGAGGGACCGGACCCTCGGCCTAATGATCAAAAAGACCTAAGTGCTTGAGATAATTCATCATTATAATCATTCATCTTTAACCTTTTCCTAAGTAAAATCTCATTTTGCTTAGAAAAATTATGCAAAATTCCATAAAAATCCCTCAAAATAGCTTACTATTCTAAGTTTAAGTGTTGAAGATGAGATATTGCAATTTTACTTCAGAAAATATCACTTTCTTAGATGAGCAAAGTGTTTTGAGTTCCATTGTCCCTTTCTCATATTAATGTTTAACTCTATTTTACTAAATCCCTAGTGAAATGCCCTATCCTAAGTATATATCTCCTTTTATATAAATATCCGAAAACCCATTTATTATAATGTTTTAACCAAAGTATTTACCTCCCAAATATTCATTAAAACCCGCTTCTACAAGCCCTTTGGTTAAAATATATCGTTATATTATAGTCCCGCCCCTATGATAAGTTAACTACATCGGTTAATTGATCATATAATAAAAAATATATATAAGAAAAAACTTTAAACATATAATTCTATATGTTTAAATGCAAAAAAGGATAAAAACCCGAAGTTTTTTTCTAAAACCAAAACCTTGGAAAGATCCTATGCCACCGTGGCCCATCCACCTGGCATTCCACCCGACTTTTCAACCATCCAATGAAATCCCGCCGCAACCCTTTTTTCATTATAAATATGGGATTAATTAGTTATCTGAACTAATTAATAACCTTCCATTCACCAATTAAAAGCCTCTCGGGGTGATTAAATTAAACATTAATTGTTTCAAAAACCCGACGGGCCCGCACCTTAAACCTTCGCTTACTCCATGTCCTTTTCCACCGTTGGATCGTCCCTCCGCAGATCGACGCTCCACGTCAATCCCGCTACCCATCCTTTGTCAGAGTTTTAACGCGCGGGGGATTGGTGGTATTTGACCAGTCCTCTGTCCACGTGGCAACGATCCAATGGAATCGCTCCCCCCGCGATCAATACCACCTTTGCCAATAAGCAGTGCGGGGACTAACCGCTTACCGCCCGGCCCCCCTGCCCCACGTCAGCCCGTACCAAAGTGACGTCACTCCTCGAAAAACTAAAAACCCCTTTTTTGACTTTGGAAATAAAACAAATTCACGTGTTTTTATGTCATTTTCATCATTTGAACACGACTGTGCTTTCCGCTACGAATTTCAAATTTCCACTGAAATCCACTATTCAATTCGATTTCACTCCAGAATTCCGCCAGACCTGTGTTCAAGCATCATCCTGCTACCGCCTGATACCTGTTAAAATCCAGTTTTCCTCCAAGAACAGGTATTTATCTTATAGCGCTCAGAAACTCCAAAAGAAAGTCTGTTTTCCTCGTTTTCCACTGGATTAGTGATTAAATCTTATCACTGAGATCATTCCCTGAGGTTTTAAAACTATGAATTGTTCCCTTGAAACTGCAATCGTGTTAATTTCCTTCATTTAAATTGAAATTGCACCCGGCCTGTGAAGAAAACCCAGAAACTTCCGTTTTGAATCCACAAGAACCAAAATGGAAGCCCCGGCAGCCCTGAATGTGACTCCATTGAATGCCCCCCACAGAGAGTTAGAATATTTTCCTTTAGTAGATAAATATTTTCAGATTAAAGATTTTCATTTTGATGAAATTCCCCTTCTGAGTTATTGTCGCTGCAGAGACGATTATTCAAAGGGGCAATATGTCATTGGGTTGTGGGAATCCAATCTCCCGAGATATCTCATCCCCTCAGTCATTTCTTTCCCATAAATTATCCACTATTGCCATTCTAACTATGATCTGACTCAAAGAGTTGTAATATCCCCTGACCAGAGTGTTCTTTTCCCCATTACTCCCCAAGCTATTAATGTTATGCTCCATTTTGAACCTGGTCAAAACCTCACTCCCTTCTCCATTGGGGAATTGCTTGAAAAATCTACTCGGTTGTCCCCTGAAGAGGTAATCAGAAGATCACATCCTTGGATAAACAGTCTTAATACTAGTCATAAGATTTGTTTACTCCAATATTGTTATCAAATCTATTCAAATAGAGGTTAGAAAGCATAACAACTAAAGAGTATCAGTGGTTAAAGTGTATCAGGTAAAAGTCAGTGAAAGTTAAAATGAAGTTACAGAGCAGTCAAAGGTAAACAGTAAAAGTAAATACAGAAGGCAGGAAAATGGTAAAAAGAGATGAGAATACTTTCACCAATAGTGAGGTTTGTCTAAAGTGAAAGTAAAACAGTCAAAAGAGCAAGAAAGTAAAAAGATGAAAAAACATAACAAGAAGGAACATTTTTGCAGAAATTGCATATTTTAGTCATAGTTTTTCAGAAACTATTGTGATCAATCAAAGATGAATTTTACAAAACTGAAGGAGGTTTATGTTCTTAAGAGGGCCATCTACAAAAACCTCTCTCACGTTTCTAACAGCCATTATGGTTTTGGAAATATTAAACAATGTTGGAAAGCACTTTTTGCAGAAAAATCCTGTTAAGTCATCATTTTGCAGAGCATATTGTGGCCAATTAGAAATACATTTTACAAAAATGAAGGAGGTTTTTGTTCCTAAGAGACCCATATACAAAAACCTATCTCAGTTTTTCCACAGTAGTTTCAGGATGAGAGATACATGCACATCTTTAGAGGCTATTTTTCAGACTCTGTAAAACTCTATTTTACACATCTTTTTGCAGAGCCTATTTTGAAAATCTGGAGAGGAAGTTTAGGAAAGTGAAAGAGGTTTATCTCAAAACCATATTTATCTACAATAACCTCTTTCACTTTTTACATATCTCGTACGGATTGATAAATACAAAGATATCATTGGACCCCAATTTTGCAGAATTGTTGGAGCATAATGCACAAAGAAAGGAAGCAGTTAGTGACTTGGATGCCTCATCATCAACTAAGAGTTGGATAAAATTCGAATTCCCCTCTTTGTCATCACCTATCCATACAAAATAGTGCCAAATAGATTCATTATTTTGAGTGTCCTTTAATTAAGTTCTATTTATGTAAAATAGTTGGAGAGATTTGTGAACCAATTTTGATATTTGTTTCAAGATATTTTAGTTTAGAATTTGTATAAATACTCCACTCTTGGAAACATTTGGGGTGGATTATATTACTCTGCTGTAACATTGAGAAATTCAGAAAAAAATCATTTTAGAGAAATTTATTCGTGGCTTACTGGATGACGATTTAAAGCACTGGACTTGTTGCAGGATTCATGTGTTGGACTACAGTTCAATAAGTTTTTCTACCCTTTTGTCTGAAATAATATATTAGTTTATAATATCATCATATCCATTTCTGAATAATTTACATAAAGGATTGAATCAGAATTTGCTTAATTGTACTCTGATTTCAAATGTGGTTGTTCTTAATGTTTTCTTCTAAATTAGTTATAAGCATGAATTCTTAAATGCTCTTACTTTGCTAATTTAAACATTGTTGATTACTATAATAAAGAATTCTTCATTGCTCTTTGTTTGTAGTCATCTCATTTCTTTCTTTTGAACATGGTGAAAGATTCTTAGCTGCCTTTCATCCCTTCAAGATCATCCCATCCACTTTAAATTTTAAGGATTTTTCTCTGTCTAGCTATCTTGCCCTGTAAAGCCATCTTGTGCGTAGAATAGAAATCCAGTAAAGCCATCCTTTGACTCCATAGCCCAATGGACTGAAAGCCTTCAACCTTGCCCTTAGTTTGTGGATTCCACCATTTTCCCAAAACAAACTTTGAATCTATAACTAGCCTAAAACCTTCTAAGAACAAAGATAAATTATAAAGAGAGAGCCCTCTCTGGATGCAGATTGGCTAGATTCTGCATCTAAAAGATTGGTTTGTGGTTACCTCGGGTATACATTCCTCTTACACAACTTCTAGGAAAACCTGAGTGATAACAGTATACATGTTTATGTAGGCCATGGCTCCAAAGAGGAGTAATACATCTTTTAAATCTCATGGCCAACATTGGGCCACAAAAATTTCTGAATTTGGCCACTCCCTTAATGAATAAAGGGAGATTTTCCATCATGATGGGTGCTTTACTAAGGCACCAAACATATCTCACACTTTTAGCCATAGTGAGAAAATAGGGGCTGAAAGTGAGTGGTGGGAAAACTAGTTACCATATCTTGATCTGATGCATGCAAGAGATGCATTGCGCTGGCTCTATATGTGGGAATATGACCCACCCCCACATGCTCAAATTTTTGTTTGTACGTATGTAGTTTTTCTCCCATACATTGATGATATACTTGTACTTTTTATGGGAATGTATGGAGGGAGGATGGGAGGTATGCATGTTCCTAATGGGTTGGATATTCTCCATGTATCGTATGCTACATATTTCAGGGAGGAAATTGGGAAAACCATGTTTGTTTCATTTGAGTTATTATCTCCTTGTGGGATGGCTTATTTACATCTCATGAGAACCTTGGAGGAAAAATTCATGGAGGGTTGGATTGGTGAACACTTAGCTTATGGAGGAAGCTTAACACATGATGGTGTCACCAATGGAGGAGGAGAAGAGTTGCAGCACTCACCTTATGATTTGCTTGAGTACAAGCAACATTTTGGAGGGGAGGATTGTAATATTACCAACTATTCCTAAGCTAATGGTGTTAGGGTCCCGTGATTTGGCTAATTGGCAAGCCAAGTGACAGGGTAACATCAAACCAATCTTTGGAGCCCAAGGACCTAGCCTTCCTGGACTCAGAGAGGGATCTCTCTATTTGTGTAAGGGATATCTATGTGTTTCGTTTCTTCTGTTTCTTATTTTAGGCTAGTTATGAAGTATGTTTTTGGTTTTGTTTTTAGGTTTGTGAGGGATTAACTGATCAAATACTAAGATAGATAAAAATATTGTCAGATTAACTAGGCTATGGAGTCAAAAAGGTCAAGAAAGCTTTCAGATGGTGATACAAGGTTGTTGAAGAGCCGATTTGATTGAGGTAAAATGGATCTTTGGGTAAAATGGAGTGGGATGGACACTAAATTTGTGAAGAATAAAGGATTTCAAACATAAATAGTTCAATAGCTGACATAAACATGGTAGGGCTAACCATTAATCATGAGAAATGCAACTATAAACTAATCAATGCATAGAAATAAACATTCAAGCAATACATAGAGATACATGACCCTCTAACTTTAGTAAATTGCTATCAGACTTTGGGGAAATACAGTTAAGACAAAAAAACAACTCAAAACACTATGAGGAAATGACTAACCATATTATTTCAAGCTATTGGGCACTTTGAAGCAAGATTGCATAGTTTTAGGAAAAGGGAAAGATCAGTACAAGACCTCCTTGGTTCAACAAATGACATTCAAGCAATCATAGAAAGGTTTTAGAGGTGGAGCTATGACTAGCCATGAGTAAGCAGGGCATACAGTGAATCATACTTAGCATGCATAAAAACATAAATGAAACAAGCAAACAATTTCTTCAGTTATCAAAGAGCAATCAAGGATTCTTTGATATGACTAAGAAGGAAGAAAACATAGAAGCTATAAATAAATAGGAAATCTGAGGTGCCTCCAAGGGCATGTCTCAAATCTATTCTCTACTATCTTATACCAAGAAATAGCATGAAATATGAATGAAAACTAAGAAAACATAACAGAGATGGACACTATACCATTCTACCAAGACAAGGAATCCAACAGCAGTCCTCTTTCATCATCCAAAAACATTTAGGAAACTATCCAATGCATGAGACAAGTGTTTCTTCCAAGCTTGTATAACCATATATTTCTTCTATTCATCAAGTTCATCCTTGTTTACAATGAATTCTCTTGGAATATATAGGCTAAGATGAGGGAAAACCTCCTAGTGCAACTTGCAATCTCATTGGCCCATCAAAAATATCCGATTTTGTCCTTGAGGCTTTACAAAGCCCAAGGCACAAAATATCTAATAAAATATCTCAAAAATGCTAAAAAAGGAAAATATATTGACTTTTCCTAACTAATCATGACCCAAAATAGCTAAACGCACATGAGGAAAAGTCACTTTAGAAAAGTACATTTTTCACAAAAATACTTAAGAAATATATCAACAGAAAGTCCTCTGTCTTGCCGGCAACTTTTGGAGGCCTTCCCGATGTCGAAACGAGGCCCATGATAGCTCGTTGAAAAGCTCTGAATGTCTATTTTCTGAAAATTCTTAATTTTTTCCAAAATTATCATTAGAAGTTATTAAAAATATGACCTATGTGTAAAAACCAAAAAAATAGACTTTGCTGATAAACGGGGCAGAGTGTGGAAAAAGTGAGTGATTTTCGCCATTTTGGGGGAGAAAATCATCTTCAATTGATCTAAAAATTTCTGAGCATATGACCCTGAAATTATGGCATCTAATGATACCATTTTCATCCTTTGAGGATGCCCCAAACAAAAATGGCGATGCCCATGATGTTTAGCCAAAAACCCAAAAATGACAAAAAACCAAAACTTGTTGAATTTCACCCAATTTTGGTGAGCATGACCCTCAATGGTTTTCAGAAACATGTTGTGAATTTGAGGCCAAAATTTGGAGCTTTGAGGTGTCCTTCTTCACTTTTGGTGCCGGGCGCTCCTTTGAGCTTCCTTGAGTTTTTCCTGTGTGGCCTTCAATTTCCGTCAGGCGAACTGATTTAGCTTTTTATAGTGCCTGGTCATTCTCCTTTGAAGGTCAAAATCTCTATTGGCCTTCTCCAACTTCTTTTACAAGTGATAATTCACCCTCTCGAGCCATGCTTCTTGATTTTTCTCTATCTCTTGGGTGAACAAAGTAGTGAGAGGAAGAGATTGGAAAAGGGTAGCTTCTTCCTCCTTTTGTTTCTCAAGGGATTTTCTGAGTCCCATGGTCCTTGGCCTCTTTATTTTTGGCTAATCCTCATCTTCGATATCATTGAACTCGCCCATGAGTTCTTCCAACTTAACTTGTGCCTTGGAGGCCTCTTTTTTATATTTGATGGCCCGTGTCTCATATATCGCCATGTGGACACTCATCTGTTTATTTTGTGTTTGCAAAAAGTGATTGAAGTTTCTAGACCTCTCTAGATCTGCCCTTAAAGCATCAATTTGTTTTTCTCTATTGATCAAGAGAGTCCCTAGGATCTGGGCCTCATTGTTGCTATCATCACTTTGTATTTGAATGATGTCAAAGTCTCTCTCCTTTTCATGGTTTCTTTCTTCGTTCTCCTTTCCCTTGCTTTGGGTGGCCTTCTTGGTCTTCCTCCTCTTGGGTAATTTGACAATCGGCTGCTTGGGAAATTTCCCCTTGCTTCGGAGGGCCCTAGTAACATTTGAAGTTATAGTTTGAGGCACCCTTCTCCTTGATGTCTGGGGCTTGGCCACTTTTGGAGAAGAGATCATGGCCCCTTGCCTAGGAGAGGTAGCTAGCACATCCTCTATTGGATCTTTGCCCTTGTTACTTCCCTCGTCATTCTTGCCACTGTTTTGAGCTTCTTCATGGTGCTTTTATTTCTCACTATGTTGCATATCATCATTGTTTTTTTCTTCACGAGGCTGCCTTTCCTCACTGTGTTGCACCTCCTCATCCTGCTACTATTACTTTTCATCATGTTGTTGTTGTCCATCATCATGTTGCTGCTCTTTTTCATGCTTCTGTTCTTTTTCCTGCTATTGTTCTTCCTCATCTTTTTGCCCCTCCTCATCATTCTATTTTTCCTCACCTTGCTGCCCCTCCTCATCTTGCTACTGTTGTTCATCATCATGTTTCTGTTGTTCATCGTCATGTTCTTCTTCCTCTTGCTGTCCTTCCTCACTATGCTCTTTTTCACTTTGTTTCCCTTCTTCATCATGCTCTTCTTCTTGTTCAATCATGGGAAATTTGAGCTTCTTGGGAATGGGCTTACTTGAAGAAGGTAAAGGATGGTGAGTGGAAGGTGAAGGAGATGCATGGAATGAAGGAACAGTGGTGAAATTTGGATGTGCAATGAAAGTGTCCTAAGAGATTCCCTTCTTCTTAAGCTGATGAAAAATAACAACCTTGATGAGGGAATGATGGAAAAGACAAGCTAACTGCTGAGAAGGAGGTCTTTTCTGAACAGTGGAGGCCATTTTTTCAATACTTCTATGGAGGAAGAAGGGGAGATTTAACAATTGGGCCCTTGTGAAATGCATGAGCAACCGGACATGGTAAGCATAGACCCGGGAGAATCTTCCCTCACATGTGAAATATTTCATGATTATCTTCATGAGGGGAGCATAGCTAGTCAACAGATATGAGAAGGGAAAGATGGATGGACATGTATCCCGATGCTCCGGCTTCAAAAAGGGTTTGTACTATTTTGAGTCTAGGTGGCTCTGTTTAAACCACTTCTCTCTGACATAAGGGATTTTGGTGGCCTTGGAAATGGATCTAGGAGAAAACTTGAAATCCAAGCTTGCCAGCTGAAAATGTTTCCCTTGAAATCTCAAAACACAAAGATGTGTCAAGGGGAGATAGCTTTTCACTTCCTGCACCCTTTGACAAAACTCTAGACATCCAACCTCATGAAAGTTAAATAGGACTGATGGATGAGAATTTACCTCTTCAGTTGAAACAGGTTCAAACCTCCTGTGAATGCCACTTCTACTGTATTTCCTGGGAGGCATTTTGTTTTGGATACTCTTTGCTAATATGACAAAAACAAGCTGTCTCAAATTGTCCTTGAAATGGTTTCTAAACAACACCCTTGTCCTCCTTATAAGTCACTGTTTGATCCTCTTTGATGCCAATCAGAAAGTGTTTGTCAAATGAAAAGCAAACATTAAATTTATTACTGTGCTTGGGCAAAGGTCTTGAAAGGTGTGTTGGTGGTCTCTTGGTGAAGAAAGGACTCTTGTGTTTTGACAAAAACAAACACCCTTTCCCTCAAACAATGTTCTTTTGTTTATTCACTGTTTCTTTTACAAAAGTAGACAAAACACCCTCGGCTAATTTGAAAAGCCTTTCACACACTCTATTTTTGGAACTATAGAGGCTATACAAAGTTCACTATTTCACCATACAGAGAGGACTTTAAGATGACAAATCTTTCAAATTATGATCATTGTTTTCCCCTTGGAAATTTAAACAGAGTCTGCTCTTGTTTTAACACTGTTAGGACACTCTTCAAATTGATTTAAGAACTCTACAAATGTGTATGTCTGTCTGGTAATTAGTGTATGGTTTATCATTGTTATTGAAGGAAATTAAGGCCCTTTAAGATTGATGAAAATACCCACCTATCACTTTACTAATCCTTGACATTCATAGCAACAAAATCTTTAATTTTTTTACCAAAAACTCCACTCTCTAATCAATTCTTTTTCTGGTGCTTTTTAAATGACCAACTGCCCTCAAAATTATTGTTTAAGACACTGTCTAGATTGATTTGAGACCCCCTAAGCACAACAAAACTTTTCTCCAGTTTTGGAAAAACTTTGTCTCATATCCCACTGTCTATCTCATGTTTTTTAAATCATGAAATGGTTTCCAAATCATTATCTCCTTCTTAGGGAAAAAACACCGCAAAACACCCTTTCAATCATTGAATTTTTCCAAGAGGAAAAGTAGAATACCTCAAAGAAAAGCTTAAAGACCTTGTTTGATTGATTAGAGTAGCTCCACAGAGTTTTTTGAAGGTGTTTGGGTGAGCAGAACGTTCATAGGAAAGAACGCCATGCAGTAAGGGGTGTCGGGTCGGCCTTCAGGCAGTGTGTGAATGCGCGCATAGGTGCGCCACGTGCTGCTACAGGTGCGCCGCGCGGCTATTTAAACTCTTTGTAACTTCGCTCACAGGCGCGTCGTGCAAGCCTAGAGCCTTGAAAAATTTGAAAATTTTGCCTGAAGTCTCTTGCTTCTCCAATGAACATCTTAGGGGAGTGTTTCCTCGTGTTTGAAATTTTCACAAGTGGTTGTGCAATGGTCTATTATGCCTTTATAACTCAAATGAACTCATGAACCCTTGTGTTTACTTGTAAAGGTTTGAACACCTTTTGAAAAAGACTTTTGGTCATAATGAAACACAAATCACCTTTTAAAACATTACAAAGACCCATATTTCATTTTTAAATGCCGTGGATGCTACTTTTGAATGACCATAGTCAAGGCTCTTGTTGAAATAAAAAGGCTCCTTTAAGAAACAAAAACCCTTTCATTGCCTTTTCACTGTTTCTCATTAAAGAAGAAACTCTGTCACTGTTTGCCTATTTTTGACCTTTAAAGGAAAACCTGCTCAAAGCCATATCAATGATTGTAGATGCATCCTTTCAATGATATTTCTCTTTGACTATGGGTGAAACCTCATTTTTACTCCCCAGATTTTACCTATATCTGTTTATCAAGGAAAAAAGGCCTTTAGAGACCCTTGGGACTCATATGCCACAACAAGGTTTTTTTCACATGTTTCATAAAAGGTCTTTGACTGTGATAGTGATATGGCTTGATTCTTTGATTATTGTCTTGAGTTTGAATCATGGTGTCATACCCTTTCCTCACATTGATGAGCCTGTCCAAGTTTTGTTTACTTTAGCTTCATATTGCCTTTGAAGGGGATCTTTGATAAAAGAAAAACCAAACCTCTTTGATTATCATAGCACCACTGCTTTCCCTCTGTTTTTAACACCATTTTTCTATTCAAAAGCTTTCAGTTGCTTTCTACTGATTTCAACTCTGTCTTTCAAATAGTGAAACTATGTAAGCACCCCCTGAAATACTACTGTTGTATCAGTGGTTTCCTCTATTGGAGAAAAGGTGTAAACAAGCCTTTTAGGCCATTTGCAGCATTGTTATCCCTGTGCTTTTTGAATGAAGCTACACCTCTGTTCTTGACCCTCTGCTTGTTAAATGAAGGAGGCCTTAATCATATTTCCAAACCATCTGATTTTAAATGAAGGAGGTTTTCAACCAATGACCTAACCATCTGCTCTTGTTTGGAGGAGGTTTTTGTTGATCAGCGGTTGTCATTGATGTCAACCCAAGAAGCACCAGGGGCTAACCGAATATTGCATGGGACTTTTTACTTACCAAATTAATATATTCTGGTTCAATAATGCTTTTTATGGTTTCTACTTGTCGAGATGTTTCCATCAATATATGGCACGCCATGTAATTCTTCACGGTTTGAGAGATATTCATGTTTGAAGTTTGTACCCCGAGTTAGTGGGCTAAAACCCCATGGGGTTGGGGAATGGGTCATTGAAAAGTCATAATTAATATTTTTAATTCTCCTAAAATCCCTCCCACGTTCACTTGTTGAAGCCCCTCTCAACTTAAGCATTCATATAAATTGTGATCTTCATTTCCTCCTTATGCAAGAGATTCGACCATCTGAAACATTCATCTTGGAATTTTCGCTCTAAATTTTTTTCTATGAAGGTTCAGAAGCTGAAATTTTTATGAGGTGAAGCCAACATCCTGAGGAAGCTTCAGTAAAAATTTCAGATCAAGGTGCACAATATTTTTGGAGATATGATCTGTGTAATTCAGGGTTTTTGCAGGCTCCTGAAATTCATCTCAAAGAAGTGACCTTTGTAAATTGGTCATAAATCTCTCTCTGAGTATCAGATTGGAATTCCATAAAAAGTGACAGATATTTTAAAATATTTACTTTTTTCTTTATCAATTTTAGAAACAAATGAAGAAACAATGACATGTGGAACGTCGTACAAGTGCGCTCTTCTGAAACAGTCCATAATTAGGGCATTGTGAGAGATTGGGTATAACTCTCTCTTCAAGAATCCAAATTGGGTTAGACCTGTGGCATTGGAAATATGACTCAGATGAATACTACAGGACCAAAAATCAAATATTGAGGATCTAAAATGAGATAGATACACCAGATTCAATATCGAGCTCCTAGAAGGCAAGAAAAATCTAGATCATGTGTTGTCAAGGATTGCAAAGGACCAGACTTTCTATGGCAAAAAGGAAAAGCAAGGTGCATCAGATGGTAGCATGACAAGAGAAGCAACCAAGGTGCATAACAGTAGAAATAATTTCATCATATGAAGTCTTCAAGTGGGCAGCACTACATACAATCATTGTAAAGGTATCATTGTACTTAGTCATTGTAAATACATTATTGTACAAATTGTACTAGTGTCTATCTATCAAGGGTTGAAGAGATAGTGTTGAGAGGTCTAGGATCATCATTAGGTGGTTGTATCAAATTTTTGGTTACGGTCTAGTATATATTCTTCTTCTACATCATTCTATATCATTGTAAAGTGGACCATTTTCCCTGGTACAGGAGTCCATTCTTCTTTTATTCTTCTATAGGGTGGTAGGGTGGTGCTAGGGTGAATTGTAGCTCATTGGGTGTTGGAGAATCCATTCAGTTGACTACTGAAGAATGTTTGGCATTGGAGTGTCCATCCAGTGGGAGCTGGAGAAGAATTCTTTTCTAGATTCTAGGAATTTGGAGCTTTATTTTCATTTGGAGTTGCATATTAAAGAATTATTAGAAAATTATTAGGTGGTTTTTGTCCCGGAGTGGGTTTCCACCTTAAAAACTGTGTGCATTTGTGTTCCTCTTTTTTACTGCTATCATTGTACAAACAATGATAATAATTGAAGATTAAATAATGCTATAATTGAAAGGAATACTGATTCACCACCCCCTCTCAGTATTTCCAACAATTGGTATCAAAGCTTGGTTCCTTCAATAGCAGTTTAATAGCTGGAAGGAGGTCATGGAGCATACCAAGAATGGTGTACCTCTATTCAATGAAAATAATTATGCACTCTGGAAAGGAAGAATGGAGGTCTATCTCTTGGCGCAAGGTTATAAAGTATGGGACACTGTTCAAAATGGATTTACATCAACCGCGGATGAACAAGGTAAGAAGAATTTGGTAAATGATGCAAAAGAAAAGAATATTATTAATAGTGGAATTATTGAATCTGCTTATCATAAGGTGTTGGGTTCTAAAACCACCAAAAATGTATGAGACAAGCTTGAGAATATATATGCAGGTGACTCAAATGTTAAAGAAGCAAAGCTTCAAATATATATAGCAAAATTTGAGCAACTCAGAATGAAATAATATTGCAACATTGTTGCATACTTCCAATATGTTGATGAAATAACCAATATTATTGAAGGATTGGGAGAGCCAGTTGACAAGAAGACTATTATACGGAATATTCTTAGAAAATTACCAGGGAGATTCAACCCAAAGGTATCGGTCTTAGAATACAGTGCAAATCTAGACAAACTCAGCAAGGAAGAATTACATGGAGTTCTCATAGCATATGAAATGAGACTTGATGAAGAAAAGGGTACTTCAAATCTAGAAACTGCATTCATTGCATCTAAGCAAACCAATAAGGACAAAAAACCTTCAATTGAAATGAAATACACCTGCAAGTGTGAAGAAAAGGGAGATGATGGAGAAGGTATTTCAGATGAAGAATATGCTTACTTTACGAGAAAACTAAAACCTGGTAAGGGAAAATTCAAAGGTAAACTTCCATTGATATGTTTCAGTTGTGGTGAGGTTGGGAATTTTGTAGCAAAATGTTTGAACAAAAGTGATGGAAATTCAAAAGGAAAGAAAGGCTTTAAGAAATTCAAAAAGTAAGGCAAAAATAAAGGATCCAAAAGGAACTTTCTCTCTAAAGAAGATAGCTCCTCATCTGATGAAGAAAGTGACAGAAAAGAAGAAGCCAACAAGAAAGTATTGTTTATGGCCAAGCACAATAAACAAGAAGTATCAAACAATGAAGAAGAAGGGTTGACCATAGAATAATTTTATGAGGAGGCAATCAAGCTTATAAAAAATCTCAATGCTGAGAAGATCCATTCCAACACTCTTGAAGAACAAGTTCAAGGTCTCAAAATTGAGGTTGAAGAACACAAATGTATTGAAGAGTCACTTCAAAAGAAGTTTGAAGAAAGCAACCAAGAAAGGGAAGCATTAGAAGACGAAGTAGTCTCGCTGCGTAAGGAAGTGAAGAAGGGAAAAACTATCCAAAACTATGCCAACATCTCAAGGGCATTGGAAGAACTCATCAACAATCAACGATCTTACAATGAAAAAACTGGCCTCGGTTACAAAGAAGAAGAAGCAGGACCTTCTACAACAAAATACAATGAACATATGAGATCTGACATACATGTAGACTTCATTGGACAAGATTCACAAGCACATCCTTGGAAGACGATTCCTCGATGAAGATTTTCATCTAGGTACCAACATATTTTTCATGGCTATTGTTATTCACGTGGAAAATTTGGTCATAAAGCTGTATAATTTCACATGTACCCTATGAACCAATACAATTCCAAGAGATTCTTTAAATATGAACCTCCCAGGGCTCAACAAAACATCAATAGATTTGAAAATTTAAGAAATAATATGGAATGTTACAAATGTCAGAACTTTGGACACAT
Source organism: Pinus albicaulis (assembly GCA_034641835.2). NCBI lineage: Eukaryota > Viridiplantae > Streptophyta > Pinopsida > Pinales > Pinaceae > Pinus > Pinus albicaulis. Next base: position 525,383,923 of record CM076573.1, on the reverse strand, counting down.
AGCCAGAGACTGCAGACTTGAAAATCCTCCAGAAGAATCTTTGAAGCCACAAAATGAACAAACATGGAAGAAGAAGAAGACTGATAATTGTGCTCTCGCTCTCAAGGCTTAAAAAAATAAAGATGTGTGGTATGTTGACAGTGGTTTCTCAACGCATATGACTGGATATAGAAAGAAATTTGTATCTCTGAAATAGAATAAGGATGGAACCATATCCTTTGGAAATGATGGATCTTCAAATGTTATAGGATCAGGTACCATTACTCTTGGAAGAAAAGATGTTATAGCCAAGAATGTTCTATTGGTTGAAAACATGAATCAAAATCTGCTTAGTTTTGGAAAAATGTGTGATCAAGGACACACAATGTTATTCAACTCCAAAAAATGTGAAATCAGGAAAGGCAAGTATGGTAAAATTGTGGCTACAGCAAGTCGAGCTCCAAACAACATATATGTTCTGGATGAAGCAACTAAAGCATGTCTACTAGCTAAAGAAGATGAAAGGTTGTGATGGCACAAACGAATGTGTCACATAAACTTTGACAATCTTGTCAGGATAAGAAAAAAGGAAGCAGTACGAGAAATGCCAAAAATCTCAAAACCTTCCAACACACTATGTGAGGCATGTCGGCATGGTAAGCAGACAAAATTCCAATTTAAAACAAAATAACACTTTTCATCACATCCATTGGAATTGATACATACTGATCTATGTGGTCCTGTGAGAACAAAAGGCTTAGACGGAGAATTATATTTCATGTTAATGATAGATGACTATACTAGGATGACAGCCATCAGTTTCCTAAAGAAAAAATATGAAGCATTTGAGTGCTTTAAGATCTACAAGGATTTGGTTGAAAATAAAACTGATTTGAAAATAAAGTGTTTAAGATCAGATAATGGTGGAGAATTCACTTCCAAATTATTTCAGCAATATTATGACGAAAATGGAATAAAAAGGAAATTTTCAACAGCATGAACACCTCAACAAAATGGAGTTGCTGAAAGAAAGAATAGAACTATACAGGAAATGGGTAGAACAATGTTGAAGGACTCAAAATCGGATGAAAAATTCTGGGCTCAAGCAATTTGATACGACAATCTTCATTATCAACCGAAGTCTTCTCATAAATAATTGCAACAAGACTCCATATGAATTATGGAAAGGAAAACTAGCTAATGTAAAATATTTCAGAATCTTCGGAAGCAAATGTTATATCAAAAGAGAAGATCAAAATTTGGGTAATTTTGAATCACGTGTTGATGAAGGTATCTTTGTTGGTTAATCATGCAAAAGAAAGGCCTATAAATGTTATAATCTAATACAAAAACAGATAGTGGAGAGCATAAATGTTACATTTGACGAAGATGGTGTTCTAGAGAGTAATGATGAGGATCTAGAATCTTTGAAACTTGAGACAGAGGCTGAAAAAGACACAGATAAAATTGTAGAATAAGAAGCAACTATCAATGAGAAAGAAGTAAGCAATGATCATCAAGATATACCAGAACAACAACAAGAAGCTCCTCCAAGGAGAAAAAAAGAGTGGATTCAAAAGAACCATCCATCAAATCAAATCATTGGTGACATAAATTAAGGTTGATAGCTTCGTTCATCACAACAAGCTCACGTGATTTTCCAACAACCTTTGAGCCTAGTAGTTTTGAGGAAGCCAACCAAAATGAACATTGGGTAGCAGCTATGAATGAAGAATTGGATCAAATTGAGATGAATAACACCTGGAAATTAGTTCCATGACCAAAATATAAAAATGTCATTGGGACTAAATGGGTGTTCAGGAACAAATTGAATGAAGAAGGGCAGGTTACCAGAAACAAAGAAAGATTGGTTTGCAAAGGTTATGCACAAGTGGAAGGAATTGATTTTGACGAAAAATTTGCACCAGTTGACAGAATGGAAGCCATCTGAATGTTTCTCGCCTATGCATGTTCAATAAAAATCAAAGTCTACCAAATGGATGTTAAGTCAGCATTTCTTAATGGAGAATTAGGAGAAGAAGTTTACATTGAACAACCTAAAGGTTTTCTACTATCACAAAAGGAAGACTATGTCTACAGGTTAAAGAAGGCTCTATAGGGCCTCAAGTAGGCTCCTGGAGCATGGTATGCTCGTCTTGATGGATATCTATGTCAACAAGGGTTAAAGAAAGGTATTGTTGATAGCAGTCTTTATGTACAAATAGATAAAGATAATTTAACAATTGTTGAGGTATATGTGGATGATATAATATTTGGTAGCAATGATGATCGACTAAGTAAGAACTTTTCTACAAATATGCAAAGTGAGTTTGAGATGTTTTTACTTGGTGAGCTGACATACTTCTTAGAGCTTCAAATATATCAGCAAGAGAAAGGAATATTTATATGTCAAACCAAGTACATCAAGGAAATGCTCAAGAAATTCAAAATGGAAGATTGCAAACCCGTCCTTATTCCAATGGTAACAGGTTGCAAATTGAGCATAGACGACTCATCTAAGGATATGGATCAGAATTTTTACAGATCTATGATTGGTAGTCTTCTATATGTAACAGTCTCTCAACCAGATGTTATGCAAGCAGTTGGACAAGTAGCAAGATTCCATGCAGCACCAAAAGAATCACATATTATTGCCATCAAAAGAATTCTTTGATATCTAAAGGGCATAGAAGAATATGGCTTGTGGTATCCCAAGGGTAACAATCTCATTATTCATGCCTTTACAGATGCATATTGGGTAGGAAGCGTTGATGATCGTAAGATTACTAGTGTAGCAGCATTCTATCTAGGTGGTTGTCTCGTATCTACTATAGGGTAAACATCTTGGGTGGTTGGTTTTCGAATATCCCTCTCAGGGATTTCGAGTGCCCGAGGCAGACAGTAAGATTAGCTATGCTGTTCACAAAGATGGCATGAGCATGTTCATATTAGCTTGAAATAACTTGAAGGAATACAATAGAGAATTACCTCTTTGACAGTCTTGGAATCCCTTGGAGAAAGGGTCAAAGTTGGAGAAAGGGTCACAAGCAAATAAAGCAGCAGCCTCTTCTTCGCCGCCTTCCAAATCTCATTCCCGCAATCAACAAGCACCCGCGTAATTTCTAATATAACAAGTATCCTATCAAATTAAAACAATATATAATAAACATCTAGATAAATTATACACATTCGAGCCATTCATATCATACTAGGTAAATGTTCAAACAATAATGACAATATTAAGCATTGAATGGAAAAAACAAACACAGTTCTATTGATTTTGAAAGAAGGAGGATTACAACCATCGGTTGTACCAAGCCCTCCTCAGTCTCCCAATCTCTCTTCTCTCTCTAGTGAAGAAGTCTAAGTCAACAAGCTCTCTAGGAGACTCTTTGACTCTTGGCCTTCACAATGTCACACTATTCTCTATTCCACAAGTATACAAGAACCTTGAGCAATCCTTTGACCTTCGATTAAGAGCCTTCAGCTCCTTCTTATAGGAGAGGGAGAAGGCCATTGTTGCCCTTCTCTTTCCACTAGTTTGGAATGGAAAAGGCTTAGATGTTTCCTTGATCTCCATGCTTTTTCCTCTTTTGGAGTTCAGTCTCCCATGGCAATGACCAATAATGAACTAGTGCTTTTGCAGTTTCCTTTGTGAACTGACTCCTTTGTGAGGGAAAGTCAGAGATTCAAATCATTCTTCGCGCTCTTTTCCCAATTCAAACTTAAAACACGGGTAACGCGTCCCTCCAGTGTAAACAGAGCATTTCCCTAGCCACTAACGCGGCCAATGTACTGATTGCCTGCGTTATAACGCTCTTGTTCTGTTCTATATATGCGTTACCCTGGCAGAAATAGGTTTAATTTAGGTCTTTGTACTTCTTCCATATTTGTCTTCCCGTCTGAGCTGATGAGGAGGTGTTTTGACCTGTAACAGATGCCCCCTAAAGTGTGAGGTTAGAGACGAAAACGATGGCCGAAATACTTTATAATTTGTAGAGATAGAGAGATTGAAAGACTGAGGAAAACCTGAAACAACAACATATGTCAGAAAATATAGTATTTGCCTAGAGTCGGGCATATCCCATGCTCAGTAGCTTAAAAAACATGATTTCTCTAGAATAGAGATATGAAGAATCTGTCCACCAATAGGCACAATGTGGAAGTGTCTGTCATAACAGGATCAGGCTGAAGAAGCTGTCTCCATAAACAATATCGCAGCTTGGGGAAGGGAACACAACTTTAATGGTGTAGCCTTTTTCCCCAAGGTCTTGACCGCCGATTCACTTAAACTACATATTCCTCAACATGTGAATGAAGGAGTTGTCATCGAACATGTGAGAAATCGTCTGATTACCAGTCAATAATGAAAACTGTTAACAGACGCGAAGGTGGCCACCGATAATGATGATGGTCCCTAAGATGCTCAGTACAATCTAGCGAGTGTGAATAAAAGGAGTTGAAGTCGAACACTCGTAGAATCATTCGACCAAGAGCCAATGATGAAGACCCTTGATCAAACACAAGACTACCTGCCACTGATGTTTGCAAGTATCTGGGTACTGATGTGTTTCTCGATCAACTTCCTAGATAAGGTGTTGAAGTCGATAGGAAGTGATCTGTTGAGAGGTAGGCACTGAGGCGTCCTACATCAGTCAACACGAAACGGAAACCAACTGATTTTGTTTATGATTTGAGATAAGGAAGAGTAAATGGGAACGTCAGACGACAAATAATTTCTGGCATAATGAACGGTTTGGTTGATAACAGGAGCAGTAGATAGCGAGATCTGCTTGAACAATAGAAGGCACTCTAGCAGGGTACTATGAAGCTGAAGTGTTTTTGAACACCAAATAGTGTGTTAGGATTTTACCGGTGCAGGGACACTGGGGTTTGAAGGCTAATACCCATAGATGGTAGGGTTCGGCTAACTACGAAAGAGTTTTCTGGGAAGTGCCATGTTCAAGAATTTTGCTGCCAAATCGACCTTTTTTGGAAATGTAACAGAGGTAGTATCCATTTTGTCCAAATTTTTCCCCGTCTGATTAAGTTTAACGAGTCCAGACGAGTAAACTCGGTGAATTTTTCATGTTTAAAGAGTCTGAAAAATGTCAGAAAAGACAACTCTGTGCCCCATCTGATTATATTTAACGAGTTCAGATGAGCAAACTCGGTGAATTTTTCATTTTTAAAGAGTCTGAAAAATGTCATAAAAGATAACTCCATGTCTTATCTGATTAGTTTTAATGAGTCCAGACGAGTAAACTCGGTGAATTTTTCATGTTTAGAGAGTCTGAAAAATGTCGTAAAAGATGACTCCATTGGGGTACCTTTGTCATGTCTTGATAACCGGGCACGGCAAAGGGATAATAGTCAGCCCGAAACAGTTCATTTTCCGTAAGTTAGTCCATCGAATCCGGAAAAGTGAGAAATCTATGTTCAATGGACGTCTACCTCATTTTGTTATGAGTACGAGGAGACGAGGTAAACTCAATATTATTTGTGAAATTTTAACGAGTCCAACAAAGAAAAACTCGGTACCTCCGTGAAATTTTAACGAGTCATGCGGAGAAAACTCGATTTACTTTTTCTGTTTAAAGAGCTTTGAAAAAGAGGAAAAGAATGGCTCCTTGTTCTCTGTCTCAATAGTTTAACGAGCCTGAAAAAGGTGACTCGGGATTTTTTCAGTTTTATGAGCGAGAAAAAGATTCCTAAAAAGAATGCTCAATACTTCTCCATAGTTTTAATGAGTCTGAAGAAGAAAAATCTAGGTTTTTCGGATTAACGAGCAAGAAAAGACCAAAAAAAGAACGCTCGATGCCAACTTCGTATAAGTTTAACGAGTACGAAGAAGAGAACTCCAGGTTTTTCGGATTAACGAGCAAGAAAAATACCGTAAAAATAATGCTCGATAAAACATGAGTATGTCTACTCATAAATCTTGATCCCTAATTAGAACATCAGTACCAAATCTCGAGAGTTGCGGCATATGTACAGCGAGAAATCACAACTTTGTCGACTGACTTAAGAGAGTCATGCCCCAGAATTTGCTATAAGAAGGTTAGAAGACTTTCATTTTCACTGTTTTGAGTGCTGTGAAGAAGCTCTAGAGTGGAAAAGGGGTGAAAATTTCAGCGGACGATTACGGTCAATCCGGGCAACAGTTTTCTATTCCGCGAGATATAGGTAAGAGCTAGAACCTCCTGTTATCATTTAATTGCTGATTTGTTAGTTTTTGCTGGTTCAATTTTAGGAAATTTTGAGGCCCTAGAAAAATATTTGCGCCTAACACGGGTCAGGAGTATGACAACCGCGTTAAACGCATAACCCGTGAGGGACTTGTGCGTTAGAACACTCTGTTTTGTACTAGTTCCAGCGTTAGGCGCACCGTGCTTTCTAACAACTCAATTTCTCCATTTTTGAAGTGGTATAGGCAAGTTTTAATCGGTTGAAAATGTTGCATTTGCAGGTGTTCAGCTGTTAATCATGAGTATCTGGCGAGAGAGAGAGCATGAGCGGGAAGAACGAGAGATGGTGACGTATGCAGCGAGCTTAATGGCTCTTCAGAGGTGCGGATTGCTCAAGTATGCCCGTTTAGAACTGATGAGGGGTCAAGAGGACCTCCTAAGGTGGTTGATCCAGCAGTGGGATGAACGGCATCATGTCTTTGGGATTGGTGGCAATGAGCTCACCATCGAAAAGGATGATGTTTACTTTTTGACCAGCTTGTCATGTCGTGGGGCGAGGCCCAATTTGATGGGGTCCAGAGCTGACCCTCGTTCCACTACTGATTTGATCCATGCGCACTGCATACGTGGCACCCGGGCTGTGAGTAACCGGATACCTATTTCACAAGTGACTCTAAGACCCCTGCAGGCTATATTATGGATGATTGTTCGCTTGGCAGGTGCCAAGAGTCAGCATGTGGCGACCAAGGCTCAGATGCTCCTAGCCTTGGATTGCATGCAGCCTCAGGTTTTTGACTGGTGTGACGGTGTGGTTCGTCAGGTCCGAGTAGAGCTTACTGCATGCAAGACCCGTACTCAAAGGGAGTTTGGGTACGGTACACTGATTGTTTCTTTCATACTGGAGCGGATACCACTGATGAGGCCTAGGATCCCTACAACGCCACTGGGTCCATGCGAGCTGAGGCAGGCTCGGTGGGCCACTTTGCTTCCACGGACTGGAGAGGGTCCCGTCCGTCACTGTTTTGATGAGGGGTTTTTTGATTGGCTGGACCCTTAGATCATCATGATTGAGGATTATACCTATGCAAGGATGAACTTCAAAGGCGATCCCGAGTTAGTCCTGCCCCCTGGCACCCAGTGGGGGCCCGATGGTAAGAAAAAATGATCAGTGTTTTTTTCAAAGAAGTTTTTTGTGTTTTTAGCTTTTGAATGTTTATGTAAATTTTTTTTTATCTTTTTTTTTTTGTTAAAAAAGGGGTGAAAATTTAGTTTTGACATGAAGCTTTTGCTTGCTTGACACAGATGTGGCACCTATCCGTCCAAGTGGGGCCCCTCGCTATGCACGGCAAGGATTGCAGCTACCCGGGGCTGGCGCACCAGTGGAGGATGCGGAAGCCGATGACGATGATGATACCCAAATTTTACATGAACTCTCCAGGAACCTGGAGGGTCTGAGTATGGGTATACCACCGCTTCCTATGCGGGAGGTTCCAGTTTTTCTGCAGCAGCATACTGTGGGTGTGCCGAAGAGATACTTAGTCCCTCTGAGGAGGATAGCTAGAGCAGTTGTATGCTATCATGAGCATCAGGCCTAGCTGGTGGAGTAGATGTATTAGTGTCAGAGCATGGCTTAGTGTAGCCAAATTTTGTAAAACACCCCAAGTTTTGGCAGATTTTCTTTTTGATGTTTACTATGTACTGGACATGACATATTTATATATATATATATATTTTTGGTGATTTGTGTTTTTAAATTTTTATGTATTTTTTATGTGATAAAAATATATGTACTCATGAGTAAATCTTTTACAATAAATGCGATAAATGCCAATCTAACACATAATTTTCCAAAGAATCGACTAATGCATTAAATTCTCTCGGAACGTGTTCAAATGTGATTGTTTGAAATTGACGTTCTAAAAGTCGTACTCGTAAAAAATAACGCAGCAATACCGGGTGGCGGACACGGTAATAATTGTTTAACTGCATAATGATGAGTTGGGAATCTAACCTGACCACTAAATCGGAGATGTCATGAGATTCCGCTTCCATGAGGATTTGGATCACTGACATGCACTCGGCAACATTATTGGTGGCGTTACCCAGGAAAATTCCCCCGGAACCAAGAAGGTCCGACTCGGGAGTATAGAGAACCCAAGCAGCTGAAGCAATGTGTCTAGTGTGACGACTAGCACCGTCCGCATATCCGACGTATGATAACGAATGTGATGACATCTGTGCGAAAGAAAAATATTACATGAGAAAAACACCTTAAACCAAAAAAAATAATCCAGAAGCATCAAAATAAAATAGGCAAAACTTATATACATAAAATTACAAAGCATATGCCTAGTGCGAAACTAGGCAAAATACTTCTTCAGATAGAGCCCATTGCGGGGCTCCTCTAGCGGAATTCCATTACAGTCCTGTAATTCATAAGATCCTTTTGAGAGGGCTTTAGTAATGATGTAAGGACCAAGACATAATGGTTGGAGTGTTCCTACCCCCAAGAGGTCGTGCTTTTGATCATACAGTAGAACGAGATCGCCCTCTTGGAAAGAACGAGGCTTGACAGATTTGTTGTATTGAGCTTTAACTCGGCGCTGGTGAGCTTCGAGTGCTAGTGTAGCATCTCGACGAGTTTTGTCCAAATGATCGAGCGAGAGCAAGTGCTCTTCTATGGCGGTAGTGCCAGGCAGGAGTTCAACGGCAAGTTTGAGTGATGGGATTTCGCACTCGATCGGAAGTACTGCCTCCAGGCCGAAAGCAAGTTGGAAAGGTGTGATATTTGAAAAGAAATACAAAATATTTTCCATGATGCCTGTCTTGACCGAGATATCAATGAGCGGTGTCTTGGAAAGATTACCCATGTTCCCTTCTGAATCGGTAGTGTAAACGGTCGTATAAGAGAAGGGAACTATCTCAAATTGGTCAGAAGACGGGATTTCGGTTTTTATTGCCTCCGAATCAATCGTCGAAGTGCGATGGTTAAACTATCCCCAAGGTCGTTCTTCTAATGACATGATCTCTCGAATAGCTTCGTCTGTAGGCCAGAATTCATTGAGGAGATCCTTAGAGAGAACTGTTATAGGAGAGAGGCTTGTACTTGCGGTTGAAACCATATTAGTGGAGGGTTCAGATGTGCTTTGGATGGCTTGATAAGCCAACTCAACCGGCGAAAGCGACAACTGATCTCCATAAGAATCAATATCTGAAGGTGCCGGGATGATCCATGGGTCAATAGAGCCATCTGAAAAGGTGGATATCATTGCAACTATGTTTTGGATCTGTGGCAGCGGTAGAGGAAAACAACCCAATAGGGAAGATGCCTTCAGAAGACCGGTACCGATACTGACGTAAGAGTCAGGGACACCTCCTATTAGGGGTACCGAGCTACTTGGTAAAGTGGCATAATCAGGGGTGCAAAAGGATAGCTGATCGACCGTGACTATTTTCCCATCCAATGGAAATAGGATGAGTCGGAAGACCGAAGACATGATGGCGGTCATAGCATAAGACCAACTGCGACCGAGCAATAGATTATAGTCGAGATGACGCTCTACGACTTCAACGTCCACGTTTACCGTTTTCCCACTCAAAGTGATGGGAAAGCTAGCAAGGTATCCTTTTGGTAGGAAAGTGTGGCCATCAAAAGCTTTGAGGGAATTCGATGGCGGGGTTAGAGTAGGATAACCTAAATGGATCCAGCAAGCTTGTGACATAACGTAGGTCGAAGCACCTTCATCTATGACAGTACGATGGATTGGTCTCCCTTTCGACACAACCTGCACCTGGAATGCGAGTTGATGTGAGAGGCAAGGTTTAGCCTTTTCCATATCAAAGATTGCTAGCATGGAATCTTGGGGATCTATTCCACCAATGGCTTAAAGCAAGGCTTTCCTTTGTGTTGGACAGGTTTGTAATACTTCAAGAGCAAACATTTCTGACGATGCCTGCGCCAAATCTTCTACAATATTGTAGTTTTGGGCTGCACGTGCAGAGGTATTATGAGTCGTGCGTCGAAGTGTCCCTTTGGGGGGACGAATTACAGGTTCAACAGTAGGCCTTTCGATATGTAAATCATTGGGCGGCGGCAGATTGGAACTAGTTCCAGATTCTTGAGCATCTATGGTAGGATTTCCATAAAGCTTGGCGCGAGTTTGAAGGTCAACACTCTCGATGCCATAAATGGCAGATGGTCCTTCGCCAGAAGGATACGAACCACTGTTGCCCCGTTGATGGGGTTGTGGTGGATTGTCAACCATGTGTTGATGTTGCTGCGGTTGATTGGGGAAAGGATTGTGAAGGACGGCAGGTGTTCGCCCAGAATCCTTGTTAGCAATAAAATCAGTGCATTCATGCAGCCGAGGACATTTGTATGTCAAGTGATCCTCCGCACAGATTTTGCAAGGAAATTTCATGGGTTTATCCTTTCCTCTGTCATTTCTGGTAGCATTTTTCTGATTAGGGTTGTTCTGATTATCCGACTGCTCTTCTGAAGAAGATGTTTTCTTCTTGTTCTTCTTATTTTTCCCGTTAGGTTTTTGTGAGATTTGCACTGAATTTATCTCAGCGGGAGGAAGAGGAGTCATTTGATGGGGGGCGGTGGCAGTCGAGGATGGCTGGGAGGTTTTCCCCCGAGACTGATTGGTGGCTACACCAGAGATCGCGTCAACGAGACCATCGGCATGAGCTCCAGTTTTTTGAGTAGCCGGAGGGTTTGGGTTACCAGGGGCATGGGGGAGTAGATCGTAAAGTGTGCCAGATTGTGAATAGATTAAATCCAGGTGCTGGGCACGACGAATACATTGATCTTCTGTCACCGCACCATAAAGGCCAGTGTCTTTAGAGATGTGGGGTAAAAGAGACTTGCAAAACCAATTGGCCAAGAGATGGTCCGGTATTGGTGCTTTGACGAGCCTCCTCCTACGTCTCCATTCATGAATATGGTCAGAGATGTGGGTGGCAGTGTCTTGTCGCAACGATGTTAATAATTCTATTCTGGTTTCCACTCTAATTGGCATCTGGAAGTTCTTTAAGAACTCCGTCGCTAAAGTGCCAACCGTATTAATGGCGGCGCGTGGTAATTCAATGTACCACGTGGTGGCATTGCCTGTAAGGGTGCGGGGAAACATTCGAAGTCAGACACTATCATCTACCATGGAATTGGATATGGACCATAAATGGAAGGTAGTGATGTGTGTAGCTGGGTCGTCCCCATGTTTCCCATCGAACTTCGGGATATCAGAAGGAATCTTATGCGGTATTGGAGGCCAAAGCAGGTTCTGGTTGATGGGGTCGTTCGTCAGCTTATGGATGTCGGGTATGTCCAAAGCTGCCAAGAATGGCAATTGTGGATTTTCCCCCGAGTCTAACCAAGGCAGTATGGGCTTACTACTTGGACCATATGGTCCCCCCATCCATGTGTTACCAGAAGGGTAAGTGGGACTTTGATAAAAACCTCCCATAGGTGGAGGAGTAGAAACATACGGTTGTTGTCCATAGGGCATAGTGTATTGAGGGGAAAATGGTTGGTTGTCCCCAGCGTAAAAGTGCCCTCCCACTCCAGACGGAGGTTGGGGTTGGTTAGTCCAAATGGATGCAATAGAGTTTCTCGGAGGCATACTAGTACTTGCATAATTTGGCAATGGTATAGATCCTACACCTATGTTTGAACCTCTTAAGGGGATAGTATTTACAATGGGTTGTCCCATTTGTCCTAAGGATTGCATAGGAAGAGAAATATTCCCTACTACCTATGTACTGATAACACTGCCCCCTGGTATAGTGGCCAGGTGGTTTGAACTCAACAGAGGGTTCCAACCGAAAGGGTTGCTAAAGGGCACCGAAGTAGTCATGCTCATGGGAGGAGCTACCGTGGTCCCCAATGTGGTTACGGTAGGAGTAGATGCCGAAGGGTTTGGTAAAATACTGACAGTTGTGTTAACCATAGGATTGGGGGTAGGCGTATGTTGACTACTGGGGTTACCTAGTAACGGCATAGAACTGACCACCGGCGGGGAGGATGGTGGCGAACCAGGAATGGTTGCCATTGGTATCGACCCTGTGGATACCGGTGGAGAAATAGATGTTGGTGTTGCCGCAGACATATCTCGGCATGGTGTAATTTGGATTATCACATGCCCCAACGGATCAGTGAGCGGAGGATTGTAATTAGGTACAACACCTTCAGTGAAAGGGTCCTCCGGGAGTTCCGGCTGATGAGGGTCTATGTGATAATCAATATTAGTCAGAGGAGACTGCCCTTTCGTAGAAGGCCCGGGTTCACCAAGGTTCAGTTCTTTTTCAAGGTTGAGAGGAGGTAGACCTTGCTGTCGTCGAGACAGACGGCGTGGGTTAGGGGACACCACGGTGACCGGTTTAATTTTAACAAATTTTATTAAATTGTGATCTATTATGAAGTCTCAAATGACAGTAACCACACACTTAACAAAAAGAAAAATGACTTTCTAAAATCAATCAGCAAGCAGCCAGAATAGGGTGCCCTGTCTGAGTACTACCGTTCACTGGTGATGAAATCCAGTCTCACAATAGTATACAGAGAGGGTTGGTCGAAAGTACAGTTATGGTCACTCTAGAGCTTCCTCCGAACCTCAGACGATAGGTGTAAGCACTCTCGTGAAGACAAGTACCCTCCTAAAGACCGAAGACAGAGTGGGTCCATCTGTTTCAAGTACCAGGACAGCCCATCCCAGTCACCTTGTGTAAGTCCCTAAAAGTATGGCCACTAAGGATACCTCAAATCACAGACATCATCAGGGGGGTCCACGGTCAAGGACAGTGTGCCATATGGGCAGAATACCTAGATCCTCGATCTAGTTTCGACATCCCTGAAGGGAACCCCAATATATAACACACACACAAGATGCAGTCGAAGGCGGGCTACCTTTTAGTGCACCCAAGTGTTGTCTCGCGCTGAGCTCCGGTAAAGGAACGGTCCCAATAATGTGAGTGCAGCAGGATTTCACTCGTTAATGACTCTAGTTTTCAAGTTTTGAGATCTTGGGTAGTTTTCTCACTTTCCTAACCCAAGATCCTAGCCTGAAATACTGTTTTTGTGAGCTCAAAAAAGAGTTATTAGATTGATTTTAGTGTCGCTTTATTTTTAGTGTACTTTTTTATTAGTCTTGTGGAGGGGGAATGGACGTATGACGTATAGTGAGACTCTGACTCAAGAAACATGCAAAACATGCTCTAAATATTAAATTCAATGAAGAGTGTTTCTACAGGGAGAGGTTTCTTTTTCAATCATCCATGCACCAACATGTAAATAACACAGCTCAACTTTTGAAGATTCAGACTTCTATCTACCTCTTTTAACATTCTGTTAACAAAAATTTTCAGAACAAACTCAGCTAAATGCAGAAAAATAAAAATTAAAAAATTTCTCTTTTAAAAAGTAAATGTTTTGCACACTAACTAAATAAGAGAAACAAATAACAATGCCAGTTTAGCAGACAAGCACAGGGATTCAGTCGATGAAAGGTACTGATGGCCAAAAAACTCTATAGCTAAAACACAGTCATAGCAGTGAACAACAAGGTTTTTGGCTGAGTAACGCTCTGTCTGTGAGAAAATACAGCGTTATAACGCACTGTATTTAAGCATAGACAGTGTTATAACGCACTGGATAGCCTGCATAGGTCGCGTTAACCAGGGAAAAGCTCTTCCGTTGGCCAGACAGGAACAGGATTGAACTCTGCAAGCGTTTGGTATGTCTACTGGGCATCAAAAATGGTTGGAAGGATCTTTGAACAGAGAAGAAGAGAAGAAAGGAAGGAATAAATAGTCCGGAAACTATGGGGGAAAGTTCCCCAGTGGAGTCGCCAATTCTGCTATAGGATAAACTGCTTGGGTGGTTGGTTTTCGAATATCCCTCTCAGGGCTTTCTGGTGCCTGAGGCAGACAGTAAGATTAGCTATGTTGTTCACAAAGATGGCATGATCATGTTCATATTAGCTTGAAATAACTTGAAGGAATACAATAGAGAATTACCTCTTTGACAGTCTTGGAATCCCTTGGAGAGCGCTGCGCAGCAAAGCAAGAGTCCTTCTTCGCCGGCTCCAAATCCGGGTCCTGCAATCAGTCAAAGCACCCGCGTAATTTCTAATATAACAAGTATCCTATCAATTAAATCAATATACAATAAACATCTAGATTATACACATCTGAGCCATTCATATCATACTATGTAAATGTTCAAACAATAATGACAATATTAAGCATTGAATGGACAAAACGAACATAGTTCTATTGATTTTGAAAGAAGGAGGATTACAACCGTCGGTTGTACCAAGCCCTCCTCGGTCTCCCAATCTCTCTTATCTCTCAAGTGAAGAAGTTCAAGTCAACAAGCTCTCTAGGAACCTCTTTGACTCTTGGCCTTCACAATGTAACACTATTCTCTATTCCACAAGTATACAAGAACCTTGAGCAATCCTTCGACCTTCAATTAAGAGCCTTCAACTCCTTCTTATAGGAGAGGGAGAAGGCCATTGTTGCCCTTCTCTTTCCACTAGTTTGGAATGGAAAAGGCTTAGATGTTTCCTTGATCTCCATGCTTTTGCCTCTTTTGGAGTTTAGTCTCCCATGGCAATGACCAATAATGAACTGGTGCTTCTACAGTTTCCTTTGTGAAATGACTCCTTTGTGAGGGAAAGTCGGATATTCAAATCATTCTCCGTGCTCTTTTCCCAATTAAAACTTAAAACACGGGTAACGCGTCCCTCCAGTGTAAACAGAGCGTTGCCCTAGCCACTAACACGGCTAATGTACTGATTTTCTGCGTTATAACGCTCTTGTTCTGTTCTATATATGCGTTACCCTGGCAGAAATAGGTTTAATTTAGGTCTTTGTACTTCTTCCATATTTGTCTTCCCCTCTGAGCTGATGAGGAGGTATTTTGACCTGTAACAGTATCATGGTTGAGAAAAAAGAAAACTTCAATCTCGTTATCTACAACGGAAGCAGAATACATTGCAGCAGCATCATGTTGTACTCAAGTCCTTTGGATGAAACAAACTTTGCAAGATATTCAAGTACAATTCAGTGAGCCTATTCCCATATTCTGTGACAACACTAGTGCCATCATCATCTCCAAGAATCCTGTCATGCATTCAAAAACAAAACACATTCCGATCAAATATCATTTTGTTAGAGAACAAGTCGCTGAAAAGAATATCAAACTTGAGTGTGTTTGTACAAAAGAACAAATTGCTGATATCTTCACTAAACCCTTACCTCGTGAAGCATTTGCATATCTTCGTCAAAAGCTTGGGATTCTCCCAAGTTCTCATTATATTTTCCTTTTTCAAGAATATAAAGCGAGAGTGGAAGTGTGTACAGGTCTGCAGGACGATTGTGTGTCAGCGGGAGTGGAAGTGTGTACAGGTCTACAGGATGGTTGTCTTTTAGGGGGAGTTACCCTTTTCCATTGATGTCAAAGGGGGAGAGAATGTTGTAGGAAGAGGTGCCATGATCACAGGGGGAGTACTTGTGTTGCCATCAATGCCAAAGGGGGAGATTTTTGATCAACGATTGTCATTGATGTCAACCCAAGCAACACCAGGGGCTAACCTAATATTGCATGGGAATTTTGACTTACCAAATTAATATATTCTGGGTCAATAATGCTTTTTATGGTTTCTACTTTTCGAGATGTTTCCATTGATATATGGCACGCCATGTAATTCTTCACCGTTTGAGAGATATTCATGTTTAAAGTTTGTACCCCGAGTTAGTGGGCTAAAACCCCATGGGGTTGGGGCATGGGTCATTGAAAAGTCATAATTAATATTTTTAATGTTCCTAAAATCCCTCCCACGTTCACTTGTTGAAGCCCCTCTCAACTTAAGCATTCATATAAATTGTGATCTTCATTTCCTCCTTATGCAAGGGATTTGGCCATATGAAACAGGTCATCTTGGAATTTTTGCTCTAAAAATTTTTCTACGAAGTTTCAGAAGATAAATTTTTTATGAGGTGAAGTAGAAATCCTGAGGAAGCTGCAATAAAAATTTCAGATCAAGGTGCACAATATTTTTGGAGATATGATCTGTGTAAGTTAGGGTTTTTGCAGAATCCTGAAATTCCTATCAAAGAAGTGACCTTGGTAAATGCATCATAAATCTCTCTCTGAGTATTGGATTGGAATTCTGTAAAAAGTGAAAAATAGTACACAGTCTGTAACTTTCGTTCTATCAATTTTAGAAACAAATGAAGAAACAGTGACACATGGCATGCCATACAAATGTGATCTACTGAAACAGTCCATAATTAGGGCATTGTGAGAGATTGGGTATAACTCTCTCTTCAAGAATCCAAATTGGGTCAGACTTGTGGCATTGGAAATATGACTCAGAGGAATAATACAGGACCAAAAATTAGATATTTAGGATCTGAAATGATAGAGATACACCAGATTCAATATCGAGCTCCTAGAAGGCAAGAAAAAGCTAGATCATGTCTTGTCAAGGGTTGCAAAGGACCAGACTTTCTACAGTAGAAAAGCAAATAAAGGTGCAGCAGATGGTAGCATGACAAGAGAAGCAACCAAGGTGCATAATAGCAGCAAGAATTTCATCATATTAAGTCTTCAAGTGGGCAGCACTACATACAATCATTGTAAATGTATCATTGTACTTAGTCAGTGTAAATACATTATTGTACAAATTGTACTAGTGTCTATCTGCCAAGGGTTGAAGAGGAAGTATTGGGAGGTATACGATCATCATTAGGTGGTTGTATCAAAGTTTGGGTTATGGTCTAGTATATATTATTCTTCTACATCATTCTATATCATTGTAAAGTGGACCATTTTCCTTGGTACGGGAGTCCATTCTTCTTTTATTCTTCTATAGGGTGGTAGGGTGGTGCTAGGGTGAGTTGTAGCTCATTGGGTGTTGGGGCATCTGTTCGGTTGACTACTGAAGAATCTCGGGTGTTGGAGCGTCCATCTAGTAGGAGCTAGATAAGAATGCTTTTCTAGATTCTAGGAAGTTGGAGCTTTATTTTCAATTGGAGTTGAATATTAAATAATTAGTAGAAAAGCATTAGGTGGTTTTTGTCCTGGAGTGGGTTTCCACCTTAAAAAATGTGTGCATTTGTGTTCCTCTTGTTTACTGCTATCATTGTACAAACACTGATAATAATTGAAGATTAACTAATGCTCTAATTGAAAGGAATACTGATTCACCCCCCCCCCTCTCAGTATTTCCAACAGTTTGCGACAAGTGACCCAACCATTTGCTCATGTTTGGAGGAGGTTTTACACAGTGATGATATTTCATCTCTTTTCAAACTATTTCATCTTTCCTTTCACAACCTACCTCTGCTTGGTGTATCACAGTAAGTAATACAGAGAAAAAATGACAATATTCCATGAGAGGCATTCTCTGAGATATGCATTTTGTTGTTTAAAATACTCTTATGCATCTTTAGAAACTGGAAGCAACCCGACTTGTATCTGCAGAGTAATACATGCTAGTCATAAGTCACTAACCTTTTAACTGTGTTTGCAGGAGTTCATTGAATTACTTCTCTGACTAGTACTTGCATCCTAGGCTCAAAACAATATGAGAAGCAGCTGTCTTCTCATGTTTAGTTTAATAATGTCTTTTGGAACACTGGTACCTTTCTGCTTTGAAAAAGAAATTGAAACACTATAGAGCAACACAATATAAGTTTGGCTTCTTAAACATGCACTATTAAGACACCAAGACTTGTTAGTGGCGCGACGCAAGGGTATAATAAAACTTTGTTTGTAGAATAGGAAGGCCATCTATGACTGGTTGGTTTTAGACAGAGGTTCTTTTGGTTTGGGATAGTTTGCCAAGGGAGGATTGCCTAAAGTGCCACTACCTAACTTAGGCGAGATTTTTGACAGATTTGGAGTATTCTCTTTAGAGCTGATGGAAAAGTTTGTATGACTGAGACTATATAGGGCTTGACAATTAGGTTTTTTCTCATCATAGGCTGATTGAAAAGGTAGGAGGGTAAAATTTTTATGGGTGTTTTCTGGCTGAAAAATTTGACAAATTTGAAATCAGCTGCTAGAAAAATTGGCTTTAAAAACTAGTCATCATCAACAGGTGAAAAATATTGATGACTAACAAATGGGAATATTCAATTTTGTTTTATTTTCTATTTCATGAATAAAATTGTAAAGGAGGATCATAAAACTCCAAAACAGTAAATAAATCAATGCCAAATGTGAAAAAGGCTAAATATTGGCTGAGTAAGAAGGCAACCTTAGGTGTGAAAGCAGTTGAACATTTTGACTGGGTCAACCATGACCAAATCTACAACGACGTCTTGGAGGAGTGACCATCAATGAGACGGAGCGCAGTTTTAGATGGATATGGCTCATGTGAAAGGAGCTATTTCATTGAGGTGGTTTAGGGTTTTGAAAGCTCTCAACTTATAAAAGGAAGAGGATGGAAGCATTAGAAGGTTGTCGATGGTATTGTATTTTCAGAGTATATTGTATGTTTAGACATATCTCATTCTCTTGTTGTTTAGCTGAGAATAGTGTTGTTTAGCACTAGGTGTTCCTGATCGGGAATCCCACCTCTTTCCTTGAGAAGCTTCATGGAAGAGCATTGCATTTCTTGTCCATTATCTGGCTGAAGGGAAAGCTTCTTCTTCCAACTACAACACAGATCCTGTTGAGGGTTTGGTTGTCTTTGAAAGCTACAGCAAATGGAGGCTAGATCTACTCAGATCTAGGCCATTCTAGTTCTCCTTTTTAGTGGGGAAGTCTTCTATCCCAGTGGGAAGAGAGTATTGGAACATTGGAGCTACATTTTCAAATCTTGGCATGAGGCCAAACATGATCTAAAGCCTACAACATAGTCTTGCTTCTAAAACTGCGTTATTTGTGTGGGTATTGTTGCAGGGTCTTTTGGCAGACTTTTTGGTGGAGTGGTTTTCATGTGTTGGGGATTTGCCCTTCACATTTGAGATCCATTGGAGGGGATCAACATATTATGTATATTAGATCAGATCTGAATGTCCATGTATTTCTGAATATTTCTACAGATCTCAGATCTAGTCCTTGTACTTCATATTTTGCTGAAAACCCCAAGGGGAATTTGAAGAAGAGACTATCTAGTGTATGGATCTGATATAGATCTAACTTTTTATACACAGATCTTCTCTGGATCTAAGTGTAATCTACAATAGTTGCAGCCAATAAAATAATGTTTTCAAGCTCTTTTCCGTCTTAATACATGGTTGCAGCACCTCTTTTTGGGGATTTTCTTCCATAAAAGTCTTCTATTTCCTATTGTACATCTCATGGGCTATCTTTTGCATATATTTTGCTAATGTAAATGTAAATAATGAGCCTCCATATTGGCCTCCTGCTCTTACTTAGATGATCTGCGTTATTTCTCTGCATAACTGTTTATTATTGATGCATTTCCCATTTGGGAATATTGCATACAGGTGCTACAAGTCTCTTTTATGAGTGATTAACTATGCTATAAGAGGCGGGGGAGGCATACCTATGACCACTGAGAAAAAATACAAAGAATAATGCATCCATTAAACAAGAGACTGAACTATATAGTACATGTTGGCATGAATAGGAGCCAGATAAAAACATGATAATGGATCCCACATACATATTGTGCCTGGGATAACAGCCAGGACTTATACAATAATATCTAAGTACATGAGATATAAGTACAACCAAATATTCACTTTAATTAGGAGAGGGCTCTGTAAATCTAAATGATACATGCAAACTAAAAGGGGTTGCACGTAGATAAGGCCGAAACCATCAAATATGTGGAGCTGCATCAAAGGCTGTAATGAACAGGTCATCCAGATGTGTGGGGGGCTACCTGAAGGGCCACCCCCTCATGAGGTCTGAAACATCTCACACACACCCAGGAATCACTGGTACAATCTTCTGCATCACTTAACCATCAATTATATGGATCTCGATCATGCGGTAAGGAGCTGAAATAGAGAAACAATCAAGTCAAAGGGAAATAAGGAGTCCCATTTCCTGATCCGAGGCACCGAACAAGAGTGGAAGTTGGAAAAAAGGTACACCGCCCTCTAGACCTATCTTCTGGAATGAATGAGATGATGTTGACAGAAGGAGGTTTTCCATAGGTGAGGAAATAAGGGATCCTAAAATAAGGTGTGAGATAAAATAGTAGAGCGACTGATAGACTGACACCAATTATGATGGTGGAATGGGGGGTACTGAGTAGCGAGTTGATGACTTCCCTTGTTAGAGCATGAAGGGCATGGATGACCTGGCAGCAACTGACACAATATTAAAGGGGAAAGGGGACAGTAGGACTGAAGGCCATAATGTGCAACACAAGAGAGAAACCAAGCTATGAAGGATGGAGGAGTATAGTGGGATATAAAGGGACTCGGGATAGACTCCATGGGTACCATGACGACTCAACTTGGATGCTCTTACAAGGGTGACTCAATGATGCTGCCACATAGACAAGGTTCGGTGGGGACCATAAAAACATGAGTAAAAGATGGTTACTCATGACGAAATTCGACACAATCATGGACAAGTATGGAGGAAAATTGGTGCCCCAAGTACAAGTGTTGCAAGTGAAGAAATTTGATTTTGAGAAGTGGTTAAGTGACCCTTCTTGGAAAAAATGTGTCGTGGTGAAGTATCAAATAACAAAAAACTAAAGGATACGCATTTGAGAGCTCAGTGATAGCTTTCCCATGGTATGAATGGTTTGTCAAACTGAGCCATGGTTTCGTAGCAGCAGGAAAAATAAAAATATGGAGCTTCTCTTTTAATAAGGCATTTTCCCTCCAAATTCACTCATTTGAAAGTGTAGCCGTGGTGAATGTAGAGAGGAGAGAAGGCCCTAAATCTTGTAGTGATCGTAGCGGACAAACCGACCGTTGGAATCGAGATCCTTCAATTGCAGGTAAGATGCCTAACCATACTCTTTCAATTAGGGTGATCAAATTTTTAGTTTAGGTACCCAAAGCTCATGAACAAGCCAAGTCACACTTTTTGAGGTCTATTCTATGACTTGGGTAGTAGGTACTAGGCAGAAAACTACGATCTGTCCCAGGAAATGACCTGAAAAGTGCGACCTGTCAGAGAAACAGGGTTTCAGTGTTGTTTTTGGCTGAGATATGGGATTTTTTATGGTTGATGGGAATATGTGCCCCCAAGCATGTTATGTTCATGCCAAAATGTATTTATAAAAATGAGAATCTAAACACATTTTTATGATGTGGTGCGCCATTTGTTTTCATTATGGTTATGCAGTTTGAGAAAGGGAATGGAGGATTACCAATATCTTTTGGTACTGCATATATGAAGCAAATGGACTAATTTTCTTGGTTGGCATACATGGTGTCACTATCCCAAAGAGTGGATTTGGAGATAATGAACTGGTGCTTGTCTAGAAAACCCACAGATTGGTCAACAAGAATATTTAGGGGACTGGGTCACCGATGTAAGATCAAGGAATAATGAGGGGTATCATCCCAAGAGTGATACGAAGTGATATGGGACTCTAGAGGTTCTTTTAAATGGGGAAAAATAATGGTACTAGATTTGACGCGACCAGATACACTAGGAGAGTTGTGGAGAATTGATTCTCCTGGTCTCTCAACTATGGGTTCCCCCTTACCAAAAAATTGGGTGTTAATGTAATGGCCACAAGGTGTATGTGGTTCGAATGCATGGGTTCAATGTAAGGGGGGATAGATAAAGTCAGGGGTGGTGACTACTTCCATAATGTCATCATCGTAATAGAAGATGGGGTGAATAGTGGAAGAAAGACCACCTGACGCGGCGAATCTACCTGACTCATCCTCATGAGAAGAGAGGTTCACATGCGCATCATCACAAGGGGTGACAAAAAGATAAGTAGATGAAGGATCCACCGATGTTGAGCCCAAGGTGATCGCTGAAGGGAGGTCAAGCAAAATAGAAGGGGAAGACCTAGGGGGGTATTCCACCATGGATCTCATGAATGATGATAGGTAGAGGATGGTGGCCGCAGGCTCTGTCATCTCGACATCAGGAGGGGAAATGTCAATGGGAGCAGGTAAATCCTCAATTTTTCCCAAAGCATATTGTGCAAGGATGGGAGAGGTAGACTAGTTATGTTCAATCTCATACTATTGAACTACCTCCAAAGAGGCACCGTAATGCGTGAGGCAGGGGTAATAGTGGGTATAATGGCCATGGAGATCACACAAAGCACAAGGTTGATTGGTGTGAATAGTCTTGGGTTTCTTCTCTGTAGTCGAGGAAGAAATAAAGGTTTCAGGGTCCATAGACTCAGGGAACACAACATTGACCATGGGCTTGATACGAGGAAATTCAGGACAATGATGAGTGGCATGACTGACAACATCACACAAAGCACATTGGGGGGTACGCTTTGGAGGCTGAGGAGGAGAAGGGTTTGTCAGGGAAACCTTGTCTTTAGGTGCCTTCTTGCGAGCTTTTCCCCCTTTTTCGAAAGTTTTCACAATAAGAGGAGGTTCTTATTGAGGTGGGTGAGGCACGGTAGTAGAGGGAGGGGTCATGGGGACTAGTTGAACCGGGGTCAAAGAAAGATAAGGTTTGGACTGACCAGGCGGGATAATGGTTGGGGGATCAATGCACTAGACTAGGATCCCCAGGGTCAAGTTAGGAAGGGATAAGGTAGCCATAACAGTTACTGAAAAATACTCCAGGAGGGGGAGCTAAGGACGGTATCTAACCGGAGGGGTAATGGCCAGGCGGGACGACTCTGAGATGGTTAAGACTAGGAGGAACTGTGCCAGGAGGGTAGAGACTCTCAGGGATACCAGCTATAGATGAAGGGCCTTAAGGAGGGGGTCATGAAGGCTGGGTCGAAGTGCTAGGAGCCTGTTGCGGAGGGCGAGGATGCAGACTAGTCGAAGCGGGCCACTTGAGGGATGCCCGAGACGATTGCATCATGCAAACGTTTAATGACCTAGGATCAGAGACAAGAGGAGGAAGACCAGGGAAAGAACCAAGCAAAGAGGAGCCTTTGTAGACTCTGGGTGAGACACTAGTCAAACGTTCAACAATTTTCTTACTGGCCACCAAAGATATGATGGACTCAGTGGAGGTCTGAGACTTCGGTTCGTAATATGTCAGTTGGTCAATGGTGACTATCTTTCTGTTATGAGGAAAGGACACTTTGCGTTGAACCACAGATGGGACAACAGAAATTGCATAGGCATAGCTACAACCCAATAGAATGTTATAATATAAGGGGGCCTCAATGAATTCTACGTCAACGCAAACAATCTTGTCTGCAAGAGTAATAGGACAATTGTGGAATGGGCCAATGGGCTAGGAAGAGTGGCCATCCCACGCTCGGAGGGTGATAGTGGAAGGGGCCAACTCAAGTTATCCTATTTTCTTCCAAACTGAAGCGGACATCACATAGGTGGATTCCCCCTCATCAATGATACAATGAGATATGTTGGCATTCCGAATCTTGACGGGGATTTGGAAGGCAACAGAAGCAGAAAGGGGGGGATGTTTTGACCGTTCAACATCAAAGACAATAAAACGATCATCTGAAGGATCTACAACACCCATGGAAGTTAGTAGATATTTTCTTTGTGAAGGGCACAACTGAAGGAGTTCTAGCATTGAGATGGCAACAGGAGATTGCGCCAAATCATCTACTATACTGTACGAATGGGAAACTTTTCCAGAAGTAGAATTTCAGTGTAATGGTCCCTTGGGGATCTTGGTATGAACCTATACCTTAGGATGAGGGATCTGTAAAGGACCATTGGTTGTCTTAAGAGGCTCTATAGAACCTGAAGAAGGGGGCTCAGGGGCAGACATAGTGGGAGGCTTGTTGTACTGACGAGACCAAGTCTGAAGGTTGAGATCAATGGTAATGGATTGGTCAAAGTTCATCATGAGAATCTGGTAATCAAAGGTACTAGATGGAGGAAGTTGAGTGGCTGTCTGACCTTCAGGCGGTTGGCTAGCCATGAATCCTTGTTGAAGGAAAGGATTGGTAAACACAGCTAGCTGGATAGGTGCAGCATTAGGGGGAACCGAAGGGGAGGCTTGATGTCCTCTTGATGCTACTTGAGTCTCCCACATCTGATGCATCTTGGGTAAAGGAGGAAAATCATGGGTGTAATGACCATAAACACCGCAACAAGAACAAGGCTTGTTCGTGTGAGAAAACCTATCCTACTTGGGCTGAGTGCCCTATTTCTAGTTAGCAGTGTTAGGTGCATTCCCTTAGGGATTAGGTCCTGGATTAATAGGGGTAGATTGATTTTGGGTGCATTTCCTCTTCTTTTTGGAAGTAGGAGGATTAGTCGCACCCTGTTGTGCATACGCCTTCCCCTGGGGGGTGGTGGCTACTGTTGCGGGGGTTGAGAAGGCAAGGGAGACGGGGGTGCTAATGCTGGAGGAGATGGAGAACCAGGATATGGATATGGATAATAAGGAGGTTGGGCAACATTGTGGTAAACAGGTTGGGAAAAATGGGGAGGCATGCCATATCCTAGATACATGCTACTGGGAGAGGGAAAAGTGCCAGAGGAGCTAGCCCCTTCCTGAGGGAAACCATAAATCATGGGAGGAATAGTGTATGGATGATAAAGGGCTCCAATGATACCGTTGGTGGCATGGGATGCCCCTGGTGCATTGGCACCACCGGGTCTAGGGAGATCAGGTAAGACAGTATAAAAATAACCATACTGAGCGTAGATCATGTCATATTTTAATGAAATCTGGAGAGAAGCTTCTTCGATTTGAGGGAAATGCGATGCAACATCTTTGCCAATAGCAGGCAAAAGGGATCTAAGAAAATAGTCCATGTAGACAAGGTCTTCGAAGGTAGGGTCTCGACATAGGCTCTTTCTTCTCCGCCATTCCAGGAAATGATCGGATAGGTGGGTCACAGACGATTGACAGAAAGAGGTCAAAATTTCAGTACCAGTGTCAAAATGAAGGGGAAGCTAGAAATAAGACAGAAAAGCCTGGGAAAGAGTCGCAAAAGTGGTGTGAGAGGAGGAGGGCTGATCGACATACCACTTATAAGCTTCGCCAGTAAGCATATCTTGGTACAACCGAAGATGGACAGAGTCATCGGTAATGGAGTTAGACGAACACCACATGTAGAAATATCGAACATGATTAGTAGGATCTTCTCTAGCAAGACCTTAAAACTTGGGGATGTCAAAAGGGAGCTTGGTTGGCAGAGCAGGCCAACTAGCGTCATGGCGTATGGGGTCATTGATCAACTGCTTAAAATCAAGAAGAATGAGCCCTGCCATATAGAGGAGCAACAGAGAAGTCGAGGTAGTTCATTTTGTGGTCCCACTAGTGGTATTCCTATCATTACGGTCGGGGCTACCACCAGCCTTAGGTCCTGAACCATACATGGTGAAGGTGGGAGGGGGAGAACCGATAATGGAACCTGAAGGGGAACCCAATGAACCAGAAGAGGAGTCATAATAAGGACTCAGTGAAGGACTAACTCAGATCCTACATGGAGGAGTAAGTATTCCTAATGGAAACTAAGGATGAAGGCTAAGAAGTCTCTGAGATAAACGCCTTGGGGGCGTAATGGTGAAACAACAAACACGGATCACAAAAGGAAGATAGACCAACAAGGGCAAGGAGGTGTAGGATCAAATGATTACAATGTCAAAACAAGGGAAGAGAGGTGTAGGATCAATTGATTATAATGTTAAAGTCTTTGCCTGGCAGTGTTAAACAAGAGCTTCTTCACTTAGGGTGTGTGTGTTAAGTGTGTTAATTTTAATTTTTAAACCCAGACGGTTGTAGAGAAAAAATAAAAAGTGTGTTGTATAACTGTAAATAAATCCACAGATAACAGTAAATGAATCTGAATATAACAAAAAATAAACATCTAATTATGAATTAATCTAAACCGAAGGAGGCAGGCCTCTCAACGACTAGTCTATGGGTGGG
Source organism: Pinus albicaulis (assembly GCA_034641835.2). NCBI lineage: Eukaryota > Viridiplantae > Streptophyta > Pinopsida > Pinales > Pinaceae > Pinus > Pinus albicaulis. The sequence continues at coordinate 525,357,787 of CM076573.1, read as the reverse complement.
AAAAAATATATTCAAAACACACCAAAATATCCAATGGATCTAAAGTTGGGAGGGACAATGATCTAAAGGTCAAATCTGCTGGAAACAGGCGCAGAAAATAGCAAAAAACTAGAGGGAAAAGTGTTGCAAATGAGGTGGTGAAAGGCTACAATCTGGAGGGAAACGGAGGGGACCTAAGAGGAAGACCCAAACAAAACTAAAAAGAGGTGTTTTGGATGGATGAATAACCAATCTGAAATGGATATAAGGTATAGGATCAGGTCTAAAAAATGGATGAACACACTAAAATTTCAGACAACCAGCTTCAGCTAAACTCCTTCGAGAAAGGTGGAAGGGTATTGAAGCCCTAGGGGGCTAGGTTCCCAATTCAATGAGTAAAAAAAATAAGTACAGGACCAAAACGAGTAGAGACAGATGTTAGAAAACCCTGAACAGAGGCCCAGACAAACCCAAAAAAATCTCAGAAAAATTCCTGCAAAATGTTCAAGTCACAGTTTCTGACCTCATTTCTGCAGAGCTCGCAGGTTTGGGGTTGTTTTCTGCACCCTAAAGGCCCAGGTCACAGGTTTTGGACCACAAAGTGTGACCTTTACTTCTAGCACTTTTGGGAATAGGTTTACGAAAAAAATTTTGTCTCAATTGCGGCTGATGCATGTCTCCTGCGCAATAGGTTTGGAAACACACGGAAGTTAGAATTTTTATTTTTTTAGGGTTTTATAGGTTAAACACAACATCAAGAAAATAAAAACAAGAAGCTGAAGAAAAATCCTAGGGTTTGAAGCATCTAGTCATGCAGGGATCTGAAAAACAACAGAGATCATAATCATAAACCCTTGTGGAGTCGCCAGTTGTTAGGATGAATTCTAATCGCAAGTCTACGAAAAAAGCTCACTTTAGCCGTACATAACAAACAACCCTAACATCAAATATGGCTGCCAATTTCTTTAGATCTGCAGTTAGTTAAGTAAGATAAATGCTATAAAATCTAGATCTATGCAGTAAAAGACATTAAGCAGTAAATAAAAGCAAGAGTTGCTCCATGCATCAAATAGACAATACAATAATATTTTTAAAGAATTTTTTTTATTTTGGACACCTCGAAAGGGAACATAGAAAGATGTTACCATTCCCCCTCAATGGGATGGGTTCTTGTAAGTCCTCAGCACTTCAGATCTAAGATCTCTCTCTCTTGATGGTGTAGAAAACCCAGACAAAAAATGGAACTAAAAGGGAACTCACAAGAAAAAATGGTAGCAAAATATGACAATGATGGAGGATCAAAGTCAGACCAAAAGTATAGATCTAGAGTGATCTTTAGGCAACAAAAGGTAGTGAGTGAATGGGAAAACCCTTCTATTTATAACAAAATATTGAGTTAGTCTAGATATTGGTGCATAGTTAAAATATTATTAACCAAATCTAGATCCAACTTTTATGGAATATTTTATTATATTTGTTGGAGGGAAAAAGAATTTGAGTTTGGTCAAATCCTTTTATTTGTAACTAATAAATAAATAAATTATTTATTTATTATTTTAAGAATGTGGTTGAGTAATAATTAAATAAATAGTGATTTATTCAATTGTTTATAAATGATTTAGTCAAATTTAACAAGGAATATTATTTAAATAATGTTTTAAATAATTATTCCTAGAAAATAATAAGATAAATAATGATTTATCTAATTAAGTTTCCCGTTCTGGGTAAAATATGACCATGAATATTAACCAAAATGTTGTTTAACTAATTATTCCCTGAGTAAAATCAAACAAATATGGATTTATTTAATATTTCCTCATGGGGTTCCCTGTTTAGACCATAAACAACTTAATAAATATGGATTACTAAGTTATTTTTCATAGTGAAAGCAATTTTTCTTAGGGTAAAATTGGTCTTACATGGTGTACATTGGTCCATCTAATAGTAACAGGTTAGATGACCAAATATTGGTGTAACATTTAGGATTTCTTAGGTCTCCATTCCAAGTGGAATCACTCCAAAATACCCTTATTCACACATTCTAAAAAACAACAAAAAATTACTACTCTAAAAACTAGAAATTCAAGAACTAATGAGCTAGCCAACCTATAAAATTCCTAATCTAATCAAGTGGAAATTAAATGGGGTAAATTTTTTTATTAACTTGAATATTCTTATGAACTAATGCAACTAGAATTAACTAAAATGAATCTCATTAACCCATTATAAAAAATAGCAAAAAATTACCACTATTTCGCTACAAGGCATTCTAGAAATCGTATATTTGTAAACTAGTAACCAAATCTAAGTAGCTCAATGATGAATATGACCTTCTAAGTTATTATAAGGATGACTAATGCTTGTGAATCTGTAAGTAACTTGAAAAATAGCCCACTTAAATCATTTAACTCAATCCTAAAACAAGAAAATCATCAATACTAAATACATAAATAAGAAAAAAAAGAATAAGAGATGCATGTGAATAAGAAGTGAAAATAACATAAATAAATTGTGCAAGAGGGATCATAGAGGCTCCTGGGATGGCCAAGCCCAAGGAGACTCTAAGTCATATGGAAGAAACTAAGCTTTAGAAGCTAAAAATGGCAACATTATTCATTATTTGAACCAATCCAAGTACATCCCTACTAAAAATGAAAGTCATTCTAGGAATTTTGAGGTCTAAAATGGACCCCCTAACGAAATTATAAAATAATAGTGGAAATAATAGAATAATATTAGATTACATCATCAAATTTTAGAGGAGAAAATAAAAAGCTATGTTTTTCAACTCATATTTTCAACATATCTCCCTATGGGTTTACTCAAATTTCAAGAAGAAACATTCATTGGATGCATAATTTGACTCCTCATCCAAGAAGTACCCATGTTTCATACTTTTTATGGACCCTACTATACGAAAAATTAGAAATACATGGAAAACGTGATTGCAATCACGTTTTTTCATGTCTTTCTCATTTTTCTTGTAGCAAGGTTCATCAAAAGTATGAAACATGGATATGCATTGGATGAGGAATTAAATTTTACATCCAACGAGTACTCCCGCTTGAAATGTGAGTAAACATTATGGAGATAAGTTGAAAATATGGTTTGAAAAAGTAGTTGTATTATTTTATTATTTTTTAATATTTTTACTTTTTTTACTCCAAAAATGGTGAATCATCCCCCATGGTTGACATCATCATCTTGAATCCTAGTAGTTCTTATAACTTTTATTTTGGTTGTACATTTTTCATAGGAGGCCCATTTTTTACCTCAAAATTCCTCTAATGGGAGCTACAAAAAACAAGTTTTCTCCACAAAAAGACTAAGAAATACATGCCCCTAGAGGAAAATTAGAATTTCTACTTATAAAAAAGGATGAGGAACCATTCTCCTTTAAAGGAGGAAGCTTTGTCCTCCAAAATTCCTCAAATAGTCGATCTGGTTCCCAACACTAGTAATCTGCAATAAATGTAAGAGAACACATTCTTGGATTTTCTCAATCATTGGAGCTCCAAACTTTCTCAATAATTTCATGATATTTTGTTCATTTATTCTCCAATATTGATCCTACTATAGAAGGGTGCAAGTCCCTAGATTATCTCCACCTCAAAATAGTCATAATTTTCCCAATGTTCTCAAATATTCTTCAAAACTAAATAATATTAGGAAAAAATATGAAATTATTTCTAAACCTTCCTAAGAACATATTAAAGCTAAAAAAATTATTAAGTGTAGAAGGAGAGATTTAATATAGCATTTATATGCCTATTAAAGGTTATATGGGCCTTTATTTATGTCTAATCTAGAGGCCCATCAGTGAGGCGATAATCCCCAATCAAGAAGCATTGTTCTTGGACATCCCGGGTTCTCACTATCCATGTCATCAGCTCTAGCTGAGATTTCCTTCCCAGAATAATATAACATTTCTAGAGGCTACGATTTTTCAAACCTTGCAAATTTGTTGAATCATCCATAGCTTCTGCATAATGGTTTTCATGTTCTCTCTCTCTCCACTCCAACCTGATTACTCAAAATTCCTCAAAATGACAATTTGGAAATGTTAGAACATTGATTGAGAGAAGTTTGTAGAATTTTGGGTCTGTTTTTATTTATTTTAAAAATCCCTCAATGCCTTGCATGGTTTTTATTTACAGATAGAGCACATTTTTGCAAGATCTCGGTAGAGAAACCATATGAATCGTGTTTCTTAGTGTGTAAAAAATTATCGTTGTGCAGGTTCGCGATGAAGGGAAACCGCGCACATCTATGGGTGGATTTTTAAAACTTGAACTCCCCCAAAAAAATTAAACCAGTGGTTAAAATTGACAATTACTCAAAATAAAATCAGTGGAATGAAGATATCTCTTTCCTCGAGAAAATTTTTCTCGGATTGGTCCATCTGTTTCCTTGGAATCAGGCTCTAAATTTTTGTGGTAAAAAACATTTTTTCTACTCTCAAATTGGTTAAAACTCAAAATGGTAAAAATGAAATTACTTTTTCAACTTCTATAGATTTTTAGGTCAATAATATATTATTTTTTATGCCTTTGACCTTTTCGTAGTCAATTTTTTATTTCTTTACCACGATTTTGAGAAGCATTGACAATTTATTGAGTGTAATGTGTAGAGTATAGGTTACAACATAAAAACGAAGCATTTTGACTATGAGAGAAATTTTATCACCTTTTTGGGCTCTCAAAAAATACGAAAAAGCGAAACCCTGAAGTTCTCTTTTAAGCCCTTTTCAAACTCTCTAAGCATGAAAATATCATCGAGTACTTGACTATTCGCACTCGTAAAAGTAAAAAAATAGTCATCTATTCAGTATAAGTTTACCCCTTTTCCATACTAAATTAGAATATTTACGAAAAAGGTATACATTTACAAAGAATGGTCAATAGAGCCTCTCTTGCGTTATTTTATCTCTTTTCGGGCTCGAGGGACTAAATTTACAAAAAAGAACACTATGGAGTTTACTTATGTTTTTCTTGTGACTCCCTAAAACTAGAAAACACTGAGGTTTAATTCTCTGGGCTCCTTAAAAATTTACGTTGAAAGAAATGAATGAGTTTTCTTTTCATTTATTTTTGAACTCTTTAAACATGAAAACTACATGAAGTTAACCATACATTGGACTCACAAAATCTAAACAGTGTAGGACTCATCAATCATGACAAGACCGAACCACTCCTTCGTAGTGTTCATAAAAAATACTTTGGAGGACTGATCTGAAGGATTAGCTTAGAGAACAAGAAAAATTTATCCTCCTTAAGCATGAAAAAAATAAAGAGGTACCTGCGAGTAATGGTGGGGTGAAATTGGGAAAATTTATTCATTTTTGCATTCATTAAAAAATAGTATGTCACTCTTGAACAGGACACTCCGTCACACATGTATCCAGGTTGGGAAATACATTTTTATTACACTTAATCAAACCTAATTGAAATCCTTAAGATAGTTTTGGGTATTATCGTTAATTCAAATGCTTCCAAATCAATTTTCGTATCGCCATGTGTTGAAGAGAAGTTCAACGTCAGTTCATGTTCCTTTGAAAAAAAATTCCCTCAATCGCATTGGCCATCCCTGAGTTAGTCCTTGCAAAATACTTCTTCAAAAATTGACATGAAGTTTTGTGTGGTAGGCCCTCCTACGACAGATCACTTCCTATCGAATTCAACTCACTATCTAGGAAGTTGATCTAAAACCCTTTTCGATACCTTGAGGCATGCATGCCTTAATGGAAAATTTCTTTCCTTCAATGAAAGGTTCTCATAATTGACCTTAAATCAAGCAATTCTATGAGTGCTCAACTTCAAATCACATAATGAAACTTCATATATTGTACTGAGATTACCTTGAGATCCATTTTCATTATTGGTGGTTTCTCTCTCACTTGTCAATGGTTCACATCAATAAGCAGTAATCAAGTGGTATCTGCCATGTTCAACTTCAGCACATTTGTTCACATGGTTAGATTTGTACTACGGATCGAGAGATGGAGATCAACACCATGTATCTAGTTTCATCCATCCAAGCTGCAAGGAGTTATGTATTCATGATTATGTAGATAGTTTCATAATAGATGGTTGCGTCCATACTGTGTCTAATATTGATATGATTCTAGGCTATTTATTTACTTTTTCATCGAGTTAGTTTTAGTCTGAGTATGGGAATTCCTACATCAGTGATGATTATATATATTGCATTGTAATCATTGAATGTTTGTTGCAGGTTTCCGACCATTGTCTACGATCCAATCTTTGGCATGATAAATTGCTTCAATATTTTAATGACTTTCCATAATTTTCACTTTATGGGGCAATCTATTACACGAAATTTTGTCACCATGACCCTTGATAGTTAAAATGGATCTCTCACCATCCATAAACATGTTTCAATTCACTCCCTTGAAACTCAAACATCTAAAACTCTTGAAGAAATTACGAATTTTGGGTAACATGGACTTTAAACCTATTTGATATGACCTGCGCACTTTTCCTATTTAGTTTCTGTGCATGCCCAATTTCTTTCATTCAAACCTGTAAAAAAACTCTGCTCTATCTTCCATTATATACTGCACATATAACTCAATGAAAATTAAAATAAAAATTAAGTTCTAGAAGTGTAATATTCTCAATTTTCCATTAGTTAATTGAAATATTAGAGTTCTTACTTTTATTACTTAGTTAAGTAAATAAAATGGTGGATGGACCAATAAACCCCATAGATGAATAAAATCCACTTTTTTGTGTGAATGTGGGTTAGTATATAGTATATCAACATCATGGAGTAATTTTTGCAGCTCATTAATGAAGGAAGAGTAGAGATTATGGAGAATAATGAGGAAGATGATGGAGATAGTGGAGGAATAAAAGTAATATCATAGAACATTAATGATGCAGTGATGGAGGAAGTGGTGCATTAAATGCACAAGTGATGGAGGAGTGGAAAGTAAATGCAAAGATCATGGAGATCATGGAGAGGCAACACAGTCTTCATGGAGACTAGTGGCCACAGGTGCAGCGTAGTTATGAGGTGGGCCAAGGCTAGGGTAGGCTCAGAACCATATAAGGAATATGACGGAAGCAAATAAAATCAGTCTGGAATTTGATATTTTATTGTCATTTGACATTTCTTTACACGCTTCAGCTGTTTAGAAAAGTATGTTGTGATTTTTAGTGCACGAGTGTTCCCAAGTGGGAATCCCACCCTTACCCACGGAGGACTTCAAGTGCCTACTATGGGAAGGATAGTTTTAGCATCCATTCATTATCCGACATTGGTGCCAAATTTATCCCCTCTCTTCTGCATATACAACTTTAGGAATTACGCATTCCTGTCTTAGGGTTTGAGAGGAGGAAGGTAGTTTCTAGAATTTCAGCTAGGAAACTAGTGGAGGATTCATCCTTTCACCTTGCACTTCCATTTAAATCTTCCAGGAGAAGCATTGTGATATCCAGCATCAGGCCATCATATTACACCTCCATGCAGTAGCAGTTCCTTCAATATTTGCACAGTCCAGTCAGGCAGACCTAAGGGAGGAAGGAAGTTCAAAGTATTTCAGCTTGGAATCCTCTGAGGGGTATTTCCCTCAATTTGGTAAGATTATTTATATCATCTATGAGCTATGTTTGATCATCTAGCAGTAGGATATAGCTTCAGCCTCCTTGACAACGCCCTCCATTCCAAAAATTGTGCAGTTTACAACTGCAACTTGAGTCGAGGAAGGAGGAGCTAGATCTCAAGTTTTTAGCTTGAGATTCTAAAGAAGGGATAAACCCTTCATGTATTGAGATTATTAGGTGCTATTGCAGCAGTTATATCATCATTTCAGCCCCATCTTAGCAGTTACCCAGGAGGAGTGCGTAAGTTAGCCAGCAGGGGTGCAGTTGGCAACCCAAAAAGGGCCGAAAATCCAAATTTAAAATCTGGCCAAACCATTTCTGGGTTTTTCTAGGGTTTTGGAGTAGAGTCCATGTTTAAAATCCTAGATCTTCCTCAGCAATCCAGTAACCTCCCACAGATGATTTTTTTCCTAGCAACAGTAGTTTCCAGCAACAGTAGCAGTAGCAGCACAACATTCCTAGTGCTAGTTTTCATTAGTGTGTTTCAACCTCTTCTTGTTGGCTTGAGTACATCTTATCTCAAGAAATGTGTACTTTATATTTGTTGTTGTTTATAATTATATGAATCAACTATTTCTACTAAATATTATAATGTCTTGATGTAATTTCCAGCTGCAGCATATTTCCGACATTCTCTAGATTTTAGTGTTATATCCCTGTTTTTATTATTTGGAATTTTTTAAATGTTCTATATTCCCATATTTTCCATTTTGGAATATTACAATAACCTTTTTGGCATAATATATCCCAACTATAAGATTCTTGGTCATATCTATTCGAGCCTTACCCCTCACAACATGGAACTAATTCCCTGTCATCAATGAACCCTAATCCCACTCTTAGTGGATGCCATCCTTCTATTTTGTATCTGAAACCTCCTCTATTTGTCCTATAAATTGAGTAGAAGCTAGAGGGTTCGGGGACTTCATCAAATGTAGTATTATGCAGGTGAATTTATATTGGTAAGCATGTCACCCAAGGAGAGGATTTGAGGAATTTGGGAACAACCTCATGACATCAAGGCGATGGTTTTAAGGCTCTTCTTTATCTTTGAATTAATACACAAGAATCATTTTTTCTATTTTATTGGCTTATTTAAATGGTGAATTACATATTCTTTTATGTATTAATTAAGATGATATCAATTTCTAATCTCTTTTATCATTATATTAATATGTTTTTGAATCATTATATTTCATATGCCTTTGATCTCTTTTATGTTTGTGATTGCAGGTCTTATCAATAATTGAGGAGTTTTTTCAGGATGGATCGGGGATATCCATAAATTATTTCGCAAATCAATAAGGGAACCATTCTCCTTCTCTAGTTTTTATATGTTTGTTATTCAATTGTTTGTTTGTTTCTAGCGTTCCCTTAGGAATCTAGGAAGATCACTCCTGTCTGTAAGATGTATTTGTCTGTGTAAAAGTAAGCCAAGGAAGGGGGAATACTTAACTCAAAAATATTGACACACACAACCTTGGTGATAGTGTAAGGACCATAGTGAAGTGAACAAAACTTATAATTGGGTACTATAAAGCAATAATTATACAAATGCAACCAAACCTTGTCTTCCACCTGAAATTTGTGTGGCACTTAGTGTTGAGCATGGAATTTCTTATCCTTATTATTGGCTTTCTATAAAATATTATGAACCTATTGACATAGGTGCTAAATCAATTCAATAAATTTTGTGTTTTTGTTATGCTCATAATGAGAATGGGAAGATTCCACCTATTTGGACGCAAGGTGCAATGTTATTTTCATAATACCCAATGCATGGAAGCCCAAGCCCACATGAAAATGGTTTCAGCAGGTTGAGTGATACAGGGTTTTTTTGTATATTTTATGAACATAAGGGATACTTTCATCCCATGGGAATGGGTACCTGGATTTGTAAATTCACAATATATGTATGATCATCCTATTGATTACCATTATCTAGCCATAAGTTTAGGGTGGAAGGTAGTGGATTTGGTAAGATTGGTTTCCAATAGTCATAAGAGGTTCAACAAAAATGTGCTTATGAACCTACTATCCTAAGCTAATATGATGGTCTTTGGTATCATAAAATGTACCCACACCTTTTTGAAGAATATCTCGGTAGTGGCCTCAGTTATGATATTCCTCTTGTAGGTTGTCAAAATGGTCATCTTAAGAAATCGACCAATAACCATGAAGACACAGTTGATTCCCCTCTTGGTTGAAGGAATACCAGACATGTAGTGCATCAATATGGATTCTTAGTGGATGTAGGGAATACACATACAAGTGTATAGGCCTTGATTCTTAATGGTTGGTTTTTCAATGGCATGGGTAGAGAAAAGCTTCATATACTTGTTGACATCCTTATGAATTTTTGGCCAATATAAATAATTTAATGGAATAACCACTATATTTTCCAAGAAAAATTTTCCTACCATCCGAGTATAGTTAGCTTCCAAAATCATCTTTTCACACTCACTCAAGGGATACAAAGATGGACCATATGGGATAAAAATATTTCCTAAAGATGAAATTCAATGATGGTAATTATTGTGCTCGGAATTTGGCAAGTAGTAGAAAATTCAATATCACTCTGATATAGTTCGGACCACTCGAACATCGCATGTCTACATGAGTAGAGAACCATGATTAGTGCTACAACTAGAGGTCAAAGAAGGAAGTCAATGATGTGATTGTTGCTTCATGTCTTACATTTAATATTCAAATGAAATTGTTGCAAGTATGTGGGCCACTTTTGGTGGTGTTAATTATGCAATTTTCCTTGTTTATGTGTGAACTGCAGAGGTCTATGATCAGTGAGTATGACCATCTCCTTCCAGACAATGTAACTCTTTAACTAGAAGTGGGATTTCATAATGAAATATATTTCATTGTCATAGGTTGGGTGCTTATATATGACATCTGATAGTGTCTCACTATGGTAGGGCACCAGATGACTGTGCTGAGTGAGAACTACACCCACAACATATTTTGAATCATGTATCTCAATCTTAAAAGGTTATTGCATATCTAGTAAAGAGATAATTATGGATGAGAACATGTGGTGTTTCAAATCATTGAAAGATTGTTATCAGAACTTTCCCTGGATGAATTTTTATTTCCCACCACCCTCTATCACTTGGATAAGGAACCATGCAATATGGGTGATTCCCAACACATACCTATGATAAAATTTGGAAAGGCATAAAAACATTCGAATATTATTTAGTGTGGTCAAGTTTGGCTAGTCATGAATGATCTGAATCTTCACTACATCCACATGCACACCATACCCATCAATAATGTAGCCTAGGTATTTCACCTTGATGCATGTTGAAGGATAATTTATCCAAGTTAGTGTATAAATTGTGCTACAGTAGAGTGTGAAAGACCTGCTAAATATGTTACAAGTGTTCTACCCAAAATTTTTGAAAATGAGGATTTTATATAGATATACCACCATAAAAAAATGAGTGAAATTCCATAATATATCATCCATAAACCTCATGAAATTTTTTGGGGAATTCATCAAACCAAAGGGCATGAGTGGGGCATGACCAACCATTCAAAAGGACCTTTTTTGAACTTGAAAGTAGTCTTCCGTACATTGTTTTTTCTACTGAGACCTGGTGGAAGTGGGACTTCAAATCAATCTTATTGAAGTACTTGACCCTTTTGAGATATTCAAGAAGGTCATCAATTCAAGGAATTGGCTTCCAGTTCTTAACTATGATTTTATTCAGGCCCTTATAATAAATGCATAGTCACTAGGTCCCTTCATTATTTTGCATGAGTACAATTGGGCTTTCAAAAGTTGATGAGATCAGTCAAATGTTCCTTTTTTCGTGCAACTATTGAATATGGTGCGTGATTTCATAATTTTCTAGAAGAGAGTGGTAATAGATTATCCAATTGGATAGGGCTTCATTGAGGCTTAGATATGTTGAATGCTTGACTTGACATTGCAGAGGTACCTAGTGTGTGAGGAGAAGATGTAGTTGTATTCTTCCATGGAATTTTCCACTTGCTTCAATTGCAAGAAGAGGCCCTGTGTGGAGGAAATGGATTTGGTTGGGACATTTTTCTCACTTTGAGAGATAATCGAGAAGAAAAAAAAATTATTTGTTTGGGAGATGACCTTCCTGAATTTATTAGTATATATCAAAGTAATGGTGGTAGGTGTTAGGAATCTGTAATTTTAGCAGATTGGTGAGACTAAAACTGCAGAAGCAACATTATTTCAACCAACTTTGGGATTCTAGGATCTAGCCCTTGTGAATCCGGAGAGGGATCTCTCCAATAAGTGCAAAGATGGATTTGTCTTTGAAGTTTTGGGTAATGATATTAGGCTAGCTATGAAGGAAAAGGGTTTGTTTTGTTTTTGGATGGTTGAGCATGAATACTGTTTGAGGTGGAAAGTCCTAAGTGCAAAGAGTTTCAAAGGCGAGAAGTTGCAAGTGAATGGAACAGCTAGGCTAAAAAGATAGATATAACACTAGTTTTTAGTCCATTGGACTATGGAGTCATAACAGGGCTTTAATTGAGCAACAATATCAAGAGTGATCCAAGGGGAAATTCATCTACATCACAAGATTATTGAGATTTAAAATGATGGAATGGGAACAATAAAGTGTTGTAGGGGTGGAAACTGATAATAATTTCACAAGGGATTTATAGTCATTCCAAACAAGAAAATCCTCTTAAGTAATTGTTTAAAACCAACCAATGGCAGGGCTAACCATTGACCTCTTGGGCAGGTTTGTATTAGAGCAGCTTAATTGACAAAAAATCCAGTAATCCACATAATTACCTTCAGAAAGTATGAAAACATATAAGAGAAGACAGAGTGTAAACTTAAGATTAGATAAAGTACTTTTAAAACTAGTCTTCTTTTAGTCGATACCAAGGGAAACTTTCAGAATATGCTTTTGGAGAATAGAAGCTAGAAACAGGGCAAACCATCACTTTTCTAGTCTAACTTTAATAAGAAAATAAGGAAAATAACTTTCAAGATTTTTTTTTAAAGAAAACAGTAGGACGAGGGAACTCCAGCATTCCTAACTGCTTAAACTGTATTAAATCATTCTTAAACAAACAAATTGGAGGAAAACACTGAGATAAAGCTTTTCAGTCAGAGAAGGTTACTGATATATAGTAGGTCCTAACTCTATAAATGATGTTATTTATCAGAGAATACTGAACAATATGACATACATAGAAGGAAAAAAAATAACAAAGAAAGGGGCACTTCACCAGTGATATAGACCAGGATCCCAAGAAACAGCTTGTTTATTGATGTCAAACTAGTTACAGTACTCAGGTCCAATGTTTCAGTTCAGCAATCATCTTCACTATCTAGCCTAACTAATCTAACACAAACAGAGCTTCAAGGGCCAGTGAACACTATTTACAATCAGAAGTTTAAGCTCAAATGTATTTCAAAGTTCTGCAACCAAACCCTCACTCATTTTTTGCAAAAGTATATATAGAAGAATGAGGAGGTGAGATCTGATAAAAGATATCCAATTAAAATTAATGCAAAATTAATGGCTTCTTGGTCCTTTGGGGGGTTAATGAAGAAAATTTCATACATATCCTTTGTATTAAATGATTTACATAAAGATTTAAGCTCAGTGGGAGCTTTTGTTGACCTTTGAGGCTCTGTGTGGCGTCGAAATAACTCTGCAGATGTTTGTCATTAATTTCCTTGGAAGAGTTTCCTCTTTGGATACATTTTGAGACAAATATCTGATCCTGATCAATAAATTCGGCCTCTGATTGAATAATTTGAGGCACAGGTGGCATCGTGGTAGCTAAAGGGATCAATTTGCCTCATTTGTGGCGGTGGAGGTTTTCCTGTCGATAAAACACTTCAGATTTTCTTTAAACTGTGTTCTAAATCAGGGATTAGGATTTTGATAAACATTCTTAGCCGTGATCCCCGCGAAATCTATCTTTAATCCTCTGTTCTGATAAATTTTGGCCTTTGTCACTGATACTCTCTGACTGTGCCCGATTCATGGTTTTTGCTGGTATGCAGGGCTACGCAAGGTTATGTGGCATCAATTCTTCATGAAATATTGATGAAAACATGTTTTTAACACCCTGTGATGATTTTATTTGGTGAATACAAGGCAGGAAAATCGTCATCCTCTACCTTTGAATTTTCTTCAAAAATGGCGAGAAAACCATTTAAACCCTAAAAAATACAAAAAGTATAAGAAAATCCTACATATATAGGTTTATTGCTGCAAAAGGCATGTGGAGGAAGCATGGCCGTTGGATGGCATCATCCAACGGTTAGGATTTATCGGGAGAAGTCATAGAGAAGGTGGAAGAATTGTTAAATCAGAGTCGTCGATCGTGCAGAGATCGACAGTCGGGAGTGGAAACGGGAAGTCAAAGTGGAAAACGTTGTCTGGGTGATCGAAACAGGGTGATGAAATGTGGGTCATCGATCTGCAGATTAGATTGACGACGGAGATCTATTGAATGCCATGCCGTATCCTGGTTAACTGTCGGGCATCTTCGGTGAGTGATAGACGTCGGATAGCCCGCCCGAGATCGGACACTGTACAACAATATCGTGCCGAGTCCACGTCCGAACGTTAATGCATGATGGATGGCGGTTTTATGAACAGTTCCTAGGCCACGCGTCAACCATTGAATGGAATCGCTTCCAATCAGGAAAAAGCCGCCCTCGCCCAAAGGCGGTGCGATGAATACCGCGCGGTTTTTGGACAGGTGAGTGGAATGCGGGGACCACTGGGGAGATGGACTCTGCGCCATTGATCTAAAAATCAGATCGACTATGGGGATTGACTGGGGTTTTTTAATTGGCAGAAAATTTTATAACATAATAAAAATCGAAAAATTCATATAACCAAAGGTTTTATATATATTTATAATGCAGCTTGGCGCCCGACTGCGGGGCCGAGGGTTATATGAAGGGTAATATGACCGGGGTCAAAAAAGGAGGGGCTAAAGACTAAAATACATATAAAACATGCATTTCAATGGTTTATAGGGGTTTTGATAAGGAAAAGAAGGAGTCTTTAAACCTTATCAAAGGGTTTTGATGAAAAAGGAAAAATCATGAAATTGAGGGATTTTTCATGGGAGATGAAAGGGTTAAAATGAGGTTAGTTTTGGAAGAAGGGAAGGGGGAAAAAGGTGCTTGCAGCAGTATTCTTCCTTGGGAATCAGCAGGATTTTTTAGTATAAGAAAAGGAACAGCAGTGAAGATTTGGACAGAGGAGAGGCATGAGGCCTACAAGAGTCTTCAAGGGCCAACACTTTTTAGCAATAAAATTTGTTCCTTGAAATCTCAAAAAGTCTTAGCCACCTTTTGATATAACAAATTTTATAGGTGGCTAACAGTGGCTCCACTTGGGTATGGTGCCTTCTTGAAGGCATCAAGAACTTCAGACTTGCATTCTCTGGGAGGCTGACCTATGCCACATCCATTATGTTCTCTGGGAGGCTGACCTATGCTTGATCCATTGGGCTACCCTTCCTTTGTTGGGATGGTATTCTTTGAAAACATATTAGCAGCCATGAAAAAAATGGACCTTCATCAATACAAAATTTCTACCTACCCAATCCTACTGATCTAACATTTTTTCTTCATTAGAGTGCACTTGGATTGGAAAACTCTTTTACAACATTTTATTCTTTTGAAAGCAGGAAATCTAATCTATTTCTACTCCTTATTTCTCCATGGACACAGATTAAACAGTTGAGCCCATATGATTCTCTACCTAATCTACTGTCTGTTGGGATTAAACTGTCCAACAGACTTTATTATCTAAATTCTACAACAGAAATTGAAAAGCACTCAAGTCAGGATTGAACAATCTAACTTGATGCTCATCTATGGCATAAAAATAGGCTACACATAGACATTTATTTTGCAGAAAAATTAAAACAAAAAAAGGAAGGCTTGAGATTGGAAATTTGAAAGCACTTCCTTCATCTTTTTAACAACTTTGTTTTGACTTTTGTTTGAGCTATTCCTCCTTTGTTCTCTGGTCCAGATTTTGAGCTAATTAGAACCAGATTTACATCCTTTTCGACTCAGAAAATAAAACAGATTTGAGTCATCTCTCTTTGGAAACTTAGGTTCAGATTTTGATCTTGTTTGAACCTTTAATTTATATCCTAAACTATCTACCGATAAGCCAAGATTAAACAGTTTGGCAAATTGAATTCACTATCCTATCAGCAGAAATTTTAAAACTAATTAGTCAAGATTAGGTTGTTTGACTAACTAGAAGTGTGTTTTGTAGGAGTGGTATTTAAGCTTGCACACTTTCAGAATTTGTTTCTCTTTTTTGGTATGGGGCTATACCTTTCTTGTTTTGAAAATCTGCCCTCTTTTCTTTCTTTGCTTTGTTTTTGTATTTTTGAATCTTTTATTTTTCTTTAAAGCCGAAAACAACAGCTAGTCTACATGCTCAGAACTCAGCTTTATTGGCATTCCTATCTAACCTATTCTAAACATGGAGTATTTACACTTATCATATGATACAAAAATGCCAATGCAGCCAGCTGAGTAATGTTAAGAAGAAGTAGAAACTATGGCTGCTTGTCAGAGGTATCCATAGAACATATTGAAGATTAACCTTCAATATCAAGGCTATAACAGAAGGTGACAGCTTTTCAAGTCTCTGGCTCTGGCAAAGGATCATTGCTTGATAATTTGAGCCAGTTGGGATTTCCACACACTCTTCCATAGGATCAACAAAGAAAATATGAAGGTTCTCTTCCTTTTGGTCCTCCACAATTGGTAGATTGTCTACTTCCAAGACTTCAGATTTGAGGAGCGCATCTTCAGAAAGTTGTTTGGAAGCATCATCATCCTTAACTTGCATAATAGAAAATAGTGAAATATCTTCTTTCTCTAAATTTATGTTTGCTTCTGATATAAATTCAGGTTCTTTGAATGGCAGATTGATATCAATGATAGGAGAAGTTTCTTCTTGAAAAGAGGGTATATCCACAGTAGGATAGTCTTATATTTGTTTCTCTCCCTCTTCTTCATCATCTGAACTGGAGGACTCATCATATTTGGCAGTATTGTCCTCTTGTAGCCCTGGTATGTTTGGATTCATTGGGTTGAACTCTATGACGAGGTTATTATATTCTTGAGTGGGGGTGTATTCAATGGTTTCCTCTTGCTCAAAAATTTCTTCATTACTCTTCTCTTCACCTTCTGAGTCGGAAGGATGCTGATTCCAAATAAAATGAAAGCTTTTTATGATGGATCAAAAAGGATGATTGCGGATTTCAAGCTGATGATGGTGAAACTCATAACACCAATCAAATGCTGGTTTCCTTGCATGATTATTTTCTGCTTGGAAATCGTCATCATCATAAAACTGATTGAAGTTTGAAAATTCATTAGAATAAACATTTTCATCAGTCAAACATATTGGGATATTAGTAGGTCCTTCTTCATTCTGATCCACAAAATAAATTTCTAAATCTGTACAACAAAGTTCTCTATGTGAATGGGCAAGAGTGTTTGTTTTGCAAAAAGTTTTAGAGACTAACTGTTTATAAATAGTCTGATCTATTTCCTTCTCTTTTAAAGGGGAAGATGTTTCCATTTCCCTTTGAACAGAAGTTCAACAGTTCTCTGTCTCTTGTGAACACTGATTTTGAGGCTGGATGTCTTCTTGAGCCTCAGCTATAAAGGATGATGAATAAATTTTTGAGTTTTCAGGGATATCTTGAGGGATGTTATTTATTTCTTGGATCATCTCTTCCTCAATTGATTCATCTATGTTCCTAAAATTTTTCAATAGGAGATTAAACTCATGAATGGTTGTTAAAAGATCTTCAGGATGCATCTCTTCCAAAGCTTCTTCATTATCTATAATGTGTTGGATGATGTTTTGTGATGGATCATAATGCTGTAGTGTTTTTTTTAGAGTTCTCATAGAACACATATTCAAGGTCCCTTAAAGAAAACAAAATACTAGATCTCAAGTATTCATACCAAACCCTAGCTTTTACTTCTAATGTTAACATGAAAATTTTCATTAGGCAGTCTTCATGCCATTAAACTTTCAACCTCCATACATGTATATGAAATTTGATGAGATGTAATAGAGGGTGATCAAACTTTTCACCTTGAAAAAAATGCAGGTTGTCATCCCAATTCACCTGGGGCATTTTATGTGGAAACCCAGGGATATGATCTCTACTCATTGGGGCTTATCTTCGTTGTATTCATGGAATCATGTTTTAAATCAAGAAATAGGTCACTGTGTCTGGTCAATTAGTTCAGGGTCTTCTACCAGTGGAGTCATTTGGTCTTCTGGGAGTTTCAGAGTGTGGAGTCGCCAAATGGAATATTTTAGCTCCTAAGGAGGTAAAATGTTTAATGGTCCACCACCATATACCAATCTAAAGAGATCATGGGTACTCCGAGTCTTAGCAGTATTTAAAATGAAAAAGACTCGAAATCCCTAGTGGAGTCGCCAGAAATGTTAGGAATCTATAATTTTAGCAGATTGGTGAGACTAAAACTGCAGAAGCAACATTATTTCAACTAACTTTGGGATTCTAGGATCTAGCCCTCCTGAATCCGGAGAGGTATCTCTCCAATAAGTGCAAATATGGATTTGTCTTTGAAGTTTTGGGTAATGATATTAGGCTAGTTATGAAGGCCAAGGGTTTTTTTTTTGTTTTTGGATGGTTGAGCATGAATACTGTTTGAGGTGGAAAGTCCTAAGTGAAAAGAGTTTCAAAGGTGAGAAGTTGCAAGTGAATGGAACAAATAGGCTAAAAATATAGATATAACACTAGTTTTTAGTCCATTGGGCTATGGAGTCATAACAGGGCTTTAATTGAGCAACAACATCAGGAGTTTTCCAAGGGGAAAGTCATCTACATCACACGATTATTGAGATTTAAAATGATGGAATGGGAACAATAAAGTGTTGGAGGGGTGGAAACTGATAATAATTTCACAAGGGATTTATAGTCAATCCAAACAAGAAAAGCCTCTTAAGTAACTATTTAAAACCAACCATTGGCAGGGCTAACCATTGACCTCTTGGGCAGGTTTGTATTAAAGCAACTTAATTGAAAAACAATCCAGTAATCCACATAATTACCTATAGAAAGTATGAAAACATATAAGATAAGACAAAGTGTAAACTTAAGATCAGATAAAGTACTTTTAAACCTAGTCTGCTTTCAGTCGACACCAAGGGAAACTTTCAGAATCTGCTTTTGGAGAATAGAAGCTAGAAACAGGGCAAACCATCACTTGTTTAGTCTAACTTTAATAAGAAAGTAAGGAAAAATAACTTTCAAGAACAATGTTTAAAGAAAACAGTAGGATGAGGGAACTCCAACATTCCTAACTGCTTAAACTGCATTAAATCATTCTTAAACAAACAAATTGGAGGAAAACGTTGAGATAAATCTTTTCAGTCAGAGAATGTTACTGATATACAGTAGGTCTTAACTCTATAAATGTTGTTCTTTATCAGAGAATATTGAACAATATGACATACATATAAGAAAAAACAATAACAAAGAAAGGGGCACTTCACTAGTGATATAGACCAGAATCCCAAGAAACAGCTTGTTTATTGATGTCAAACTAGTTACAGTACTAAGGTCCAATGTTTCAGTTCAGAAATCATCTTCACTATCCAACCTAACTAATCTAACACAAACATAGCTTCAAGGGCTAGTGAACACTATTTACAATCAGAAGTTTAAGCTCAAATGTATTTCAAAGTTCTGCAACCAACCCCTCACTCATTTTCTGCAGAAGTATATATAGAAGAATGAGGAGGTGAGATCTGATAAAAGATATCCAATTAAAATTAATACAGACTTAATGGCTTCTTGGCCCTTTGGGGGGCTTAATGAAGAAACTTTCATACATATCCTCTGTATTAAATGAATTACATAAATATTTAAGCTTGGTGGGAGCTTTTGTTGACCTTTGAGGCTCTGTGTGGCATCAAAGTAACTCTGTAGATATTTTTCATTAATTTCCTTGGCAGAGTTTCCTCTTTGGCTGCATTTTGAGACAAATATCTGATCCTGATCAATAAATTCGGCGTCTGATTGAATACTTTGAGGCACAGGTGGCATCATGGTAGCTAAAGGGATCAATTTGCCTCATTTGTGGCGGTGGAGGTTTTTCTGTCGATAAAACACTTCATATTTTCTTTAAACTGTGTTTTAAATCGGGGACTAGGCTTTTGATAAAAATTCTTAGTCGTGATCCCCGCAAAATCTATCTTTAATCCTCTGTTATGATAAATTTTGGCCTTCGTCACTGATACTCTCTGACTGTGGCCGATTCATGGTTTTTGCTGGTATGCAGGGCTACGCAGGGTTATGTGGCATCAATGCTTCATGAATGATTGATGAAAACGTGTTTTTAACACCCTGTGATGATTTTCTTTGGTGAATCGAAGGCAAGAAAATTTCATCCTCTGCCTTCGAATTTTCTTCAAAAATGGCGAGAAAACCATTTAAACCCTGCAAAATAAAAAAAATATTAGAAAATCCTGCATATATAGGTTTATTTCTGCAGAAGGCATGTGGAGGAAGCGTGGCCATTGGATGGCATCATCCAACAATCAGGATTTATCAGGAGAATTCATAGAGAAGGAGGAAGAATTTTTAAATCAGAGTCGTCGATCGCATAGAGATCGACGGTCGGGAGTGGAAACGGGAAGTCAAACTGGAAAACGTTGACTGGGCGATCGAAACAGGGTGATGAAATGTGGGTCGTCGATCTGCAGATCAAATCGACCATGGAGTTCTATTGAATGTCGCGTCGTAGTGTGGTTAACTATCGGGCATATTCAGTGAGCGATAACCGTTGTATAGCCTACCCCAGATCGGACAGTGTACAGTGATATCGCGTCGGGTCCCCATCCGAACATTAACGCGTGATGGACGGTAGTTTTATGAACAGTTCCCAGGCCACGCGTCAACTGTTGAATGGAATCGCTGCCAATCGGGAAAAAACCGCCCTCACCCAAAGGCGGTGCGATGAATACCGCACAGTTTTTGGACAGGTGAGTGGCATGTGGGGACCACCGGGGAGACGGACTCCACGCTGTTGATCTGCAAATCAGATCGATGGTGGGGATTGACTGGAGTTTTTTAACCGGCGGAAAATTTTATAACATAATAAAAATCAAAAAATTCATGTAACCAAAGGTTTTATATATATTTATAATGCAGCTTGGCGCCCGACTGCGGGGCTGAGGGTTATATGAAGGGTAATACGACCGAGGTTAAAAAAGGAGGGGCTAAAGACTAAAATACATATTAAACATGCATTTCAATGGTTTAGAGGGGTTCTGATAAGGCAAATAAGGAGTCTTTAAACCTTATCAAAGCGTTTTGATGAAAAAGGAAAAATCATGAAAATGAGGGATTTTTCATGGGATATGACAGGGTTAAAATGAGGTTATTTTTGGAAGAAGGGAAGGGGGAAAAAGGTGCTTGCAGCATTATTCTTCCTTGGGAATCAACAGGATTTTTTAGTATAAGAAAATGAACAACAATGAAGATTTGGACAGAGGAGAGGCATGATGCCTACAAGAGTCTTCAAGAGCCAACACTTTTTAGCAAGAAAATGTGTTCCTTGAAGGCTCAAAAAGTCTTAGCAACCTTTTGATATAACAAATTTTATAGGTGGCTAATAGTAGGTGAAGGTACCTCTAGTATATTGTATATTTTTCTTCCCAAAGTAATAATAATAGAGGTATAGATTCATATACAACATGATGCATCCACAAGTTTGGTTTCCCTAAAATAATGTCACAAACTTCAAGGGGGTAAATATCACACAATACATAATAATTAAATGGATTGATGTTGTATCCTATAGGGAAAGCATCATTTTTGGCTAACGTGGAGACCTTTCCCTTAGAAAATCCCCCTTATCAGTAGATCTAATTGCTTGATGACCTATACTGATATGAAGTTATTTTTACTTGCACTATCAACAATAAAGTGTAGCAAAGCACCCTTCACCCACACCTATGAGTGGAAAAGGTACTCACCTTCCTCTGCTTCTTCGGGTTCATTTGTTTGTAAATTAGTGCCAAAAATGGTGGCATTGGGTTGTATGTCAATTATTTTCTTCCCTTCATCTAAATTTTATTCAAATTTGAAACCTACATATAACTCTGACACTTTCAACTTAGTCACCCATGATTGCTTTTAGCAACATTAATTAGTGTTATGAAAATGGATCTTATGGAATCACATTAGTTTCCAATGTATTTATTCATCTTCCCATTACCATTATTTGTTTACAGCTTAGACAGGTTGTCCTAGGGTGTTCCCTCCTAGCTATGTCCTTTATTATATGGGTCAAATCTATCTTTTCCCTACTTATGTTGTGTGGGATTCATAGATCCAAAGTCTTTCTTATTTTATTTAAATTTCTACTTGATTGAAAGTATATCGATACATCATGCCTAGTGAGGAGATGTCTAGAAACTCCATTTATGTTTAGACGTATCTACGCATACCACCGTGGTACTTGAGCATTATATGTAGCTCAGATTCTTTGATACGTAGCTTGGTTTACAACATCCTTACAAAGGTTCAAATAGTTGGAGTACCAACTCCTTATAACCTAACATCATTGGGGACATGCACAGAGAAAGATAAAGAGAAAACCATTATGATACCATTGATCTTGATTTATGAAGGGAATGAAATGAAATACAAATTTATAATAAAAACACAGAGACATATTCAAACTTTACTTAAACAAATAAATGTAAGGTGTTGAACTTATTGTAAAAAATTGGAATGATATACAATCGCTTGAATGGTGCTAGCTTTTCTCTAATAAGAGATGTAGAAATTACACGCATTCACCATAGTACATTACAATGAGGTTGAAAGACCCTTTTGACATAAATAATAAATAAGGAAATTCTAAACATCCAAAAATATAACACTAGGAGATGAAACATCATAAATTTTATGAGCCCTGATGGGGTTAGTTGGTGTGTCCACTTCTTGGGGTCATACCTTTTGCATAAAATCTCTATTTTATGGGCTCAGTAGGCCCTTGGAAATGGTTAGCCAATAATTACACCTCACCACATTAAGAAAACATCGTTTAGAGCCTCAAAAAATCCAGAAGTTCGAAATTCAAAAAAATGTAGAAAAATAGCCCAGATGGAGAACTATGCTTTGAGCCAATAGAATAGGTGTGTGGACACCAATATCTGCTGAAAATGGCACCAATAAAAATTCTAATTTATTTTTCTCTTGAATTAAATTAGAAGAAAAGTGCAATTCCACATCTCATGACAACTTGTACGAGTTTAAAAATTTATTTATAATTAGTTGGTTCAATTAATTCGAGTTGAGGGTCTAACTTGAGTCATGTAGAGTGGTTCCTACTTTTTAGGAACCCTGGTTGAGTTTATTTTGAGTTCTAATTAATTAATTCAATTTATTTGAGTTAAATTCAGTTTAACTAGTTCTAACTATTGGGGGAACTAGTGGAAGGTCAAATTGTGGAAGTGGAACTTGAACCATACTCATTGATCAACTAGAGAAATGATAGATCAACCATAAATAACTCATGCATCTGTGAGCTGAGAGTTACCCAGTTGACATTGGAGTTAAAAGGAAGTGTATTATCATTTGTATAATCATCTAACTTGTACACGTGGTTAGAGGAAGGTCCTAGATGGATTTCACAGTATTGGATGGGAATTTCCCTAATTAATCAGGGCTAATTACCCAAGGAAACAACACAAGGACTGCACACTTCATGCAATATTGATACTGATCAAGGTGCACCTTCACATGTTAATGAACCAATATCAAAAATCTTGGAAAATTGCACTATTCAAATGCAAGAAGATATTAGCAGCAACCTTGAAGAAGATACCACTTTGAAATATGAAAATCAGTGTGAGTTTGAATCAGAAAATCATAGCATAATCCGGCAAGTACAAGAAGCGATTAAAATTTTCAAAAATATGCAATCTGTTGTACAAATTTATGAATTCTTTTATGATGAGAAAACACCAAATTTAGGACTTCTGGGTTTGTATTATATCAGAAACATTTAAAACGAATTCTAAGATTTACTTCTCTGAGCTTCACATTTCCTTTTATTTACACTATCTTTTCCATAATATTTAGCAAAGGAAATGACCCCTATTTTACAATCTTCATTGCAATTTTGTGGTATTAAAATTTTGTAAAGTTGATTTTGTCTTTGGAAAATGATTTTGAGATATTTGACACTTGACTTATTCTCATATTTATTAAATCTCAAATTCCTCTCCTTGAAACTTATTTTGCAGGTAAATGTAAGTGATCTTGCAATCATTTTACAAAACATTAAATTTTTGGAATGAAATTCATCACAAATAATTTATAAAATCTTACGAAACGTTTACCTCTGATATTTGAATGTTTGATGCATTTGAAATGCAATGTTTTTACATTATACATTTATCAAGCATTCGTTATTTGGCATGATAAATATCGTAATTTTTGTTTGTAAAAGTTAAAAAAAATATTTTTCTCCAAGATCTTGTTGCCCTTAATATTCTAAATACCAATACTTCTTGTAACAGAGGTGAAAACTTCATTAAAATTCTGAAAAAAAAATTCGTCGGAAACATTATTAAGAAATATTTTTATTTATCAAATTTTTGTCCATTTGAGTCTTTTGGAAAACTTGAGATTTTACCTTTTCTTTGATTCTCTTAGAAACTTAGAAATTCAGAATATCAGAATAAGAATCTTTGTAGGTCTCTGATCATACATTTTGATATTTCTTTACGTATACATGAAGTCTGTAATATTCCAAAGTTTACAAACAAGGAAATTGGAATATTAGATTTTGATGATTTCACCTAGGAGAGGAATAAATGGGAAAGGAGGCCCATGGATAATAAAATATGAATAAATACCACCTTATTAAGGAAGGAGATCACATTAGGAGCTGGTTTTACACTTCCAAGTGTGAACAAGGGAAAATTAGAGGAGACATAGTCAAGTTTGACTAAGTCAACATCCATTCTTGAGGAGGAAGAAATCACTCAAGTAAACTAGCTCAATGTGAACAAGGATCAGCCTAGACAAACATATGAGAACCAGATTGAAGATCCCTTGGTGTGAATAGAGGCATTGCAGGTGGATTAGTTCCAGTTGACCAAGTCAACAGTGCTGCTACAAAGAGGAGGGAAGCTAGCTAGGGTAATGCAGTTTTGAAAGAGGAAGCTTCACTAGGAAGTCACCTCAACATTGTGTGGGGTCTGGGGTGAGGAGACTCACCAAAGATAAAAGGAAGGCATAGCATCAAAGGGAATTCATTCATGTATTCAGCTATCTTGGTCTTGTGACTACTTGCAAGCTTCAATTGTTTAGCCGGAGTTGCTGCACTGCTTAGTGCAAACAATTCCCATGCGGGAATTACATCCTCTCTTTGGATTAGCTTGCTTAAGGGATCAAGAGGGAAGAATTTGAGCTTCATTTCAGCATTTGGTTTGGTTCCATTCATCCACATTCAGCCACAGCACAGTTACCTTCAGAAAACTGCGTCTTTTATGCAGGTTCAGTAGCAACAGGGTTGCACCCTTTGAGTCTATGCTAGTCTTTGAGGAGGAGGTGCTTATTTCCCTCCGAGAGTTCTAATAAGAAGTCCTAGAGCCATATTTCTATATTTTTCAGCTATATGATTTCATATTCATCCATGTATAATGAATAAATGTAGTAACTGTGTTATTTTCTGCAGTGCTTCTTGTTATTCATGTATATTGCCAGAAACCTTAGCCAGATGTCTTGTTTCTGCTATATAAGAGGTTAAATCTCCATTTATTTGATGTATGATTAATTTAAGCTCCATATAAGACTTATTCCATTATTTTCTGCATAAACCTCATTATAATAATGCATTCCTTGCTTCAGTAGTTGTTGCATGAGCTAGGCTATGGGGTTTGGGCTTATTTGAGTTGCATTGACTTGGAAGATCTGTTTATATGAGCTAGAGTGATTTGTTTCACCTCAAATTATGCATGTGAGTTTTATATAATTTCCTCTAAGGGATCCAAGTCCTATTTCTCACTTGTATAGCATTATTTTTTGAAGACATCTATTTTATGCTCTATATTGTTGCATTTCCCCACCTGGGAAAGAGAATATAGATCATATTGTTGCTGAGGTTCTTTCATCTGATGGTGTGATTTTAATTTACATCTAATGAGCTTCTCTAAATTTCCATTCTCATTATTTGTTGAGCTTCACATTGGTAATAACTCAAATTATTCCCAATAGTGTAGTTGTTCCCAAATTGGGATATTACAGTGGTATCGAAGTTGCCATCTTGGCTCATCCTGTGAATTTTAGATTCAATCAGAAGATAAGAAGAAGAGGAGAACAAAATATGGAGATGATGAGCTTACTCTCATCCATTTTCAGATCCAAAAAGAAAGAAGAGAAATGCATTGAAACTCCAAGAGGGTTTCAAGGAGGAGAAAGTTGTAGTGAGACCTCTAGAAGGTTTCAAAAAGTAGAAGAAGATGCATGCCCTTCCTGTTCTCCTAGAGGAAGTGGAGAGAAAGGAGACCATTTAGAGCATGAAATCCTGAGTGGATACTTGGTAGAATACAAGTGCCAACCTAGGGCTTTCAAAGAGACCCTAGATTTTCCTCAGTTTGTTCAACTGAGAGAAGAGAGAAGACCTTGCAGCAAAGGAGAGATTAAAGGCAATAGATTCCTATTTTCTAAATTTTATGGGTCAACTACAGCAATATCTTGGGCAAGGAAGCTTGAGGCATTCTTCCTACTTCATCTAGTGATAGAGACAGAGGTAGCAGAAGTTGCAGCACTGCACCTGGAGGGTGAAGCCAATTATTGGTGGTGTAGTCACTTAAGCCACACAAGGGTGACTTATTTTTCTGATTTCACTCAATATATGATCAAAAATTTAGATGGAGAGATACCAGAGGGGAAAGGGTCCACACCACCATGGGAAGAGACAAGTACCAGCACTGTCACAGCCTTGGAAGAGCAGCCTTCTACATTAGCAGCTGGGGTAGCCATTACATTGAAGGGAGGAGCCTTTGTAGCTCTACAAGAGGTTCCCACATCTCACCAAGGTATGGGAAGATTTCCACTTTTACTTATTGCAGAAAATATTTCTAAAAATGGTGGAAATATGTCTTCATATGGCCCAGGATCCAACATTATTGCTGAGATAGAGCAGCAGGATTGCACTGCACTATGCAAGCTTGAAGGGTTCAAGGGATATTTGAACCATCAACCTCATGTATCACTAATGAATTACGCACAACCCTTGAGGTTGGAGTGCGATATTTTGGAGGATGACATAAACTTTGGGATGAAGTATGATGCAGCAACTATGTCATTAGAGAAATTATCAGCGCTGTCAAACAATAGCAGTAAAGAGGCTTTACCTTTTTCAATTTTGGATCTTGATGGATTCAAGATGGCTATGAACATGAGATCTTCTCTAAGGGATCTCCAAGAGGAAGCATTTCAACACTCCATGAAATGCAATAAGGAAAATATGAAATGGGAAGATGGTAGTCTCCTTTGGAGGAGTGCCAAGGTTAAGAATGACAGAAGGCATCCACATGGTGTTGAGTGGATGTGGAGGAATAGCAAGAGGTTGGTGAGCCACTTGCAAATTTATGATACAGGGTAGCAAGAGGAAAAACTGTGTTGGCTACTCTTGAGAGAGTTTGGCCATCATGAGACATGTCCTTTTCCCAAGGGTATGTGGATAGGAGGAACTTGGCAGGGTACTTGCATCATATGGCAAGGAGTGTGGAAGCGTTATGATGATGTGATCTTTTCACCACATGGGTTATATGATGGAGGTATGATGGGGCAGCAAAAACATTTTTTGCTTTGGAGGATTGAGAGGGATCAAGGGTAGATTTGCTCTCACATTTTTCATGATGTTGCAGTGGGATGAGATGGCAACATCATGGGAGGAGTCTTTGACATTGGACATGTCAGAGAATGGAGTTATGATTTGGCAGGAGCCGATTTTCATAGGCCCATAACGTTGTCACTATGGAGCAGCAACTTGTTGATGGAGTGTTCCCAGGATCACTTCATATTTGATGCACATGGTGGGAATAAAGGAGGTGATATTGGTAGAGGAGTGGATGGACTCATTTGTCACTATGGTATGTTCTCCTTGACTTGGGTTTCTAGGCATGAGGGGGAGGATCTTCATATAGCATGTGATTCATTCCTCTTCATATGGGTATGTCATGCCACTATAGAGGATTCATCTATGGATATTGTCACCATATTGTCTTCATTACATGGTAAGAATTATATTTTTGAATTTATTGATTGTACCACACAATATTTTCATGCTCTTACCATTTCTTTGTAGTGCATTTCTCTTCAAAGGGGCAAGTTCTTCTTTAGGCTCCATGGTCCATTTTTGGCCATCTATCATGATTGAGACAACCATCTACTGTATGATATGGGGCAAGTATGTGGTTACTTCCTATGTGCTCAATTGACATATTCAACCATTTATTATTTACTAGTGGGTGTGATGACTTATACAACAAGCCATTTGTCAAGAGACAACTTGCCACACCATTGTCTAAAGCTGCAGTGGGGAAGACTGCGCTGTGACCACTTGGGAGACTGTTGGTACCTTCCAGCACCACATAAAACCTTCAGTCTTTCTCTTATTATGATGCTGATCATGACCCTATTTTTTGCTATTATTCTTGCCTATATGAGGAGCATGATTGGAGGAGGAACACATGGAGTGGTTGTGTTCTTAGGGGAGGAGCATCCCCAGACTTTCTGCATTACATGCTCTACGGGGAGCATGGGAAGAGACATGGCCTCTACAGCGAAATTTTTTTTTCTTTATGAGGAGGACCATGAGATGGATGGGGTGCCATATGATGTTGATTTCTTATCCACCATGTATGCGATGGTTTGGGCCAGCTTTATTTACAGCGCTGGGAAAGGGACCTTTGGAGGTCTAGTTTCCTTCTTGCCATTGGAGGGAAACATTATTTTAGCCCAATATCAGAAAATTATCCATAATTACCTTAAGTGGAGAGGAAAGCAGTGTGGGGTAGGCTACTATGTCTACCATGTCCGGAATTCTAGCCCACCTACTTTGCCGGAGCTTCAAGTGGAGGATGATTTGCATGAGTTAGCAATTTGGAGGGTGACTCATTTTGCTTGGTTGATAGCTTGGGGATGAGAAATTCAAAGGGGGATGATGAATCCCAATTTATATCGACCCTCATGATTCGAGAGGACCTTCAAAAAACCCATTGTTTCTTCCATAGATGTTTCACTGCCACATAATGTGTTGGGGCCCTTGTTTTGGAAATCAGCAGATTTTGAGTGGTGGCGAGCATGTGGTGGAACGCAACCTTGGTAGAAATGAAGGTGTCAAGGTTGCAGAGGAGCAGAGGACAGGTGTCACGGTGGTTGTGGGAGCAATAATAGACATTGGAAGGGTGCGGAAGGAAGCAAGCAGTGAAATCTTGGTAAACGGAAAGAAACAAAAGACAGCTGAGCAAGAAAGGGGGAAGAACTATCAATCATGTGAGAGGGAGAATAAATAGGCAACCAGCCAATGGAGGAAGTGGTTGGCACATATAGGAATAAGCAATGGGGAGCCATAGGAGAGCTCTATCAGGTTTCACTATACTCCTCTCTTCCAGGTTTCTGTAGTTTCTCCCCGTCCCTAGGGACGTGTTGTACTTTGTTCTGTTCTATGCTCTTCTGTAGCAGAGCCTTGTAATAGTTTTCCTCTGGCGGCTGATGACTAATATATCAAAGATGGTTGTTATTCTATGTGATTCTAAGTATGAATGAGTGCTTCTAGTAGCTGTGTTTAAATTTTTGTTTATCGTTGGTTTAACTGTTTCCCTAAAGAGTGTATGTTATGGAATATTATATCATGACTGTTTAATTCCTTAGTTTAGCATTGGTTCACCTACTTGGATGTTGGGTGAATGATACCAATCTATTCCAAATCACAGTAGGGTCACAACATGCCTCGGGTGAGACTCTATGCCTTTCGAAGCAGAGTGTAAATGTCGGCATGAATCTAGACTACGACAGAAAATCTTGTTGGCCCTCAGCCCTGAACCCTGGTCTTCTCTGTGAGACCTGTTTTCTCGCCAAGAAATGGTTCCGTTGCCAGGACCTGAAAATATATCTGGGAGCTAGATCATGGTATATCAGATATTCGAAAGAGAAATACGAAGCTGGTGGGATAACCACCTAGATCAGTTCATAGCCTAGCAAGCTGAGCTGAGACGAGAGAAGGAAAAGATGGTTAAAGAATTGGTCCTATTCTCTGACTTTGCTAGTGATACCTACGAAATATTCTGGGGAAATTTCCCAGAAG
This sequence comes from Pinus albicaulis, assembly GCA_034641835.2. Taxonomy (NCBI): domain Eukaryota; kingdom Viridiplantae; phylum Streptophyta; class Pinopsida; order Pinales; family Pinaceae; genus Pinus; species Pinus albicaulis. Next base: position 525,327,781 of record CM076573.1, on the reverse strand, counting down.
AACTCTACAACTGGTTGCGGAGGCTTCAGACCAAGACCGTCAAGAGCAAGTCATGCAAGATCAATCGCAAGTGGGCCCACAAGGATCTGGTGACGCTTCATCAGTTAGACACTAATTTAACCCAAGCTATCGATTTTTGGGTGGAATCTACTTTGGAAGGATACATAGTAGAGTTTGTAGCCGAGTGCTACCAGTATTTCTCAAAGGCAGAAAGTACTTTCAGATCAGGGTTAAGACAAAAACTACTGAAGGATATTCCCTTGTGGATCAAGGCATTAATGGTAGATGAAGGACTGATGGGATTCTAGAAAGTAGGGATGGAAGCGTAAAACCCCAGTGTCGAGGGAAGGGACTGAGGGAGAGATGTTATTAGAACCATGAGAAGGGGGAGTAGGAGTATGGATTTGAAGACTGCCAATAGGCTCAAGGAGCAGTGAGCACATCGGAGGGCGCAGATTGCAGAAAGGTGGCGAGAGAGGGTGATGAGGGAGTTGAAGAGATAAGGAAGTAGTCGGAAGGGAAAAGAAGAGGCGCCTCAGAAGATAAAGGGAATGGAAGGTCAAGTGGGTCCCCAGGATATAGGAGGGGTCATGAAAGAAGTGCAGCAGGTGTATAGGATTCCAGCCCAGGTGGAGCAAGGAAGGGAGTCTAACGAAGAAGGTACAAACACACGCCCAGAAGAGGTGTCTGATGTGGAGATGCATTTTGCAATGGAGCAACTCTTTCAAGAAAGTTCGGTGTCCATATCTCAAGGTATTCCTAGTCCCCATAGTTCTAGTACCTCTAATCCTGACCTTCCCCTGGTACTCTACAAGCCCATAAGTGAAATTTTTGTCAAGTTACATGAATTAAGTAGATTGCACCACATTCAGTCTCCAATTGGAGCACAAGCTAGCAGCGGGATTGCTAGTGGCCCTGTCTCACAACCAGGATCCAACGGCTTCATTTTAATACCGCCCAATCAAGTAAGCATGGAAGGATCACTTACACGATACCCAGAATTCTCTGGCAAAGGGAATGAAGATGTCGAACAACACTGGTATCTCTATGAGGCCATCTAGAGGGCACGACAAACACCAGATGTTGGAAATTTGATATAATTTCAAACCACTCTTAGGGAGAGGGCCCTAAAATTGTTTATGAAATGGTCAGAGGCCCACCCAAATCCAGCAATGGCTGATGTAAAGAGGGATTTCATTAAGGAATTCAAACTGCCTCAGACAGACCAACAAGGTTTGTCAGAGATGTGGGAGATCAAGTAGAGAGAGGGAGAAACTGCTCGGGATTTGATGCGGAGATTCAAGGATTCCATTGGGAAACTCAGCTACCCAATCGACCCTAACCATCAGAAGGATTGGTTCATTAAATCTTTATTACCCTTGACCCGAGCTCCACTGACCCAACAAAGGATTGACACACTGTAGGATGCTCTGGAGTAGGCGATCAAGACAGAAGCCATGGCAGGTTATCTGCAAGAGTTCAAAGGGGGTGCAGCGGTACAGGACCCCTTGATACTGGGTTTACAACATCAAATAGCCAGTCTGATAGAGAAACTTAAGGAAATGCAACCCATGTAACCATCGAGACCAAACGTGTGGTGCATGCACTGTCTCATAGAGGAACATGTAGCCACTAAATGCCCCCAGTTGCGAGGCCGAGTAGTGGGCACATTGGCAGCAGGAGCTCAGGGGGCCCCACCTCTAGGAGCGGTCACGCAAATAAACACCCAAGGGATATGCCCACCACAACAGCAATATACGGGGTTCCCTGCACAACCAAGTCCAGCCACCAATGAATATTGTGAGATATACAAAAGCATGGGTCATCAACCTCACATGTGTCCAATCCTACAGAAGTATTCCAACGTTCCAAATAATGTATACTGTGAATTTTGTGCCTTGACCACCCACAGCATAGAGCAATGCCAAGCACTGGATGCCCTGGTGGAGTGGCTGGACCGGTCATCATACAAGGTAAATGAAGCTCCCCATGGAAGAGGAGGAGCCATGTGAGGGGGCCAAAAAGGAGGTAGAGGTCCGGTACAATGCTATAAGTGCTCGGGAGGCCAAGATTGACATACTCTTCAATCCAGCTTTGGATGGAAAACCAGTATTGCATTGTTCCCATCAGCCGACTAGAGAATGTTGAGGTTGACATTGCGGGGGTAGAAACATTTACGGATTTTGAAGTTATTGACATCATGGGGGACAAGGATCCATACCCAACACTGTTGGGGATCGATTGGGATTTTGAAAATTATGCGGTAATTTATCTAACGAAATAACTATTGATCTTCGAGGACGAGGAAATCAAATTCACTCAATCGCTTGACCCATACCAAGGACCAAGGTATATCGATACTGTGGATAACCGAGAAGATGTTCAACTCTTGGACCATCTCTACCAAATGACTATCGGAAGAGGGGAAGACTACATCAACCTGACAGCAGAAGGCTCGGTAAGCTGGAGAAGTATTCAAAGCTCGGAACTAGGATCATAACTGGCATGGCACGATTGGCAGCAAGGAGGCTATGAAACAAAAAAAAGGAGGTGTGCCAATGTTGTGAGAGTCAATTGGATTGGGGTTTAAATCCAAGGATAACCAATCTTGTCAGATATCACTGTTGTAAGTGTTTTCATAGCCAAAGTAGAAACCACGGTGCCAGAAGGCTAGAGAGTACCCTTGATGGACGTGGCATTACAATCCACAGCTGCAAGATGTTGGATTAACCATCGCGATTCACCGATGCGATGGGATGAGGAGGAAGTAGCAATGAAAGCCAGATTTCAAGAGGAAAAGGAGCCCAAGCGGAAGGAATGGTACCAAGGAGACAGAAGTCCTAGAAACCATCTGAAGGAATGTAAAGCATAATGGAGCGCTGATGGATATCCTGAGGAACTGTGGGTTCACAAGTTTATCCACTCCTTGGATGTAATCTCGAAGGCTTGGTACTTAACGGAAGAAAAGAGAAGAGGGACCCACGATTGGCAGGAAGTTGCAGAGAAATTCATAAATTGTTTCACCTTTGAAGGAAAAACAGAGTGGATTACACAAGCTTTGCAAACTATCATGCAGGTATTGTTCTTCCCTAATAGTCCACAGACGGACGATCAGTCACTTTGGTACCAAGGTATCCAGCAAAAGGTGGCGTGTTAGAAAATTAATAGTGAGATGGACGATGACAATCTGGAGGATCTTAGACACCTCTATTTCGAAGAAACAGAGGGGGATAGGGACCTTAAAGAAGAACCAACTACAAAAGGTATCCACCTCCTGCCACTCAGAACTAAAAAGGTAAACATTGGGACGGAGGACAAACCCAAGCTGGCAACCATTGGAGACTACTGGGACGAGCAGACAATAAAAGAAATTTCCAGTCTACTTGAGGAGTATGAGGACTTGTTTTCGTCATCAGTGGCAGATCTCAAAGGCATAAAAGGAGATATGGGGGAAATGAGAATAATATTTAAGCCTGATGCTAGGCCTATCAAACATAGACCATATCGGCTAAACCCAAGGGTGAAGGAAAAAGTGAAAGCAGAGATAGACAAAATTCTGAAAGTTGGGCTAATTTTCCCCATTGAAGAGGAAGAATGGGTAAGCCCCATTTTTAATACAAAGAAAAAAGGAGAAATTGGAGATACAAGTCTGTGTGGATTATAGAAGCCTAAACAATGCTTGTATCCATGATCCGTTCCCTACCCCATTTAGCGACGAAGTGCTCGACAACGTTGCAGGGAACGAGGCATACCCATTCACGGATGGCTTTTCAGGTTACCATCAGGTGAGAATAGCAAAATAAGACAAGAAAAAGACAACCTTCACTACCGAGTGGGCGCCTTCGCATACAACGTCATGCCATTCAGACTGAAGAATGCACCTGCAATTTTCTCTCCCATTGTGATAGCGACATTCCAAGAATACATCTACAAGTTCCTAGAAGTCTATATGGATGACTGGAATCTGTACAGCTTGCTGAAATATCATGCGAGCCTACTGAGAGTAATGTTTTATAGGTGTAGAGAACTACAGATCTCATTGAATCTAAAGAAATGTATATTTAACGTACCATTCAGAACACTGCTGGGGCATGTGGTATGTAATCAAGGTGTCTGTGTAGATCCAGCCAAAGTAGCAGTGATTGTCAATATGGAGGCTCCGGAGACTGTCAAACATCTAAGGTCACTTTTGGGACACACAGGCTACTACCGATGTTTCATCTGCAACTATGCCAAAATAATAGCACCCTTAGAAAAACTGTTAAAGAAATCTGAACCATTCCAGTGGACGAAAAGCTGTAGGGAGGTGCTGGATGTGCTGAAAGAAAAATTGGCGAGTTCACCAATACTATTCCACATGAACTGGGACAAACAGTTCCATGTACACATTGAAATGTTTGGCATTGCACTTCGTGTGGTTCTAGCTCAACCGGGGGACACTTCAGTCGATCATCCAGTATATTTTTCCAGCCGCAAGTTGTCGATAGTAGAGCGCAACTACATAACAATAGAGCGAGAAGCACTGGCAATGGTGTACTCTCTCCAAAAATTCCACCACTACCTATTCGGAGGTAAGTTCAAATTCTTTACGGATCATTCCGCATTAAAATATCTGGTAAACAAACCATTCTTAGAAGGGAGAATCTTCCGATGGCTCCTACTTTTCCAAGAATTCACATTTGAAGTAATTGTAAAGCCTGGAAGGCTCAATGTAGGACCTGATCACTTATCTCGACTAGAGAATGGCGAAAGTGGTGGTTCTCTAGATGATCAGCTACCAGATGCTGATATTTTCAGAGTAGAAGCCATCTCGCACTACCTAAACAAAATAACAACCTACCTTACCACGGGACAGTGTCCGCAGGAGTATACTACAACACAAAAGAAACATCTAGTAGTTCGAGCTGTGGAATATCAGCTGATTGTAGGGAAACTATACAATATGGGGCTGGACCAAGTTCTTCGAAGATGTGTTCTGGATCATGAACGAGAAGCTATACTATGGGAAAGCCACAGTGGTGTTGCGGGAGGGCATGTCGGAGCTAAACCAACAGTGCGCAAAGTACTACAAGAAGGTCTCTAGTGGCCAACAGTGCATAAGGACAATAAAGCGTATGTTTAGAAATGTGACGTATGTCAGCAGACCAGATGACCCTCCCACAGGGATGAGCTACCACTTCATCCCGTAAGGACACTCCAGCCGTTCAAGAAATGGGCAGTCGAATTTGTGGGGCCCATTATGCCACCTGCAAGAAATTAAAAGGCATGGTACATCATAACGGCAACCGACTACTTGACCCGCTCGGCAGAAGCTATGCCAGTAAGGAAATGTACTATAGATACTATTGTTTGATTCATCTTTGAAAACATAATCAACAGATTTGGGTTCCCAAGAAGCCTAACCAGCGACCAAGGTACACATTTCATCAATGAGACAATCAAGTCTCTCCTACAGCAATTCTTGATACAACACCACAAGAGTAGCCCATATCATACATAGGAAAATGGCACAGTGGAGGCATTTAATAAGATCCTGGAAAAAATGCCTGACAAAGATATGCAACATGGAGTGCGATGACTGGGACAAACGGATACCAGCAACCTTGTGGGCATACCGCACAATGGTAAAACGACTGCATAACCAGAAATCATTCCAGCTGGTCTATGGAAGAGAAGCGGTCGTCCCAGTAGAATTCACGGTACCAAGCCTTCTAATTGCCACATCGCTACAGCTATCTGAAGAGGAATCTTTAAAGGAGTGATCACACGAACTATAGGAACTTGAGGAAGGACGGTTTCTTGCGGAATTTCACTAGACAGTAGAAAAGGAGAGGTAGAAAGCGTGGCATGATCAACACATCAAACAAAAGACTTTCGAAATAGGCGGTAAGGTCGTACTCTACGACAGCAAGTTCCAAAAGTTCCCAGGGAATTTGCAGATGCATTGGCTGGGACCATTTCATGTCATAGAGATCAAACCGTCAGGAACAGTTCGCTTGGCACAGTTAGACGGCCAGGTTCTACAAGAATGGGTTAATGGCGCACGCTTGAAACCCTACCACGAGTAAGTTGTTCATTTCAATTTCAATAACTCTCACACTCGAGAGGAGTATGTAGGGTAGATTAGTGTCATAAGTCTCTCGCACCTGAGATGACATAGATAGGTTTACCATAATGGAATAAAAATTACCTCCGTTGCAGAGACTGCAACACAACCATTAATGTTTAAGGGGGGGTAGTGTCCAGCGTGGCATCCACATCAAGAAGAAAAGCATGTTGAACATCAATCCACCATCATTTAGCATAGTACTAGTGTCAATCCGTAGGATCACCAAGATTTATAAATAATTGCCATAACTAGCATTATCCATACTACAATAAATTTTCCATAATTAGACATCACCACCAGCTGTCGCGTCTGCCCAAATCCCAAAACCACAGTCAGCAGTGTTAGAACCCACCTCAGCAGCTAACGGATCGCACGATCGTAGCCGCGGGAGAAGCTAGGGAAACATTAATTAGTTATGGGGTCTCATCAACCTCACCTATGCCGGTTACTGACATAACCTACATGCAGAAAAGCGCAAGAATGCCGGAAGAATCTGAGTTAGAGTTAGAAACCTCTGAATGAGAAAGGGAAGTTGGAGCAGAACCAGAGCAGAGAGGGTGTCCAAAAGATGAAAGGAAAGAGAAGGGGTAGAGAACTATGTTGCAAGTGTATCAACAACGAGAAAAGATGACAAAAGTAAGCCCAGCAGTGGTAGAACAGGAGCAAGACAACAGGATTCAGAAAATGGAGTCCCTCATCGGGAAATATGACAGTGCGACCTTAATTGACACAGACCTCATGGATTCCTTTGAGTGTCCTGCGCTAAAAAGACAGGTATACATTGAAAATTATGCAATAGAGGTAGGACGGGTGGTAGCAAGAGTCCTGCCTGAGTTCAGAGGTATCCAAAAATCCTCGATAATGAATTTGAGGAACTTGCCAGTATTTGGGACGAGAGGCACTGCAATGCAGTGCTCTAAATTCCTGTAGAGTAGAATTCAGAACGGCTCTTTGTGGCTGGGGAAGGAGATCCCGATTCGCACCGAAGACATTCATAGGTTGACTGGGCTCTCACAGGAATGAAGGGACCTCTCCTCAGCATTCCAGACCATATCCAAATGGGTGAAGATGTCAAGGGATACAGACTATTATGCTAAGTATGGCACCCAAAGGGGAGGAAAGGGGGGAAAATTTGAGTTGATCAACAAGCTAGAGATCAGATTCGCATGCTACCTCATTTCCAGCAAGGCGATGAGGCATTGCACCAAAGGGGAGTGTACCTTAGACACAATTTCGGTCGCGAAGCACTGCGTCCAGGGGACCAAGCTGAACCAGTGCTCCTTCCTACTGAAGGAGCTATTTGAGGTATGTGAAGACAACTATAAGTGGGCAACGAGATTTATCTATGGGTATTTGATAGTACGCTGGCCATGTGGAAGTGGACTTTCCCCCTCATCAGGATACCAATGGAGATAGTAGAAGATTAGCCGCTGGCGATGAAGTTTACCCCATGGAAGGTGTCTACAGACCCCAGCACCAAGGAAGTAAACGTAGAGGCCTTCAGAGGTTGGTATGGCCTAATGGTCGATCTTGTAATGAGCCAACAGAGGATCCCTAGAATCCTGCTGGATGGATATAGTGAGCAAGTCTGGTTTGGGGTCACGCACAAGCACACGTTCCTCAGACCCACTTGTGTACCAGAGGCAACGTTCCAGATGAGGCCACTGAAATTCCAAATTGATGAAGCAAGTTTTTATACAGAAGTTTGTTTGTGGCTGGGGGTTGCGATGGAAGTCAGAAACAGGGTGTACACGTACATCTTTGACGGGATGCTGCCACACCAGTTGCCAGGAGATACGGCGAAGGAGGCAGCAAATAGTGTGTGTCAAACCTAGAGCTCCTCTCGATCATTCAACAGCTGAACATGAAGGTACAAATATTTAATGAAGTAGTTTAGGTGATATCAAGTAGTGCCACTCCATTTCCAGTTTTTTTAGAATTCCAAGTCTCTCAGTCAACCCCGCTTCCAAGCACAACTTCCATCTCCACGCCCATTCCAAATGTATTGTTCAGTTCACCAAACCCAACAACCACACCACTGGTGAGAAAGAGTAGGTTTGTGAAACCCATAGTGGCACCCAAGGCCAAGAGGACCAAATTTGTAGAATCAAGTTCGGTGTTCGACCTCACAGGAGAGGATCCACCCCGGCAACTGAGCACAGGGGTACTAATTCAAGAAGAGCCAATAGTTGAGACAAGGGAAGCAAGTGGTTTTCCACCCCACAACCCCATTAACCCCTTCGATTTCCTAAACATCCATATATCACCACCTCGTACAAATCCACTACCACCTACCACCTCATCCGTCTCCTGCGAACCCCTCAGCTCTGCACCATCCACCTCATCTGCCACCGTGTCTAATCTAGTTATTAGGCGAATACTCAATGGGGACCACGAAACAGAGGTTAACTCAGGTACAGAAGTGGTGCCCCTAGCCAACCCCACCGTGGTCCCGCAGACTAATTTTACCAACCTTATCACTCAGATGGAACAGATAGTTGAAGGCACAGCTGGGCCACTCCCTGAGCCTACTCCACTCCAACAGCACAACAAAGCAGATCAAGAGGAGCGACCGGACCTAAACATGGCGGACACCACACCCCAACAAACTCTGCCGCAGTCACCTTAAGACCAGTCGGCAAGATGAATTTCCAGTGGGCAACCACTTCAGGAACGGCGGCCATATCAGGGTACCTCAGGTGCCAAGAGCATGGAGATGTGGGGGAAAGATCAGTTGTACCATTTCATCCAAAGAGTAGCACAGCAAGCCGAGAAGCTCCACTCAGAACTTCAGTAGAAATGCGAGCAACAGCAGTAGCAAATAATCATGCTTATTGAACAACGTGAGCAGCTGACAATGGAAAAGGGGAAGCTACAAGAACGGCTGGAAATAGTGGCCAGGGTTTTCAGAGAAGTATGGCCTGCAGTAATGGCCCAATATATTCAAATACCAGCTGACGTGCAAGAAACGACAGTAGTAGATTGGGCGATCCACCTTAGGGTGTCATACTCAAACCTCCACTAGGAGAATACAGAACTCAAGGCGGCATTGGCAGCATGGCCTACATTTCCCGACCCAGCAGTTATGTACACAGCACAAATCTCAGAGAAACAGGGCCAAGTGACAAAGATTCAGGAAGTCCTCAGTACTGTAGCCAGATATGCATACAACCTCTTGAAAGGTCTACAATAATTCTCAATGGCCCTCACAGTGAAATCACAGCCAATTTCAGCCCAACTGCAACAAATCTCCAAGGAAATATAGGAAGCCACGGACCCAACTCGACTGGACCAATTATATGCCCAGGCAAATGTGCTAGAGGTCCAGATTCAACAAGTAGAGGAGACGTCAATGGCAGCCAAGCAGGCAATTTGGGAGCTTCGACAGCCCATAAATATCAATGCCCAAATGATGCAGCAGTTGGCCTCTGAGGCTAGTACCCAGGTTAACACAGTATTTGGCATCGTACCAACAATCATCGAGGAGGAAGTTGTCACAAAAATCACAGCTGAGACTGACGTGTTGCTGCAAGGGTGGCAGCAGGCCATGGTAACTTTCCAAGATCTTAAAGCTTCATCTCTAACCAAGGCCCCAGAGTTGGGGCCCTTGTTTGGATAGCAAGGAGAAGGCGTATAGTCAGAACAAAGCATAGGGTCGGGCGGCCCCATGGAAGTGGAGACGGCTCAGGACAATTGACTCGGGACGAGTCAAAATAATGTGGTTGGGGCCTGTTCGGACCCTTGTTTTGGAAATAAATAGATTTTGAGTGGTGGTGAGCATGTGGCGAAACATGACCTCGATAGATAGGAAGGTGTCAAGGTTGCAGAGGAGCAAAGGATAGGTGTCGCAGTGGTTGTGGGAGCAAGCATAGATAGTGGAAGGCCGCGGAAGGAAACAAGTAGTGAACTCCTGGTGAATGGAAAGAAATGAAATACATCTGAGCAAGAAAGGGGGAAGAACTGTCAGTCACGCGAGTGGGAGAATAAATACTTAACCAGCCAATGGAGGAAGGGGTTGGCATAGACAGGAATAGGTAATGGGGAGCCACAACAGAGCTCTATTAGGTTGCACTGTTCTCCTCTCTTCTGAGTTTATGTAGTTTCTCTCCGTCCCTAGGGACGTGTTGTAATTTGTTCTGTTCTATGCTCTTCTATAACAGAGCTTTGTAATAGTTTTCCTCTGACGACTGATGACTAATATATCCAAGATGGTTGTTATGCTATGTGATTCTGAGTATAAATGAGTGCTGCTATTAGCTATGTTTAAAATTTTGTTTATCGTTGGTTTAACTGTTTCCCTGAAGAGTGTATGTTGTGGAATATTATGTCATGATTGTTTAATTCCTTAGTTTAGCATTGAGTCACCTGCTTGGACATTGGGGGAATGATATCGATCTATTCCCAATCACAGTAGGGTCACGGCATGCCTCGGGTGAGACTCTCTGCCCTTTGGAGAAGAGTTTAAATGATGGCATGAATCTAGACTACGGCAGAAAACCTTGTTGGCCCTCAGCCCTGAACCCAGGTCTTCTCTGCGAGACCTGTTTTCTCGCCAACATAATTTCAGCTATTTAGATAGCTTACACACTTGCAAGGAGAAAATTGGCGATATATTGATGATGCGGCACCTTGATCCTTGGGAGACTTAATCTTATGAGGGTGCTACAGGGGAGAAGATGATTCTCTTTAGTCCTATCCTTACAATTGCTTGAGGACAAGCAACATTTGGGAGGGGAGGTCTATAATATTCCAAAATTTGCAAACAAGCAAATTGGAATACTAGATTTTGATGATTTCACCTAGGAGAGGAATAAATGGGAAAGGAGGCCCATGGATAATAAAATATGAATAAATTTCACCTTAGTAAGGAAGGGGATCACCTTAGGAGCTGGTTTTACACTTCCAAGTGTGAAAAACGGAAAATTAGATGGAGACATAGTCAAGTTTGACTAAGTCAACATCCATTCTTGAGGAGGAAGAAATCACTCAAGTAAACTAGCTCAATGTGAATAAGGATTAGCTTAGACACACATATGAGAATCGGATTGAATATCCCTTGGTGTGAACAGAGGCATTTCAGGTGGATTAGTTCCAGTTGACCAAGTCAACAACGCTGCTACAAAGAGGAGGGAAGCTAGCTAGGGCAGCGCAGTTTTGAAAGAGGAAGTTTCACTAGGAATTCACCTCAACATTGTGTGTGTTCCAGGGTGAAGAGGCTCACCAAAGATAAAAATAATGCATAGTATCAAAGGGAATTCATTCATGTATTCAGCTATCTTGGTCTTGTGACTACTTGCAAGCTTCAGCTGTTTAGCCGGAGTTGCTGCACTACTTAGTGCAAAGAATTCCCGTGCGCGAATTCCATCCTCTCTTTGGATCAGCTTTCTGAAGGGATCAAGAGGGAATGATTTGAGCTTCATTTTGGAATTTTTATTGGGGCCATTCATCCACATTCAGCCACAGTGTATTTACCTTCAGAAAACTGCGTCTTTTATGTAGGGGCAACAGCAGCAGGGTTGAACCCTTTGAGTTTATGCTAGTCTTTGAGGAGGAGGTGCTTATTTCCCTCCGGGAGTTCTAATAAGAATTCCTAGGGCCATATTTCTATATTTTTCATCTATCTAATGTCTTATTCAGCCATGTATAATGCAGTAAATGCGTTATTTTCTGCAGTACTTCCTTTTATTCATGTATATTGTCGAAAACCTTTGTCGGATGTCTTGTTTCTGCTATATAAGAGGTTAAATCTCCATTTCTTTGTTGTATGATTAATGTAAGCTCCATATCAGACTTATTCCATTATTTTCTACATAAAAAATCATTATAATAATGCATTCCATGCTTCAGTAGTTGCTTCATGAGCTAGGCTATGGGGTTTGGGCTTATTTGACATGCATTGACTTGGGAGATCTGTTTATATGAGCTAGAGTGATTTGTTTCACCTCAAATTCTGTATGTGAGTTTTATATCATGTCTTCTAAGGGATCCAAGTCCCATTTCTCACTTGTATAGCGTTATTTTCTGAAGACAACTATTTTATGATCTGTATTGCTGCATTTCCCCACCCTGGAAAGAATATAGATCATCTTGTTGCTGAGGTTCTTTCATTTTTTGGTGATATGTTAATTTACATCTAATTATCTGCTCTAAATTTCCATGCTCATGATTTGTTAAAACTCCACATTGGTAATAACTCAAATTATTCCCAATAGTGTAGTTGTTCCCAATTTGGGATATTACAAAGTCTCGTTTCATTTCCTTTTGAATATATATACTACTTTGATGTTATCATGGTGGTCCAAATCTTGGATGTGTTTCAATCATAATATTGGCCAAATCCAAGTATTCATTCATAGAGATGACTTTATGACTAAAGGGATATACATTATTCATAGTGTGTGTATATGGACTTCCTTCACTCTTCTCGGCAATCTCTTTTACTAATAAAGAATTTGGAACAAGTAAATGTAATGTACCAATGGTTAATTCATATTTTAATTTTATTTTATTCTGAATTTCTCTCCATACTTATCATATAAAGATTCAAGTCCTCTTCATATACATAATTGTTACATTATTTACGATGTTGAATCAACTTTAATATTCCAGGGCTGATATAAATTCAGAATGGAAGAAGCAAAGAGAACATTCATCATTGTAATTCATAAAGAAACATATCTTTATCCTCCTTTCGGATGGATTCAATTTATTTCCAATTCCTTGAACATGAAGCATTGTTTTCTTCTAGTTTACTGCTTGCTTTAGATTAGAATCAATAAATTATGCTTTTGGGTTAATAATATCTCAATCAATTCAACTTCTTCATGTTTCTAATTCTAGTTAAAGGAATAATTTATATTTTTTTGGAGAAAATAATTCATCTCATGTAAGATTAAATGCAATTCTACAATGCTAAGTTTCATGTGCCCACTTTCATTCATTTTCATTTCTTCACTTTTTGTTTTAGTTTTGTTTTTCTGATCTCGAATTTTGTTTATGCAGGTATTCATAAACCTTTCGTAACTCTACCAGATAATTTTTGAAGTTAATTTTCTCTTGCTCTTTGAGACTCTTGAAAGAAACAGTAATGATCCTCACAGAATCAGCTGAATTAGGGAGTTTCTGGACCTCTAGTCTATATATTTAATCATTATTTTTATTATAAAATAGTTATGATGATTTTATGCAGGTTTTGTCTTGAAGAAGGAAAATTTGCAGCAGACAGAGACCTTTTCACTTGGGCTGAATTTTACCTCATAATGGCTATTCACCCTCTGTATATTGAGAGTCTCATTTTCTTCTACAAGATTAATTTTTTTAAAATCTCAACATAGGAAGGAACGCACATATGCTTATTTTCTTTTATAATCCTTTTTTGAGAAATTTATATAAATAGTCTTTTTGGAATTTATCTTTTAAAATTATGTTTTTCTTTTAGTTTTCGTTTTCTTCATTTTTATTTTCATTCACTGATTTCTTTTCTTACTTATTTTAGGAATCATTTTCCTTTTTCTTTTAGTTTTCTTTTTATTTTTTTATTTTTGTGACTCTGCCATGATTTATGTGAAAGGCTTTTTCCTCGCCCAAAAATGATTAGCATACATGGGAAATCTCCTAACTCTATTTATTTCAGTGAATTTCATTTATAATTAAAGGCATATCTTTATGGAATCATAAAACCATCTTTCTTTAAATATTTGTTATGGAGGAACACACATCCTTTCTAATTGATCGAGTTTAATTTTTCAAGGAAATAACTTATTTGAGTTTAATACAATGAATCCCTCCCACCCATCCACATAAGAAGCCTCTGATTGATAGTTCTAGGGAAAGAGTTTGGAGTAAAAATTATGAAAGTTATTTCCATCATAAATATCTATCACCATCCCACCTCTTTCACTCAAATACATCATAAAATAAAATCTTGAAAATGTGCTTATCAAAAGGGTGATTAGAAGAGGAAGCATGGGAAATATAAGTAAACCCATCAGGGATATGGATGCTCACTGGAAATGGGACTAGGCTTTGTATGGCATAAAAGAAAACTTCATCGGGGTACTATTCAGGATCGCTAGCAGCGAAGCGATGTCAGAGAAAATAATAAAATGGATATACGCTTTATCAAAAACTCTTATCTCTACCTTCTTCTATTTTTCATATGAGGTAGTTTTAAAACAATTTTTTCCCAAATTTGGAATCATCACTTTTACTCGAATCTATTTTAAGTACTTATCTTTACAAACTATTATCACTTAATATATTTATGTGGGACCTATGGAAATGTTTTACCATTAGATGATTTCGTGATTTTCATTATTTTTAAACTTTGGGTAATGTTGTCACTCTGTAATTTGTAAGATTGGCAAGAACAAACAACAGAGGACAACACCAAACCACTTTGGAGTCAAGGACCTAGCCTTCCTAGACTCAGAGAGGGCTCTCTCTTTTTTTATAATTTATCTTGATGATTCTAAATGCTGATATTAGGCTAGTTATAGAAATTCTAATGGTTTTTGTTTTTATTGATTGGGTGGTTGGACAGATAGAGCTATGAGACTTAATCCATTGGGCTATGGAGTCATAAAAGGTTAAATTGTGCATCAAATTTTCAAGAGCATTCACAGGGAAAGCTAACTATGAAGACTGGATCTTACTAGCAGTGTGAAATGGGAAAGGAGGAGGAGATTAAGTTTAGCGTAAATACAGAGTAGACCATCTAATCTAAAAGGAGTGTATTAGTTTTATTTTTCTAAGTGTCCTTTCAGTAAGATAAACATGTACAATTTGTCTCCAGTAGTTTTCTTAAGGAATGAGAGTTTTAACCATGAAATATAGATGAATTAGTGAATCTTAAGCATGTAAATAAGCCTTAAAAACACTGAAAAATAGTGCATAAAAGAGAAAAAAATTCACACATAAGTTGTACATAATAGGCATGATGAAGCAGTTCACCCCTCCTGGGCTAGATCTACTGGTCCAACTCCCAATGACATGTCCCTCTTTTTCATTATGCTCAAAATTGTAAATTACATATGTTTATAAGCCTCTAATGGTTGTTTTCTCTGCACCAATGGCTCCAAAATGCTCAAATTATTCTAGGTAGACTCTTGTTTCACCAAAATTTGTCAAAAATTGACCTCCCAATGCATTTTTCCCAACATCAGCTAGAAAGGCTCCACTAAATGTGGAGACAGGAAGTTAACTTAAGTTAAATTTAATACAATTCCCTAAAATAGCGGCGTGCTCCAAATATAGTCAGACGATTAACATGACGTTAAAGCGTTAGTAGCGGGGTGGTCACATGCCAACCCTGCCCTAACCTCCGCTTATTACGTTTTGAAACTCTGTGTTATATGCCATAACTGGGAATGATAAGGTTTTGAAACTGTAACATTTAACACCCACCAGACTATGCATGTGACTGGCTTATTCTCCGCCAGAACCGTCGGATAAATCGTTAACGATAACCTTTAATTTAAAATTCGCATGTGAACACGTCAGAACCCACTGGAGTGTATGTCGTTGCCACCATTTGTATGCTATTTGATGCCACAGTTGATAAACCATGTGAATAGAACTGTCGCAACAGTTAAGTTTCTGTTGCAGTTAGAGCCAGAAGCCACAGTTCTGGCACAAGGCTACATGAGAGGGGTGGTGACCCTTTGGAGCTGGTCAAGTTGTTCGCACATTCAAATGGTAATGATGCCCTATAGGGGTAAGAAACACCTTGCAGGTGGACTGGTCAAGCTGTTCGCACCCCGGGTTCGATTCATGTTTTAATAAACCATCTTGAGGACACGTGGCGGCCTGTGGGCTTGCCACATGTCACTCAACCATTGGCCAACCAAAAAACTCATCAACATTCGAAATTCCTTCGTACCACCAACATCCAATGGGTCAGATTGAGCCACGTGGCACGATCCTGTTGGCTGGGTAAAATGGAATATTCCAAATATATACCTACTGATTGTACCTGCATGCTAGCTGGGCATCCAGTCACCAAAGTTTTGTTGTTTGGGAAAATGGATAGAACACGATATCTTCCTCATACGACATCGGTTTTTCAAACTATTTGTGGCACCAGAATCGCAATGACGAGACCTTTCCGGTCACTCAGGTTTGGACCTGTTTTGATCACTTTCATTTTTGAGCATAGGACATGATCTCCTGATCACACCTCCCGACTGGGAATATTTTCAACTCCAAAAGCCCTCTGGACTACTAAACATGAAGATGAGGAGACTATCCCCACTCTTCCCATATTTATCCATTGAAATTTCCCTAATTTCATTAATTGGAGCTTTTCATGAAACGACAAATTTTTCCTTGATCCCACAGACCAACCATAGTTGCTTTTGACATGGTCATGCTGCATATTTTTTGAACTTTTAGCACAAAAACCTAACTTTGTAGTAAAAAATTGGTTTCTACATTGGTCTATAATCAAAGGAAACTTGGAATTACTCTCACCTTGCATCATGTCCTTATGGCAATTTTTTGCTGAATTAGCCTCAAACTTGTGTCGATTCCTGACCAAGTTTCTTCGCCATTGTACCATGCCTTTCTAAAACCAGTAATGAACATTTCTGAATATTGTGCCTTCTTTTTCAAGTTTCTTTTCCCTCTCTTTGACCTTTGCCACTTCTTGCACTGACACTTTTTTTCAGCACCGTTCATCACCAAAGTCGACTGTTGCAACTGCTTGTCATCTTCTTTCAAAGACAACCTGCTTTCAAACTAAAACAACTCATTGCATACATCAGCATTTGTTTGAAAATTAAAATGTAAAACTCATCTATGTTTAATCATCATCAATGTCCATTTTTGGCCTGAATTGACGAGCCTCTTCATCTGCCCTACATTAACTAAAGAAGTGTCTAGTTTTTTGCGATGAGCTCTCACAATGTACTCCTTGCCAACTTTGAATAAATGGTATTTTTTTTCAATGCGATGGAAGATTTCTTTCCTGTCATACAAGTAAGTACTACCCAACACCATACCTGTTATATCAAGTGGAACAACATCTAATTCAAATATGTCAATGAAATGTGCAATTATTGCAAAGCGCAACATGCACTTCTTTGAAACCTGCAAATTTGCATCCTTACAAATCCACCCAAGTGGATATGGTTTTGGATGTGGAATGGTCTCAAGATTAAGTTTCTTGACCAAGTCTTAAGAGATTAAATTTTCTTGTGACCCATTGTCAAACAATGTGTCAACCTTGGTATGTTTGGAAATGACTCTCACATGAAATAGTTCAATTCTCTTTTCTTCACTTGGAGCTTCTATGTGACAGTTAGATATACTAGAACTGGGTTTAATTTCAATCTCTTTCCCCTTTATGTTCTTTAGTCCCATAGCTATGATTTTTTTTTCATATGTTGAATCTGACCCTATGTCTTGTTCAGCTATTGCAACAATTTTTCCTTTCTCCTTGGCTTTCTCTTTTGCTTTAAAACTTTTTGGTTTCAACTCTGGATGAAGTTTCCAACAATGGTCCTCATCATGGCTAATTTTAGAATAGTGTTTGCATAATAATTTTCCCTTCTCTTTTCTAGTATTTTCATTTCTCTTTTTCTTCCATTTTCCTTTAAACTCATTTTCCCCATTCTCATCTAAGTTTTGTTTTCCCCCTGCCTCTAAATGTGTGGCTTGAACACAAACTCCATCTAGGCATGTAGGGTAAAACATGAGGATAGTATGTCTTAGGTAGGTATGTAAGCCTCCTATATACTTGAGAAAAGTGTCTTGGGTATGAAAATATACTCCTAATAAAAGATCTCTTCTCATAAATTCTTGAGTATACACTTGTACATTTTGTCCTTTCAATTGTTTAAATTTTTTCCAGTCCATTATCGCTTTTTTCATGTGAGCTAATGGATACAAATATTGTTTTATTGCAGAAATGAAATCATTCCATGATAAAATAATCTTACCATATTTCTTGATATCCTCCTTTGTTTTTGCTTCCCACCAAACAAGTGTTATACCTTCCATTCTCAATGAAGCTAGTTGGATTTTAGTGTCATCATCGTGAAAATTTTGGATTCTCAAATAGACCTCGAATTGCCTAATCCAATTATCTATATTTTCTGCATTAACTTCACCATTAAACATTCACAATTCAAACTTAACATAAAGTTTTAGAAAAGGACTTTTACCCACGTTCTTTGACTTGTATGGCTGATGTACTAAAGATGAAGTAGAGGATGATGAGTGTTAGGTCCCCGTAATTTGTTAGATTGGTGAGAAAAAATGAACAGGGGTAACATCAGACCATTCTTTGGAGTCCTAGGACCTAGCCTTCCTGGACTCAGAGAGGGCTCTCTCTATTTTGTGCAAGGGATGTGAATTTGTTTTCCTTTAGGGTTTGATTTTAGGCTAGTTGTTAAGTTTAGGGTTTTTTGTTTGTTTGGGTTGGATAAATGATCAAGTAGAATAGATGGAGTGAGATATTTTCAGGTCATTGGGCTATGGAGTCTATAAAAGGCTATGGAAAGTTCAACAATGAATGAGGGTGCAACACAGGGAAAATCTAACATGGTCAAATGTATCTTCAAGCTTTGACTGTGATGAAATGAACATCAAGTTTGTGAACATGGCAGTTCCAAAAGGGCAGTGAAGAATCCTTAAAAAAATACCTTTAAACAAGAAGGGTCTTTAGTGCTAATCATCATAAAGAAGTAATCAGAAGACAAGGCAAAAAAATAACTCTTTTATTAAACTCAAGAAAGTAAGCATTTAAGACAAACAATCCAGTGAACTATAGAAGGCAAGAAAATTGTATGACTTCTAGTGATTTCATCTTCAAGATTAGAAAACATTTAAGATAGACATATAACATAGATAAAAGAAGAGGGAAATCCTATACATCATTGATCATAGCCATAAAGACCTCCAAGGCAACCTTTCAAGAATGGACAAGGGGCATGATCAAAACATAAACCTCTTTGGAAAAACCTAATCAGTGATACTTCAAAGAAAGATCTTAAGAACAATGTTTAAGTAACATCAAAGAAGAAGGGATAGCCATAAAACATCTTGATATTTACTGTATTTAACCATTCATAAGATAAAAAATATTGAGTGGGTCTAGAGAGAAACTAATAATTCTCTAAACTGACGTAGCAGAGGAAAACATAGAGGCAGTAAGGACAAACAGAGCTAAGGTACCTCTGAACAACATTTCTTAGTCTAAAAATTTTGTCCTACTGCAAAATAGAAATATGAAACATAATAATAACAAAGTAAAACATGAACTAAATAGGAACACATCACCATTAACTATGCTCAGGGATCCTGTAAGCAAGCCTTCTCCAATGTCAAGCAAGCCAAGCCATCCACAAACACCAAAAACCAAATTCTCTTCAATCTCCAAAACTATGTATTGCTCACAAGAGTCATCAAATTCCAACCTTTTACAATAAGGCCCTCATGCTCTATTTATCTAGCAAAGTAGGGCAAAAACCCTAACTAGGGTTTGAAAATGTCATAAATACCCATAAATGTCATTTATGTCTAAGAGACCATGCAAGGCCCAAGACATAAAATATCTAATGAAATAAATGAAAAAATAACTCCTAACACCTAAATTTGGAGTGATTTTCCCAAAAAAACACTAAAATATATTTTTCCCATAAATGAGTTTCTTATGTTGACTTTTGCACAAAAGGGTGCAGCGGTGAGGTCTGAAGGTGCAGTGCCTGCACAGGAAAATTGGGTCAACTTGCAAGCAAGTTTTGATAGCCTTCCCAATGTCAGAATTGGCTCCGTGATGGCTCGTTTGAAAGCCTATTGAGTATAATTTCCAAAAATTTCATTATTTTTATGATTTGGCTCCTATAAACTATTAAAAAAATAAATCTCCCAAAGCTTCTCAAGGTGCAGCGCCAACCCTAAAAACATGGCAGAAAGGTGAAAATGGGCATGTTTCTGGGCCTTTTGAGGGACCAAAAATGCTCCTAATGACCTGAAATTTGGTGAGCTTGTTTTAATTGAGCTGGGGATTCCAAAAATGTAAAATTTTCCTCCTGAGGATGCTTGTAGGAGAAGCGTAGCGCCAAGGGTGTTGTGCTTTCATCCCTCTAAATCAACAAAAACCAAAAATTTCCAAAAAGTTCCCAAATTTTGCAATTATCTCCCTCATGGGGTTTGGGATGCCTGTAGAGAAGCATTAGATAATATCTCAAGGTTTTCTTGGTGTTTTTCCCCCTTGAGTGCTTGAATTTCAGCAAGGGCTCCTTTGAGCTTAGCCCTTGCAATTTGATTTTGTGCTTGGCCATATTTTTCTGTAGGCCAAGGTACCTTTGTGTCTTCTTCAGCTACCTGTGTTCATACTTATAATACTTAATAATGTACCTTGCCATACCAAGTCTTCTTTGTAGATCCGTAATCTTTGCATCTTTGCTCTGGAGTAGAATGATAGTGACCCTCTCCTCATCATCATTTTCACTGTCAAGGTCAATATGAATGAGTTCAAATTCCTTTCCAACCTCGTGATTGTCTTCCTCTTCTTCCTTTATTACCTTCATTTTTCCTTTGTCTAGCTACTTGGTAGAATTGGAAGGCATGGCCCCTTACCTTTTAGAGGCAATAAACACATGTCTTTCTCCTCGTTGGTATGTCAATGGAAGAGGTTCAACTCTACTCATTTTAGTGCCATATGTTTTGTTTCCATAATTGTGGTCAGCTTTTTTTGGCTCACTGGCGTCTTGGCTCACTTATTCATTGGTACCCTTCATGCTAACATTACTACCCTTCTTTTAGTTGTTTGCCTCATGGCTATCTTCCTCACTTTCCTTATCACTGTGAACTTCACTGTCATTTGTTTCACTTATGTCAGCTTCTTCATTACCTTGACTGCTACTGACCTCATTATCTCCAATATCATCCTAACTGTTTGCCTCTTCATTGATTTCTGCACTATCATCATTACCACTATCAAGAGCCTCATTAAACTCTGTTTCATTGTCACTTTCTTCATTTGTATCCATACTGCCTTCTCCCTCTTCATTTTCTACATCATCATTTCCCTTATCATCACTAGGAGCCTCACTGTTTTCATTGTCATTATGGCTCTTAGTTTCACTTTCATTCTCTTTGATGTGTTCCTCCTCACTACTTCTTTCCTCATTATTTCCAATATCAGCCTTACTGCCTTTAGATTTAGTGGCTTCCTCTTTATTAACATTTTCTGCCTCATTTCCATTAGCACTTTGGCTGCTTTCTTCATCATTTGTTTCATCTTCATTCTCATCTACCTCCATATCTTCTGCTTCATTGTTGACCTCTGCCTCTTCACTTTACTCATTACTGCTTGTTTCATCGTTATTTCTTTTTTGATAAGTACCTTCTCCTTCATGGTCACATGGTTATTCACTGCCACTTCCCTCTTGATCTGATGCATTGGGAGAGGGTGAGGAAGGAGGGTTTTCTTGAGGTGAGGGTATATGTGTAGATGGTGAAGCATGATCAGTAGAAGATGATGGGGGAGTAGAGGGAGGAGGATGAGATGATGAGGGAAAATTTTGTTGAGGATGAGGTTGTGGATTTTTGAACACTTCATGAGCAATGAACCCCCCCCACCATGGTATGCCCTTTTGCTCCAACTGATGTAGCACAACCATCTTGATTAAAGAGTGATGAAACAAAATTTGCATTTGTTGGGAATAGTTCCTCTTTTGTACAATATAAGACATCTTGTTAATACTCCTATAGAGGTAGTAGGGTAAATGAAACATCTTAACCCTAGTAAAGTGCATGAGAAATCTGATATGATAGGATTAAAGTCTAGAGTACCTTCCCTCACATGTAAAATATTTCATGATGACCCTCATCAAGGGTGCATACCTCTCCAGCAAATGTGAAATAGGGAAGATAGATTTGCAGCCTTCTTTGTATCTGGGTTTAAGAAATGGCTCATAGCAGCTTGTGTCTAAATTTTCTCTTTTGAACCATTTTTCACCAACATTAGGCATTCCAATGGAAATAGAAATGGCATATGATGACAGCTCAAGGTTTACCCCTACAAAGTTTGATTTTTTGTCATGTAGGTTAAGGATGAATAACCTAGTGAGCTCAGGGTGAATTTGCACTTGTTGTTTCACAAAAATGAAAATACCCTACATTTTGGAAACATGTGACAATCATAGGAGAGGAAGTAAGCTCCATAGTGTCTTGGCGTTAAAACCTATTAACATTCCCACCTCTGTGTTTCTGCCTCCTAGGCACTTGGCCTTCTTCACCACTACCATTTCCTCCTTCTCCTAAAATTATGATTACCGTTGTTTTGAAACAAACCCTAGCTCTGCTTGTGAAGCTGATGTGAGAAGTGATAGAATGATGGTAAGAAGGCAACTTTTGCAAGTGAGTGAGAGGGATGAATGAAGGTGTAAGTGTATTATTGTGAGGGAGAGCTATAACTCAAGGAAAAACATCAGTTACTTGTTATAATTGTGCTATGACAGTAATTTAGCATGAAGATTTAGGGTTTTCACTCCTTTAGGGTTTGTTCAATTTATCTTAACATCAAACCATCAAAATTCATTGGAGGGAAAAGGTATGACATCGACCTACCAATTAGCAATGATTTGAAGACCCTTGATAGCAGCTTGGATGTGTTTTTAGATGGCCCTTTCCTTTTTCTCCCTGAGTTTGACATATTCACTTTATGTTTTGAAGGGCTGCACACAGTAATATTTTCGAAGTTTCCTATGCTTTTCATCATAACATTCAAACTTCCTTCCTTATCTTTTTCTTTCTAATCATTTTTTCTCTGTTTGCTCTGAAGGTTGTTGATATGGTGAACGTGACATCCTTCTGTAATGCTAGGGGCTTTGATGAGTTTTCTTTTGACACCTTAGAGACTAAAAATTATTTTTCCACTACCATGGGTTTTAAACAATGCCTTTCACCTCCCTAGGCCACTTCTGATTTGCAGGTGCCTAAATTTATAATTCAAAATTTTTCCACTGATACTCTTTAACTCCTTTCTCTGTAGATTTTGTTTGAGGCACAAGGCTTACCTTCGTTGGCTTGTCTATTTCCTTGAACATTTCTAACTTAGTAGGTATTATGAAAACCCTGAAGTGGCTCTTCACTTTACCTTTGAAGCCTACTAAATTTATTTTTCATAACTTCAGAAACTTACACAGTGGTAGCATTTCCAAAACTTCTTTTGTTCTTTACTTTGAAACGCGAATCATCTTTTACTTGGCAGGGGGTTGAAAATTATGTCTTTACCGCCTTCACTGACCCTTAGGAATGGTGAACTAACTTTTGAAAAGAACTATAGAACTCGAAATCATGCTTGCTACCTTCTCTTTTGGCCATTGAGTGTGAGTAACTCAAATGAGAAATTGATCCTCCTCTCATTGATATTCTTCACCTCTTTGTCCTTTGAAACAATGAGGAATTTTACTTTGGAAAACTCTGGGATGACATACATAGTAGTCCTTTGAAATATTCTTTCTAATGTTATCATGGAGGCCTAACATCTTCATTTTACCTCCTTTGACTATCTTTCCAAAACCTTAGGTTTTTGGGATGCTTGAGAATAATTATCAATGTTGTCTTCTAAGTTCTATATAGCCCTTTTAAGTTCATTCATTTATGTTCAGTTCACCTCGCCTTTTCCCTTTTTCATTTATAATTTCTAAAAAAATTCTTCCATGTTTGGTTTCGTTGGTGTGCCTCCTTCATGTGGTTTGCTGCAATGGATACTTGCTTGGAACACTGCTAGCCCAATCAAGCTCAGAAACCATGATTCTCCTTGAACACAAACTGCTCCCTCTATATTTGCTGTGAATGTCTTCATTGAGGAGAAGGCCTCTTACCTTACCAATTTTCTGCTGATAGTCACTTTAACACTCCTGCAAAAATGTCAAAATGCACAGTTGCCTTTTGCAGAACTTGAGCTTCGTAAGGTGGTATTCTTTGGATATTTTCTGATCTCTCTCGGACAACCATGTGTTGATCTTGTATTTCATTTGAACCAACTTCTAGTATAGGAAAAATAGATCTTGAAACACCAATGAAGACCCTACAACCTATGTTACCCTAATGACCTAGTGGGAGGCTCATTTGACTTGGTCTTTGGCTGAAAGCTGGTTTGGGGTCTTCAAGTGTAGAAAACAGAGTTTTTGATAAATTGATGTATTGAAGATCCAAAATCCAATGGAAAGTGGAGGGGTGAGGCAAAGGAAAAATAGAGTGCTAAGGTTATGGGTGGGAAAATAGGATATAGATGACTGGCATAAGCCCATGAGAGGTCTTCTAAGAATGGTAGGTTAACCATGGAATGGAAAAATAGTAGAAATAGTGAAAAAATTTTGTATAAGGATAATGAAGGCAGTGAGATTTCTAAAACTCACAATATTCAGGAATCTTGTTTTTAGAAATCTAGGACAAATATTTAGTCATCTACAAATAGAAAAAATTATCGATGACTAATAGTGGCTCCACTTGGGGAGGGCAGCTCCTTTTCAGGAGGTGTCCAGAACTTCTGATATCAAATCTCTGAGTTTTGAAGACCAGTGCCTTATCCATTGGGTAGATATCTCTTCCTTCATTTGTTGATTTTTCATTGAAGGTATGATCTTAAGAATCTGAAAGACATGCTTGCTTCAACCTCATTTCTACCTACCCATCATACCTTGTCTATCATTTTTTCTTCTTGTGGGTGGAATTGAACTGGCAAACCCTTGACATTTTTTTTTCTTTTGAGAACAAAACAAACTATCTACTTGTACCCCTATCACTTCCAAGAGTTCATATTATGCTAATGAACTCTTTTATTCCCTACCTAGACTATTCATCTATCAAGATTAAGTTATTTGAAAGAATTTATTCTCTAATCTACTGACATGAAATTGAAAACATGATTTAAACCAAGATTAAGTAGTCTGATTTACCATGGGTTGTGGCATTCAGACAAGCTACACACAGACGTTATTTTTGTAAAAACAAACTAGAAGAAAAGAGGGCTATGATTTATCATTTGTTAGTCATCCCCATGTTTCTCTTTGGTTCAGATTTGAGCATCTAAGAACCAACATCTCTTCTTCCTAATCTATCCTACTGACAAGTCAAGCTTAAATGATTTGAAAAGTCTTCTTTCACTAACCTATCAACAGAAATTCAAAACATGTTCAGCCATGATTAGGCTAGATGAATGAACAAGACTCGTTTTCCTTAACAGTAGTGGAATTTAGGCTTGCACACTTTCAGCAATACTCTTTTTTGGGTATGGGGTTCTACCTATTCTTTTTACTGCCCTCTTTTTCTTTCTTTCATTTTTTTTGTATTTTATTTTTTTCTATAAAAACAATATGAAACTAAAGCTAGAAATATGCTCATAGCACTGAGCTTATTTGCATACCTATCTACCCTAATATAACTTGGAAATTTCTGTTGTTCTAAGTGATACAATAGTGCCAGTGCAGCCAGTTGAATAGCAACAAAAATAGGTAGACAAACTGACTTCTTGTCAGAGGGAACAACAGTACCCCTTGATTATGTGTCTTTATAACCAAGGCTATCATATGTTAGGTAAACATGACTCGGGGTAGCGTCAATGTTGACTAGGGTAGATAGTAGTGGTTTTGGGGCACATGGTTTTGTGCACCCATGGTTTTGGCCCATGGTATTACATGTAATGGAGCCTATAAGAGGCTGGGAATACTTCATGTAAGGTAGGCTTGGAGGTGAGCGGTGAAGGCTCATTTGGCTGGATTGGTCAGGGTTTTGACCAATGGTTAATAAATTTTCATTGGTTGGGTTTTTCCCCGGATTTGGGGTTTTCCGGATAAACATTTGTGTTTATGTTAATGATTTGTTGCTAGCTCTTTTTATGTTTATTTCTCTCTCAGTAAATTATTTATGTTCTCTGGTAAATTTCCTAACAAGTGGTATCAGAGCCATGGTTCAGGTTTTGGCTTCAGATGGATGTTTTTTTTTGCCAAGGGTTTGTATTGGCATGATGGAAAGAGAATGGCGCAGAGCATAGAGCTTGGAGCTTGGAAACCCATATGAGATCCGGGTCATGGCCATATGAAATAGATGAAGTATTCTGGAGCCGGCTTTGGCTTCAGATAATTCAATGACAATTAATTAAAAATTGTGGTTGCAAATATACTGACTACTTCAGCTTGACATAGTCAGAATGCACCATTTTCATTCATACATTCTCCATTAAAGAGACCATCGAGTTTTCCAATGTTCTGCATTCAATTATGTCCACTGCAGTGGAGACACCTCATAAAAAGGTCCTTGTTCTAATCTCATTTGGTAGCGAAGGAATTGAGGTTGTAACTCTAGTCAATGTTTTCATTAAAGGCGGCGCACTTGTCACAGTGGCGTCGGTCAAACAGGATTTCCAGATCAAGTGTTCAAGTCGCGTAAAGCTCCTAACAGACATATTCATTTCAGAATGTGAATCCAAGATATTTGACCTCCTTTTTCTACCGGGGGGCATGCTTGGCTCAGAAATATTACGAGACTGTAAGGTTTTGTGAAATATTACCGAAGCTCATGCAAAGGAGGGGCGGCTTTGTGGTGCCGTAGGTGAAGCACCTTCTGTGGTTCTGGAGATGTGGGGTCTACTGAAAGGATTCCAGGTGCCACGTGGTTGGAATAAATGTGATGTGGCAAAAAAAGGAATACAATTTTGATGTTTGGTCGCTCCAAAATAATCCTCAAGTGTAGCAAAAAGCATTCATAGCAGCCAAACTCATTAGCATGTATTGGAGATGTGAGCGTGTCGAGGAAGCACGTAATATGTTTCACAAAATCCCTGACATAAATATACTCGTATGGAATGCTATGATCAGAGGGTTTGTAAATAATGGGGTTGCCAAGAAATCCCTTGAACTCTACCGCCAAATGCAGCGGCAAAGAGTGCAGCCCAACAAATTCACCTTTCCCTGCGTACTCAATACTTGCGCCACCACATTGTCTGTTACTGAAGGAAAGAAGATACGTATTGATATAATTAATAGTGGTTTTGAATCAGATTTTTTTTTTGGGAATGCCCTTATCGATATGTATGCTAAATGTGCAAATGTCAAGCTAGCACACCAAGTGTTTGACAAAATATTTTGAAGAGATGTCGTTTCTTGGAATGATGTTATTGGGGGTTATGCGGTGAAGATATGGATATCACATCTGAAGATTTAGAGTTAACGCTTGGGAACACCAAGCTAACAGCCAAAGCCGAATCCATCGCAATGCCTATGTTTAGCTAATATTTCTCAAGGGAGAAAACAGTTATGTGAATGGGAGATGGTGCATAATGTTTTATGGAAACAAAATGAAGATGGGCTTCGTGATATCCAAAGTAGTGACAATGTTTGGTGCTGAAGCCAAGTTGTACTTAGGTGTTGGGATAAGAACAAAAATATATCAGGCATGATTCATATGCTTATGATATTAACGATCATGTAACAAAAACATCCATATGCACCATTGGTTGATTATATTTGATGAGAGAGAATTTAAAGTAAGAGAGGATATTTGAACATTGATTAATTGATGAACCATGTATCTGAAGAGAAATCCTAGAGAATTGGTGGTTACAGAGGCTGGTGACCCATGTAATCTGGTAGATGGGTTCTTTTTATATGGACATTGATTTCATATGTACAAAGAGCAACAATGAAACAAAAAAAAATTATAATGGAGTTAATTTTTTACATGTAAATGAGCATACTGCTGTAAGACCTGGTATGGCATGCGTACCCCTGGGGAATCACTGGTAAATTCTGGGTTAGACCTAGGTGATAGGGGGATGTCAAGTTAACAATTACCTTGGGTAAAAAAAAAAAAAAAAAAGTTAAAAAAATTGAAGCGGGGAAGAGCTAGAGTGAGCAGGGTTGTCTCATTTAGCAGGTTTGGTTGGATTTATTCAATAATACCCAAGTCAAGTTTAAGGGGGGAAGTTTTAGGTAAACATGACTCGGGGTAGAGTCAATGTTGACTAGGGTAGATAGTAGTGGTTTTGGGCACATGGTTTTGTGCACCCATGGTTTTGGCCCATGGTATTACATGTAATGGAGCCTATAAGAGGTTGGGAATACTTCATTGTAAGGTAGGCCTGGAGGTGAGCGGTGAAGGCTCATTTGGTCGGATTGGTCAGGGTTTTGGCCAATGGTTAATGAAATTTCATTGGTTGGGTTTTTCCCTGGATTTGGGGTTTTCCCGGATAAACATTTGTGTTTATGTTAATGATTTGTTGCTGGCTCTTTTTATGTTTATTTCTCTCTCAGTAAATTATTTATGTTCTCTGGTAAATTTACTAACATCATAGGTAGTATAAAATTATGATTTATTTGATTTTTGTAAAGAATCCATGTCTAGAAAATTGAGCCAATCAAGACCTCCATGTAATCTGCTATAGGATCAACAAAAGCATGATGTAAAATTTCTTCTCTCAGGCTTTTCATGACAGGTTGGTTATCAATATCCCAGACATTAGATTTGAAAACCTCATCTTCAGTCTCATCCTTGAAAACACAATCATCTTCTACCTGCAAGTCAAAAGGTAGTACAATTTCCTCTTGCTTAGGGGAAGGGAGAAAAAATTCTTGAGGATCTCGGAAATTGTATGACTGAATTTGAGAATTTAAAAGTTCAATGTTAGTTTCATATTTTTCAACCACTATCTCCAGAAAAAAAATTATTAACTTCAGGGTCAGCTTTTATTGACCTCAAAATGAGAAAGATAGCCTTTAGAAGATCATCATCAATCTAAAATTCTGCTAACTATTTTGAAGTTTCACGATATAGAAGGTCTGTCACAAACCTTGTCATTTTGTTCAATCAGTCTGAGAAAAGGGTCATTGTATCTTTACAACCAATCTAGAGTCTTCTAGCAGTGGAGTCTCTAGATCTATTGAGATTCGTGGACTCTCCAGGTGGAAGATTTCAACTTTGATGTCCACCATCAGCAATATTAGGATTGATTAATTCATTTCCAATGGAGTTTGTGAGAACTAGTAAAGTTAGTAGGCCTACTGGAGGCTAGTGGAGTTGTCGGGTGGATGTTTTTTTATATTTTGAGGATATCTAATTATGTTCCACCACCAATAACTGACAAAAACCAATCTAGAGAATGTTTTGTGGCTTTTTGAGTTCCTTTATGTATCCCTAAGGTTTCTATGAGTCTCCTCCAGTCGAGTCATCATTTTTCTAGGATGGTGACACAATTAGATTCTATTTTTGGCTAACACTTTAGTTTTCTAAGATTTGATAAGGGTTTCTGAAGTCCTAAGGGATACTTATATTGTCACTAACTCTGAAGGTCCCACCATGATCACCATTATGTTAGGGCGACGAGGTGGTGATAAATCACTAGATACTATTTAACAAGGGATTCTAAATCTAAGGAATACTTAGATTGTCACTAACTCAAAATGTCCCACCCTGATCGCCATTATGTTATGTCCTTGTAATTTGTTAGATTGGTGAGAACAAATGAACATGGGTAACATCAGACCAGTATTTGGAGTCCTAGGAACTAGCCTTCCTGGACTCAGAGAGGGCTCTCTCTATTTTGTGCAAAGGATGTGAATTTGTTTTCCTTTAGGGTTTGATTTTCGGCTAGTTGTTAAGTTTAGGGTTTGTTTGGGTTGGATAAATGATCAAGTAGAATAGGTGGAGTGAGATATTTTCAATTCATTGGGCTATGGATTCTATAAAAGGTTATGGAAATTTCAACAATGAATCAGGGTGCATCACAGGGAAAATCTAACATGGTCAAATGGATCTTCAAGGTTTGAGTGAGATGAAATGAACATCAATTTTGTGAACATAATAGGTGCAAAAGGGCAGTTAAGAATCCTTAAACAAATACCTTTAAAAAATAAGGGTCTTTAGTGCTACTCAGCATAAAGAGGTAATCATAAGATAGGGCAAACCAATAAGTCTTTTATTAAACTCAAGAAAGTAAGCATTTAAGACAAACAATCTAGTGAATTATAGAAGGCAAGAAACTTATGTGACTTCTAGTGATTTCACCCTCAAGATTAGAAAACATTTAAGATAGACATATAGCATATATCAAATAAGAGGGAACTCCTAAAAATAATTTATCATAGCCATAAATACCTCCAAGGAAACCTTTCAATAATGGACAAAGGGCATGATCAAAACATAAACCTTTTTGGGAAAACCCAATCAGTGATACTTCAAAGAAAGATCTTAAGAACAATGTTTAAGTAACATCAAACAAGCAGGGCTAACCATAAAATATCTTGATATTTACTGTTTTTAATCATTCATAAGATAAAAAATCTTGAGTGAGTCTAGATAGCAACTAAGAATTCCCTAAACTGACCTAGCAAAGGATAACATAGAGGCAGTAAGGACAAACAGAGCTAAGGTACCTCTAAACATCATTTCTTAGTCTAAAAATTTTGTCCTATTGCAACATAGAGATATGGAAGATAATGATAACATAGGAAAAAATGAAATAAATAGGAACACATCACCATTAACTCTGCTCAGGGATCCTACAAGCAAGCCTTCTCTAATGTCAAGCAAGCCAAGCTAGCCACAAACATCAAAACCAATTTCTCTTCAATATCTAAAACTATGTATTACTCACAAGAGTCATAAAATGCAAACCTTTTACAATAAGGCCCTCATTCTCTACTTATATAGCAAGGGAGGGAAAGACCCTAACTAGGGTTTGAAAATGTCATAAATACCCATAAATTTCATTTATGTCTAAGAGGCCATGCAAGGCCCAAGACATAAAATATATAATGAAATAAATGAAAAAATAACTCCTAACACCTAAATTTGGAGTGATTTCCCCCAAAAAAAACTAAATATATTTTTTCCTTAAATAAGTGCATTTTGTTGAATTTTGCACAAAAGGGCACAACAGCGAGGTCTGAAGGCGCAACACCTGCACAGGAAAACTGGGTCCACTTGCAGCCAAGTTTTGATGGCCTACCCGATGTCAGAATTGGCTCTGTGATAGCTTGTTGGAAAGAATGTTAAGTCTAATTTCCTAAAATACCCTTGGTTTTATGATTCAGCTCAATTAACCTATTCAAAAATTAAATCTCCCAATGCTACTCAAGGCGCAATGCCAGCCCTGAAAACATGGGAGAAAGGTGAAAATGGGCATGTTTTTGGGCCTTTTGAGGGACCAAAAATGCTCCTAATGACCTGAAATTTGGTGAGAATGTTGTAATTGAGCTGAGGATGCAAAATTATCCTGAGGATTCTTGTAGGAAAGGAATAGCACCAAGGGTTTTGCGCTTTTGGCCTTCTAGATCAGCAAAAACCAAAAATTTCCAAAAAGTTCCCAATATTTGCAAGTATATTCCTCATGGGATTTGGGATGCCTGTAGAGAAGCATCGAATAATATCTCAAGGTTTTCTTGGTGTTATTCTTCCTTGAGTGCTTGAATTTCGGCAAGGGCTCCTTTGAGTTTCGCCCTTGCAATTTGGTTTTTCAATGCATTGTGCTTGGCCATCTTTTTCTGTAGGCCAAGGTCCCTTTGTGTCTTCTTTAGCTGCTTGTGTTCATCCTTATAATACTTAATAATGTACCTGTCCATGCTAAGGATTTTTTGTATATCCGTAATCTCTACATCTTTTCTCTAGAGTAGAATGCTAGTGACCCTCTCCTCATCTTCATTTTCACTATCAAGGTCAATATGAATGAGTTCAAATTCATTTTCAACCTCATGGTTGTCTTCCTCTTCTTCCTTCATTACCTTATTTTTGCCTTTGTCTAGTTGTTGTGTAGAAGTGGAAGGCATTCCCCCTTGCCTTTTAGAGGTAGCAAACACATTTATTTCTCCTCGTTGGTATGTCAATGGAATAGGTTCAACTCTGCTCATTTTAGTGCCATATGTCTTGTTTACATCATTGTGGTCACGTTTGTTTGGCTCACTGACATCTTGGCTCACTTCTTCATTGGTACCCTTCATACTGACATTACTGCCCTTATTTTGGTTGTTTTCCTCATGGCTATCTTCCTCACTATCCTCATCACTGTGAACTTCACTGTCATTTGTTTCATTTATGTGAGCTTCTTCATCACCTTGACTGTTTCTTACCTAATTATCTCCAATATCAGCCTCACCGTTTTCCTCTTCACTGATTTCTACACTATCATCATTACCACTGTGAGGAGCCTCATAAAACTCTGTTTCATTGTCACTTTATTCATTTGTATCCATACTGCCTACTACCTCTTCATTTTCTACATCATCATTTCCCTTATCATCACTAGGAGCCTCACTATTTTCACTGTCATTATGGCTCTTAATTTCACTGTCATGCTCTGTGTTGTGTTCCTCCTCACTTCTGATTTCCTCATTATTCCTAATATCAGCCTCACTGACCTTAGATTCAATGGCTTCCTCTTTATTAAAATTTTATGCCTCATTTCCATCAGCACTTTGGCTACTTTATTCATTATTTGTTTCATCTTCATTATCATCTACCTCCATGTCTTCTACTTCAATGTTGACCTATGCCTCTTCACTTTACTCATTAATGTATGTTTCATCCTTATTGCTTGATTGATCAATACCTTCTCCTTCATGGTCACTTGTTTGTTCACTACCACTTCCCTCTTGATCTGATGTATTGGGAGAGGGCGAGGAAGGAGGGTGTTGGAGAGGTAAATCCCCTCTACGGACAGAGGCAATCCCTACTAGCCCAAAACGGGTCTAGCAACAATCATCAAATGCTATAGCGCAAGTTCCTAATTGCGAATAAACAGACCAACGATGGAGGCCTACCTAGAGTACAACGTTATAATTCGTAGAAGAGACAGTGTTCCCGTTCCTCAGCCTCGACAGATCACGATCCCCATGATCTCCGTGAATGGACACCTGCACATGCAAGAAACAATATGAATACAATCATAAAATCCAGAATACGCAACTATATATCAGTCAGAAAGGATATAACTCATCATTATCATAAGTGAAAAACAGAGTGGAACCATAACCAGTAGTCATTCATTAATAAAAAATCGAAAGAGAGTACAACTCATAGACGTATTTGAGGTCTCCTTCGGAGGGTCTCAGTGAAACACGTCTCGCAAAGGCTGTCGAGGATGGGACAAGCCTCTCTTAGAGTCTTCAACGATAGTCTTCTTGCTCAAGTTTGGCCTTAAGGGAAGAATGAGGGCTCTTGGGCGTGTGAAGCTCTTGGGAATTTGAGAACTTGGAGATTCAAGACTTGGGCACTTCAAGACTAGCTTGCAATGGAAATGGGCAAGCTTTTATAGATGGAGGAAGGGGAGTTGGGACCCCTATAATTGTGGGATTGGCCCTATCTTCAAGGAAGCTTCCATGAGAGGTGGAAAACCACTTCCCCTACATGGAATTCCCGGAGCCAAACCTGCCAACTCAAGATAGATAACAGTTTCTGAGTCTGTTGAAACGAAACTTCCATCATTTTATTTAAAAAACACTCCTTAAATTGGCTGGTGCGAATGCGACTCTGGGACAGAGCGCCAGTCGGCGCGGCCTCTTTGTAGGATTTTCCCCAGTGGCACGAGTGATGAACTGTCTACCCGCACCAATGCAAAAATGGATGTTTTTATGGTTTTTTGCAAGGAGATGTCTTCAGGGCAATTGAAGCTCATGTTTAGAGGAATGCAATGATAGTGGTTTCAAGGCATGAAATTTCTCACAAGTCACAGAATGGGCCCTCCAATGTGTGGGATGGGGAATGGTAGGGACGGTGACAAATTAATGTGTAACAGATGCCCCCTAAAGCATGAGGCCCGAGAGAGAGAGGGGTGAAATGCTTTACGAGAACGTGTCCAACTGAAACTCTGCCGTCGAAAAACCTACGTGGAGAAATACAACTGATATCTCAAGTACATGATGTATATGCGGTATGGGCGCAACCATCCATAACAGAGTATACAATAATCCAGATCCAAGGTATGGATGCAGCCATCCAGTGAGGATCAATAAACAGGCTCAGGTATGGTCGCAGCCATCCAGTGAATAAGTCATGTAAATAATCATAATAATCCACAAAATCACAGCCTGGATTACAACAGACACAATCCAGGGTTTTGCGCCCCATCTCGACCTGAAAAAAGTACAAGTTCAAGCATGCGAATATGTGAGCTGAAGTCGAACACACAAGAACATCGTCTGATTACCAGCCAATGATGAAAGCTGTTAACAGACACGAGAGGAACCACCAATAATGACGATGGCCCTCAAGGTACTAGAGGTACAATCTACGGCATGTGAATCAATGAGATGGCATCGAACACCCATAGAATCACTCGATCGGAGGCCAATGATGAAAACCTCACGTCGAATGCGACGAACCTGCCATTGAGGCATGCATGCTCCAAGGTACCATAAGGGAGTCTCTAGATCAGCTTCCTGGATAATGAGCTGAAGTCGACAGGAAGTGACCTTGATCAAAGGTGGGCCATAATCTTTCCCACATCATCGACACGAGACAGAGGAACAAGATGTTTTTGTTGTGAATCAGGATCATATGAGAATCAGAGGAAGGTTGATATTTGCAGAGGTCAACTTCTCTTGAACATATAATGGCACAAATAGTGGTTTTGGCAGTATTTGGCATCAACGGATCAGAGGTCATGGTGACGAGGCAATGAGAAGAGGAGAGACAAAAAAGGATTATCCAAACCCACGGAGGCAAGTGAAAGAACGAGATGAGATATCCCCAACCCGACACAAATGCATACAAGTGCCATGTTCAAGAGCGACATACTGCTGACACGACAATGATGATGGTTCCATTTTTCCCCCACCATTTCTGGTGAGTACCCCAATTATTTTTGATAACAAGCTTGAAGGGGATAGCATATGCTTGTAATATAAGTCTGCCCTTCGGGCGAATCCATCCTAGTACATTTAATGAGCCCTAGGAAGGAGGAACTCGGAGAACGTCATTTCGACTGAATCCAATGTCATCAGGGTTTAACGAGTCCGACAAAGGAATAAATCGGCGTCTTTTCATGTTTAGAGAGTTTGAAAAGAAATCAGAAAAGTAAACTCCAAAGGTCCCTTTTCGTAAATAGTTCCTCAGATCCGAAAATGTAGAAAACAATATCCAAGAAAACCTCCTAGTCGCGATAGGCTAGGGTATTCCTTTTTCGTAAATAATCCATCCTAGCCCGAAAAAGGGGTAAACGTATAATGGGTAGATGTCGTTTCGTAGCCACTTCAACGAGATAAAAACGACAAGGGCCTCCGCAATCTTTTCATGTTTAGAGAGTTAGAAAAGAGCTGAAAGATTACTCCAAAGTGACTTTTTCATGTTTTTACCGAGTCCGAAAAAAGTATAAAATACAACTCTTTTCGCTATTTACGTTGCATAAAAACTTGTTGCTGCACAGAAAGGCAAGTGTAAAATCCGTTTTTGACAAAACATACGAAATATTAATGAAAAAATGACTTTTTAAACCTAAATAGAGCTCAAAAAGTTATAAATAAGTCTAAATGGTAAAAAATAAAATTACTTTTACTTTTTACCTGAGTGAAGAGAAACATTGGTCCATTTACTGTGCAAACTTCTGGCGGCGATTATGACCGATCCAGGCTACCATTCAGAGTTCCGTCAGTTCCAGGTAAGAGGTGCTTCCTTGTACTTCATTTCAATCCATTTTTTAATAGTTTTCCATCATGCAATAGACTTCTGTGGCAACTTTATGAATTTTTAGGGCTCCGCTCATTGGCGTGAGTATCGGGCACGGACCCATGCCAATGGGATTTTATATGCAAAAGGCTCGCGCCAACTGGCGCGATTGTTCCTAAAACAGCCGCGCTAGCGGCCGAACCCAATTTTCCGCCTAAAAATTCGACATTTTAATCAATTTGAATGAATTTTGAAGCTCAACAGAGATCTAATTAAAGGTTTTTAACCATGTTGATGCAGGAAACCGAGCAAAATGGTGATTGAGTGGAAAGAAAGAGAGCATGGGGAAGAGGACGAAATGGCCATGGAAAATGAGGCCTGCATGAATGCCCTCAGAAACTGTGGGCTCAAGAAATTCTTCCTGACACCTTGTTTACGAGCTCAACCTGAGTTGCTTCAGTACCTGGTGAGCATTTGGGATGAACAGGAACAAGTATTCAAGCTACGAGACCAGGTGTTAGAACTGGACGTTTCTGATGTGTACTTCATAACCGGACTGTCGTGCAGAGGTCCGGTACCCATACTGACAGGGAGCAGACCGTCTGGTGAGAAAATGGAGGAAGTTATGGCATGAGTGTGCCCAAGGGCACAAATGGGATCAGGGAGTAAAAAGGTGGATATCCACACCATCCCCGATCTGGCACTACGAGTAGTGCTACATACCATCACGCGAGCTGCGGGATCGCAGGCACCGCACGAAACGATGAAAGCCCAACTCTTACTGGCTTCGGAGTGCACGAGTCCCATACTGTTTGACTGGGCCACAACAGTAACGATCAACATCAAGAGATAGCTGACGAGATGCAAACAAGCCAAGCTGAAGCAGTTTGGCTACGGGTCCATCCTGGTATCGTTCATTCTGGAACGATTACCAATCTTCCAGGGCCAAGGGGCCGTTGTAGCGGAGCCAATACCACGAGAGCCGAGAATGGCTCGCTGGGCAGCACTGATGCCCAGAGCAGGAGGAGGCCAACAGATGTCTTGGAGGCCAGAGTTTTTTGGGTTGCGGCGCCAGTTGATTGTAGTTGAGGACTGGCCTTACGTGGGACAGAATTTACTGGAGACCTAGATCTCCCACTGCCGGAAGGAGAGGATTGGGACGAAGAGCTGGGTATGATATGTTTTTATTTTTTATGTTTTATGATTTTTTTTTGTTAATACATGTCCGTTCTGACAGCAGTTACATGCGTATGCAGATGTTGGCCCAAAGAGACCAGCCGGGATGTCTCCTATCGCACGGAGAACTCAGCTCGCAGTCGATCCTCATGAGGAGGGTGCAGAAGGAGGAGAGTTGGTCCAGAACCTTGAGGGGATCGCCCGAGGAATTCCAGACTATGCCCGGCTGGCGGATGTACCGTTAGCATATCAGAGACATACGGTGGGAGTGCCTAGTCACCTTCACCGTTTACTGAGACGCCTAGTGCGTGCGGTGACTTGTTATCATGAGCACCACGCAGACTAGCCTCCTAGGGCTTTATTTCATGCATATTTTTGAGAGACGTGTCGTCTCCGGATGTAATAAGACGAACATGTATATTTTTTGATCTTATGTGACACATGCCATGTAAACATTTCGATATCTATCTATATACATATCTATTTCTCGATGGATTTTCCTTTCACATGTGATGATGTTCTTATAAATTGCGCAAATGTCTATCTAAAACCATATTAGCTACTGCATTTGTTAGTGTATTCATGTGCCGGGGTATATGTTGATATGTAATATAGTCAAAATTTCTCTCCAGTAAACGAACACGCAGATACAGACGTAAAATGTGTGGATTTCTTACTGAATAGTGACCATTGAGTTGTGATACTACGAGTTGTGAGTCTAGATATACAAGAAATTCACGGATACCAAGGTTTACAGCCTCAGTTAATAATTCTAAAACAGCACTATATTTCGCGATGTTATTTGTAGCACGTCCCAGACACACACCTTGCAGGTTCACCAACTCACCAGCAGGATCATAGATTACCCAAGTTGCCGAAGACAGATTCCTGGTACTGCGGGAGGCACCATCCGCGAACCCAACAAACGGATTGATGGACATCTGCACAATCAGGAAGACCCGATCAGCAGAAAGACATTTACATTGCACACCACACCACACATGCACACAAATGAATAAACACACCTATGTACACACACCACACAAAAAATGACTTTAAGCGTAGTATTTCTTCAGGTACAGCCCATTTCTAGGCTGCGCCAGCGGAACTCCTTCATAATCTATAAGCTCATAGGCCCCATTCTTTAATACCTGTTTAACTATATAGGGCCCATGCCACATGGGTTGGAACTTCCTCGCCCCAAGCTTATCGTGTGCTTCATCATACAGGAGGTCAAGGTCCCCTCCAACGAAGGAACGTGGTGAAACAGATTGATTGAAATGGGCTTTGACTCGCTTTTTTTGTGCCTCAATCACTAAGGCAGCTAAGTGGCGGGTTTCATCTAACCACTCTAGATACAGGAGACGCTCTTCTTCAGCAGAAGTGTCGGGTAGAAGTTCTACAACTAATTTCAAAGAAGGAATCTTGCATTCAACCAGAAGAGTGGCTTCCAGACCATACACCAGTTGAAATGGTGTAAATCTAGTTGCACTCTTAGCAGACGTTCGGTAAGCCCAAAGAGCTGAGAACAGTTGGAGGTGCCAATTTGATTTATGAATCCCAACTGTTCGTTGAAGCATGGTGACCAAAACCTGTTCACTGCTTCAACCTGGCCATTTGCCTGAGGGTAATATGGCGTTGAGCTATCGTGGCGTAAGCCCAACCTCGATGTCAGCTCGACCATCATATAATCTCGGAAATGAGTACCATGGTCGGTAATGATGGCCTGAGGAACCCTGAAACACACGATGATGTGGTTGAAGATGAATTGAGCAGCTGTTTTATCGGCGGCCGCAAGTGTAGGCATTGCTTCAGCCCACTTGGTGAAGTAGTCGACAGCTACGATTATATACGCATGCCCCCCGGCCGAATGAGGGTTACATGTCATAAAATCCACACCCCATTTCGCAAAAGGGCCAACAGTAACAACAGGATGTAAAGGAAGAGGTGGCGCACACATCTTGCACTGAAACACCTGGCACGCGTGACATTTGCAGACTGTCATAATACAGTCTTTGAATATTGACGGCCAGAAGTATCCTGCTCGTAGAATCTTTTGAGCAGTAGCATATCCGGACATATGTCCACCACAAGAGCCACTATGGCAGTCATTGAGGGCCTTTTCAGCCTCTTCCAGGGTCAGGCACCAGCGGAGCACTGAATCTAATCCAACACGGTATAAGGTATATCCTACGATACGGTAGGGTTGAGACTGATGCCGAATTCGACGTCGGGCATCTTTAGTCAACTCAGACCGAAATGTGGAGGTCTGAAGATACACAATGATATCACCATACCAAGGGTCACGAGTACTGATGAGGAAAATAGTTTCGTCCGGTATATGGTCTTCAAAGTGCGAAGGAGCGGAGTCTATAGGGAGAGAGCATATAAGATCCGTGAAAACTAGTGATTTAGTTGACTTAGCAGTGGTGAACTCTAAGTCAAACTCCTGTAGGATAACGATCCATTTGGAGTACTTTCCCCCCAGTCGCCAAATTTTTGGAGAGGTAAATCCCCTCTGTGGACAGAGGCGATCCCTACTAGCCCAGAACGGGTCTAGCAACAATCATCAAATGCTACAGCGCAAGTTCCTAATTGCGAATAAACAGACCAACGATGGAGGCCTACCTGGAGTCCAACGCTATAATTCGTAGAAGAGACAATTTTCCCGTTCCTCGGCCTCGGCAGATCACGATCTCCATGAATGGACACCTGCACATGCAAGAAACAATACGAATACAAGCATAAAATCCAGAATACGCAACTATATATCAGTCAGAAAGGATATAACTCATCATTATCATAAGTGAAAAACTGAGTGGAACCATAACCAGTAGTCATTCATTAATAAACAATCGAAGGAGAGTACAACCAATGTTCTGACGCTGAGGTCTCCTTCGGAGGGGTCTCCAGTAGAACACGTCTCGCAAAGCCTGTCAAGGATGGGACAAGCCTCTCTTAGAGTCTCTCGACAATAGTCTCCTTGCTCAAGTTTGGCCTTAAGGGAAGAATGAGGGCTCTTGAAGCATTAAGGCTCTTGGGAATTTTAGAACTTGGAGATTCAAGACTTGGGCACTTCAAGACTAGCTTGCGATGGAAATGGGCAAGCTTTTATAGATGGAGGAAGGGGAGTTGGGACCCCTATAATTGTGGGATTGGCGCTATCTTCAAGGAAGCTTCCATGAGAGGTGGCAAACCACTTCCCCTACATGGAATTCCCGGAGCCAAACTTGCCAACTCAAGATAGACAACAGTTTCTGAGTCTGTTGAAACGAAACTTTCGTCATTTTATTTAAAAAACACTCCTTAAATTGGCTGGCACGACTGCAACTCTGGGACAGAGCACCAGTCGGCGCAGCCTCTTTGTAGGATTTTCCCCAGTGGTGCGAGTGATGAACTGCCTACCCGCGCCAATGAAAAAAGGGTTTTATGGTTTTTTGCAAGGAGATGTCTTTAGGGCAATTGAAGCTCATGTTTAGAGGAATGTAATGATAGTGGTTTCAAGGCATGACATTGCTCACAGGTCATAGAATGGGCCCTCCAATGTGTGGACGGGAATGGTAGGGACGGTGAAAAATCACTGTGTAACAGAGGGTTTTCTTGAGGTGATGGTATATGGGTATATGGTGAAGCATGATTAGTAGAAGATGATGGGGGAGTAGAGGGAGTAGGATGAGATGATGAGGGAAAATTTTGCTGACGATGAGGTTATGGATTTGTGAACACTTCATGAGAAATGAACACCTCCCATGGTATGCCCTTTTGCTCCAAGTGATTTAGCACAACCATCTTGATTAAAGAGTGATGAAACAAACTTTTCATTTGTTGGGAATAGTTCCTCTTTTGTACACCTGAAGACATATTGTTAATACTCCTGTAGAGATAGTAGGGAAAATGAGAAATCTAATATGATAGCAGTAAAGTATAGAGTACCTTCCCTCACATGTAAAATATTTCATGATGACCCTCATCAAGGGTGCATACCTCTCCAAAAAATGTGAAAAAGGGAAGATAGATTTGCAGCCTTCTTTGTATCTGGGTTTAAGAAATGGCTCATAGTAGCTTGTGTCTAAATTTTCTCTTTTGAACCATTTTTCACCAACATTAAGCATTCCAATGGCAATATAAATGGCATCTGATGATAGCTCAAAGTTTACCCCTGTAAATTTTGATTGTTTTTCATGTAGGTTAAGGATGAATAACCTAGTGAGCTCAGGAAGACTTTTCACTTGTTGGACTCTTTCACAAAAATGAAAACACCCTACATTTTGGAAACATGTGACAATCATAGGAGAGGTAGTAAGCTCCATATTGTCTTGGGGTTTGTTAGGTTCCCGTGATTTGGCAGACTGGAAGACCAAATGAATAGGGTAACATCAAACCAATATTTGGAGTCCTAGGACCTAGCCTTCCTAGACTCAGAGAGGACTCTCTCTGTTGTGTGCAAAGGATGTGAACTTATTTTCTTTTAGGGTTTGATTTTAGGCTAGTTGTTAAGTGTATGGTTTGTTTATTTGTTTTGGTTGGGTAAGATGGTCAAGTAGAGTAGATAGAGTGAAGAAATATTCAATTCATTGGGCTATGGAGTCTATAAAATTCATGGAAATTTCAACAATGAATCGGGGTGCAAGATAGGGAAAATATAGCATGGTCAATGGATTCTCAAGGTTTGTGTGAAATGAGATGAACATCAAGTTTGTGAACAAAATAGGGCAAAGGGAAATCAAGAATCCTTTTTCAAATACTTTAACAAGAAGGGACTTCAACACTATTTAACATAAAGAAGAAATCATAATACATGGCAAACCAGTAACTCTTTGATTCAACTCAAGCCAATAAGCATTTCAAACAAACAATTTAGTGAACTATAGAAGGCGAGAAACTCATTTAACTTCTAGTGATTTCACCTTCAAGGTTAGAAAAACATTTAAGATAAACATATAACTTTAATCAATGAAGAGGGAAATCCTAAACATCATTGATCATAGCCATAAATATCTTTGAAACAACTCTTTAAGCATGGACAAAGGGTATGATCGAAACATAGCCTCTTTGGCAAACCTAATCAGTGGTACTTCAAAGAAATACCTCAAGAAAAATGGTTTAGTAATATAAAAAAAGCAGGGCTAACCATAAAACATCTATGATATCTACTATATTGAACCATTCATAAGATAAAAAATCTTGGGTGGGTCTAGAGAGCAACTAAGGATTCTCTAAACTGACCTAGCAGAGGAAAATATAGAGGCAGTGAAGAGAAAACAAAGCTAAGGTGCCTTTGAAAACATTTCTTAGTATAAAATATTTTTTCTACTGCAATATAGAAGGAGGAAATGCAATGATACATAAGGAAAAAATAACTGAATAGAAGCACTTCACCATTAACCAAGCTCAGCGATCCTACAAGCAAGCCTTCTTCATTGACAAGCAAAACAAGCCATTCAAAAGCTCCACAACATCAATTTCCTCTTCAAGCTCCAAAAAACCATATATTTCTCTCAAGAGTCATCAAATTCCAAGGTTTTACAATAAGCCCCTCATTCTCTATTTATCTAGCAAAGGAGGGAAAAAAACCTAACTAGGGTTGAAAATGTCAAAATCATCCATAAATGTCATTAATGCCCAAGAGACCATGCAAGGCCCAAGGCACAAAATATCTCATGAAATAAATGCCAAAATAACTCCTAGCACCTAAATTTGGAGTGATTTGCCTCAAAAAACTTTAAAATATCATTTTTCAATTAATGAGTGTCGTTTGTTGACTTTTGGCCAAAAATGCACAGTGAGGTTTGAAAGTGTAGTGCC
This sequence comes from Pinus albicaulis, assembly GCA_034641835.2. NCBI lineage: Eukaryota > Viridiplantae > Streptophyta > Pinopsida > Pinales > Pinaceae > Pinus > Pinus albicaulis. Next base: position 525,285,084 of record CM076573.1, on the reverse strand, counting down.
TTCACAAGCAGAAAATGGGTCCACTTGTAGCCAAGTTTCGGTGACCTTCTCGATGTCAGAATTTTCTCCGTGATGGCCTGTTGGAATGCCCGCTAAGTCATATTTCCAAAACTGCCCTTGGTTTTCTAAATGAGCTTAATTAACTTGTCCAAAAGGAAAATTTCCCAAAACTTCTCTAGGTGCAATGCCAGGCCTGAAAATGAGGCAAAAAGGTGAAAAATGAGGTATTTTTTGGCCTTTTGAGGGGTCAAAAATGCAAATTTTTTCCTCTGAGGATGCCTAAGATGAAAGCATAGTGCCATGGGTGTTGCGCTTAGAGGCCTCAAAATGTACAAAAAAACCAAAATTTGTCAAAAAATTCTCAAAATTGGTGGATGTATTCCTCATGGGGTTCGAGAAGCTTGTAGAAAAGCTTCAGCCAAGACTCCAAGGTTTTCTTGGTCTTTTCCCCCTTTGAGTGCCTATTGCTGGGCATGGGCCTCTTTGAGTTTAGCCTTCACAATTTGGTTTTGCAATGCATAGTGCTTGGTCATTTTATTTAGGAGGTCAAGGTCCCTCTTCACGTTCTTCAGTTGCTTGTTTTCATTCTTGTAATATTCAATGTTATACATGGCAATACCTAGGCATGTTTCTAGATCTTTAATTTCTACATCCTTGCTTTGGAGCAATATGCTAGTGGCCCTCTCCTTGTCTTCATTTTCAATTTCTAGGTCAATGATGCCAATTCCTTGCTTAAGCTTCTTCTTACCTTTCTTACCTCTCTTCACCTTTTGTTTTCCTTTATATAGTTGCTTGGTAGAAGTGGAAGGCATGGTCCCTTGACTTTTTGAGGTAGCAAACACATGCCTTTCCCCCCTGTGATATGTCAATGGAAGGGGTTTAATTGTAATTACCTTGGTGTTTTCATCAAAGGTGGCATAATTTGTTTCCATTTACTCCTCTTCATCATCCTGACTGCTACTTACCTCTTTTCCTTCAACATCAGCTTCACTATTGGCCTCTTTACTAACTTGTGCACTTTCACTTTGTTCCTTATTATAGTCGATTGCTTCATCACTATTGTGACCTTCATTTTGATCATCAGCCTCTTCACTTTATGCATTTTTTTCATCACTGTCATGACTGTTGTCATGACAGTCGTGACTTTCTTCTTTGGTTTCCATGTTGTCTTCAACCTCATCTTCATTTTATGTGTTGTCATCACCTTCATCTTGGCTATCCTCTTTATATTTCCCCTCATCTTTGTCATGACTATGAGCCTCACTGTTTTGATTTTAATTAGGGCTCATAGTTTCACTGTTATCATCAGGATCATCCTCTACTTCTTGATTAATTGCCTCATTTTTTCCCATGCTATCCTGTTCCTCATCATTCTCAAAATTTTCAGTGTGATTGCTGCTTCCTTCATCACTTACCTCTTTTGCATCATCATCCACCTCCATGGTCTTTTCTTCATTGCTGACCTTTTTTCCATCACTATTTAATTCATTACCACTGTCAGCTTCTTCATTTACTGCACTGTCATCGTCCTCTTCTATTTCCATGTTCTCTGCCTCTTGTGGACTTAACTCATCATCACCCTCATCCTCATTTTGGCTTGACTTATTGTCATCTTCACCCTCATTTTCACTTGCTTGTTCACTGCCACTTCCTTCTTGATCTCATGCATCAGGAGAAGATGAGGAAGGGTGGTTTCCTTAAGGAAGGGATATATGTGTAGAGGATGAGGTATGGTCAGTAGGAGGTGATGGAGGAGTAGAGGGAGGAGGATGAGATGATGAGGGCAAGTTGGGCTGATGATGGGGATATGGGCTTGTGAATACTTCATGAGCTATGAAAACCTCCCAAGGTATGCCTTTTTTCTCCAGCTAATGTAGCACCACCATCTTGATCAAGGAATGGTGGAAAAAAATTTGCATTTGCTGGGAATAGTTACTCTTCCGGACAACATAAGACATCTTGTCAATACTCCTATAGAGGTAGTAGGGAAAATGAAGCATCTTGACTATGTTAAAATGCATGAGTAATCTAATATGGTTGGAATAGAGCCTAGAGTATCTCCCCTCACATGTAAAATATTTCATGATGACCTTCATTAAGGGTGCATATCTATCCAGCAAGTGTGAGAAAGGGAAAATGGTTTTGCAGCATTCTTTGTACCTAGGTTTGAGAAATGTCTCATAGCACTTCATGTCCAACTTTTCCCTTTTGAACCATCTCTCACCAACATCAAGTATACCTATAGCACTAGAAATGGCATCTTCTGATAGTTCAAAATCTACCCCTACAAGGCTTGATTGTTTGTTATGTAGGTTAAGAATGAATAACCATGTGAGCTTTGGGTGATTTTGCACTTGTTTGATTCTTTCACAAAACTGAAAACACCCCACATTTTTAAAGCATGTGAGAATCATGGGGGAGGTAGTAATCTCCACTGTGTCTTGAGGTTCAAACCTATTAAACTTCCCACCTATTAGCCACCCATATTTTTCTATCATATCAGCTGGTTGCTAAATGATTTTTGCATCCTTCAAGAAACAAATTCAGTCCTGAAATTTTTTGTGCTTGAAGTCTTTTTGATGATGTCATATCCTTGGTTAATATTCACTATTATTTCCATTCAGAACTCAGAAATCCTGCTGATTTCTAAAAGCCAAAGTACTTATGCAAAGGACCCTTTTCCCTTTTTCTTCTTTCCACCACTAACCTCATTTTCTATTCTCCATTTCCCATGAAAACCCCACAAAACCATATGTTTTCCCCTATCCCTTCATAAATTTCATTTCCTAAGGTTAAAAACCCACTTTTTAACCTTGTCGAAACCTTAAATCCTTTGGAAAATCATTGAAAAACCATGGAAAATACATATTTTTGTGTATTAAGGTTTTTAGCCCTCACGGGCTAAGCCCCTACCGCCTTTTTCTCTCCATGTGACCCGACACCATGACCGAAGCATTTCCCCTGCGGGGGATTTACTCTATTTGTAGGGTCAAACCTTGGTACCCCCGTAGTTGACTCCTCGGTATGGGTGATAACTTAATCTAATGGCTGCCATTCACTACGGGGGGTTGCTCCAAAAGTCTCGTGTCCGTACACCTTGGCCCCCCGCAGTTCATCTCCGCCGTCCGATAAAAAACCAATCGACGGAGTAGAGTGCTCTCCTGGTGGACCCCCCTTTTCCCGCGCTGATTTCTAAATACCTCCTGTTTCCATTCCACACCGCCTTTCAGGCAAAGCCGGTTATCTCCCATCGGCCAGCGATTCCATATGCTGGCCGACACGTGTCCTTGACACTGTTTCAAAACCGCCACACGACCGAAACATTTCGCGCACTAAAGTTCGTACCAGAGCCGCCCAGAAAAATTCACCTCCACCGTCCGATCTGACTCCCCTCATCCAACGGTTGTCGATCGCCGAAGATGCCCGAATTTTAACCAAAGTGCCCACACGTTAACCGAGCCATCGCGCGGCCAAAAATAAATCTCTGCCGTCGATTTCTGCAGATCGACAGCTCATATTCAATCTCCCTTTTCCGTTGCCAGGTCAACGACTTTTCCTCTGACCTTCCGTTGCTTGATCCCGACCGTCGATCATCACGCAATCGACGGCTCAGATTCATCCTTCTCCATTGATCGCCCTATTCAATCTTGACCGTCGATCTCTGCAGATCGACGGTCCAGACTCAGTCTCCTTCTGACCTATTCCACGATCACCTAGATTTGATCCTGGCCGTTGGATGATGCCATCCAATGGCCCACGCTCCTCCGCATAGTCCCCGATGCAGATTGACCTATACGCAGGATTATATAACATTTTTTCGTGTTTTTTTAGGTTTAAATGTATTTTCTGTCATTTCCAAAGAAGATTCGGCGACTGAGGGTGACGACCCTCCCTTGTTCGATTCCTCCGAGGAAATCATCCACAGGGTTTAAAATCATGTTAAATTGGTGTTTTCAGAGGCATTGATGCCTTACATACCCTGCGCAGCCCTGCACGACAGAAAAAACATGAAGATCAATACAGAGAAAGAGTATCAGATGTTGAAGACCAAGAATGAACCAGAACAGCAGATTAGTGGACAGATTTGTGGGGATTAAGGCTAAGATAGTTATCAAACGCCTAATCCCTGATCTAAAAACACAATTTGAAGGAAAACCTAAATTTTTTTCATCAGGAAACTCTCCACCATCACCAAAAGAGACAGATTCATTCCTCCAAGCAACTAAAGCGCCACCTGTGCCTCAAAGTATTCAATCAAGAACTGAATTTATTGATCAAAGTTAGATATTTTACCTCAAAGCAGCCGAAGGGTTATTTCTCCAAGGGATTTAATGACAGAAGGATGGCAGAGTAACCCTATCATCACTCAAAACTGCAAATGTCAACAAAAGCTCCCACCGAGCTTGAATCATGAGTGTAAATCAATTAATGCAGTGAAACACCTGTATGGTTTCTTCATTGAGCCTCCAAGGGCCAAGAAAGACATTAACTCTGCATTAATTGTATTTGAGATCTTTATTCAGATCTTACCTCCTCATCCTTCTATAAATACTTCAATAGAAGATGAGTGAGGGGCTGGTTGTTAATGTAATTTTTGAAGCATTGTAATTGTAACTGAGCTGAAGACTCTTGATTGTAGATAGGATTTCACTAGCTCTTGGAGCTCTGCTTGTAATAGATAAGTTAGGTTTTGAAAGAGAGATGAATTGACACACTGGATTTGAAGATTATAACCGGTTTGGAGCATCAATACAAGTTGATTTATGGGATCCTGGTCTATACTGACGGTGATGTTGTTCTTACTGTAACTTGTGTTTTATTTCTGTTTCCATTTTGTTTCATTTTCTACTGTAAAGAACAGTTTAAACAGAGTTAGGACCTATTGTATACCAGTAACCTTCTCTGGCTGAGAAATATTTATTTAGATGTTTTCTTCTATCTGTGTTATTTGGAAATGATTAATTCAGTTTAGGCATAGGCATGTTGGCGTTCCCTCATCTTATTGCCTTGACTGAATGTTATTTTTAAATGTTACCTTCAATATATGTTGTGTGAAGACGAACTGAGGAAATTAAGGTTAGCCCTGAGTCCCTTTCTTATTTTCTTGACTATTTGATTGTTTCCCTTTGGAAGTGTATCAAAGGCTGGCTAGTTTCAAAGTACTTACCAGATCCTAGTTTACTTCTATGTTTTTCTTAAGTGTATGTCAAAGGCTGACTAGTTTCAAAGTACTTATCAAATCTTAGGCTGCTCTTTGTTTCTGCATCTGTTTATTTCCCTTTCTTGATGTATCACTCCATTCCACAAATCAAACCTTAAAGATATCCTTAGGCATAGATGACTTGCCCCATCGACCACTCTTGAACCTGATTTGCTTCAATTAAATCCTCTTATGACTCCATAGCCCAATGGACTGAAAACCTGCCATCATCTCTTATCTTAGCTAAAGCTTACTCTTGTTGCTTGCAACTTCTCACTTTTGAACCTATTTGCATATAGATCTTTCCGCCTCAGACAGAAACTATGTTCAACCATCCAAACACAAAACCAAACCCTTGAACTTCATAACTAGCCTAATACCATTACCTTAAACTTTCAAAGACAAATCTATCTTTGTACATATTGGAGAGATCCCTCTCCAGATTCAGGAGGGCTAGATCCTAGAATCCCAAAGTTGGTTGAAATGATGTTAACTCTATGATCGGAATTTTGTCAATCTTGCTTATTACAGAGACCTGAAATTTCTGGCGAATCCACTGGGGAACTGATTTGATTTTTCACCTTATTTCCCTTTATTTTTACACAAATTTTGAGAGTAAAAAGTAGCCTTTTCAAGCACTACCAAGAAATGGTAATCATGATGAAACCTGTTTGAATTAGTGACAATCTAGGTTAACCCTAGGATTCTCATAAGACTTTATCTAACCTTGAAAAATCAGCTGGCTTAGCCATAAGAGTAGATTTTCTTTGTTTCACAACCATAGCTAAGTTTTGAAACAAAGTTAGGACATTCTTAGAAACCACAAATAAAAATAACTCAGAAAACACCAAAAACATCTGAGATTGGTAGTAAAACACTTGCTCTTACATTTCACTTACCATTGGATGTGTTTTACTTCATACTCTTAGATAGAGTCTGGAAAGGGCTAGGTAGCCTCTAGATCTCATCCTCTTTTAGAGGTAACATATCTGGTGAATTCCCTCCCAGTCAATCTCTAGTTAGAGTTTTTTGTGTTTCGGGATACCCTTGAAAAAGGATGTTTCACAAGCACTGTGGTGGACAGTGCATCTCTTTGAAAACACTCTGAACTTTCCACCTGGCGACTCCACTGGGAAGAACCCTTATCATTATAATATCCTTAAAACTCAGGTAGAGGGCTGTAGGATTAAAATTGTGAAAACAGATTAGTTAACCCCTCAAATATTGTCATATATGGTTGAAATTTTCCTATTTATTTGGGTTTGAAAACATAGCATAGTGGCTCCTAGAAAGATTCACACTAGAGCCCATCCTGACCCTAATCCACCGAGATAGTTGATAACCCAGAAAGAATCCTTAGGAAGTCTCCTAAGATAGAATCTTCAATTGTTTTCAGATCATCCATAAGAGCTAATTCAGTCCCTGGAAATCTTTCAGCTCTACAACAATCACAAGTTGACCTATTAAATCCATTTAGAAATAGGTCCCTTGATGATTTAGATCAGTTAGATTCTGAGTCTTCACATTCATCTCCGGAAACAAGTGAACACCTTGGGAATAGAGAATCAACACCTCATGATTTACATTTTCTTCATAATCTAGGTGTCTCTCATCCAATATTAGCTCAGCAATCTACCGTTGTTCCATCCACATCTGCTCACCCTACATCCACTGTTAAAACCACCCCACTTCAGCCCACTCCACCTCTCGTAAATCCACCCCCACCACCTATCATGGCAGCATGGTATGCTCCCTTAGTCCTTCCTATACCATTAGTAAATCTTCCACAGGACTATCAGTCCAAAATCCCATTGTATGATGCTAGCAATACTATGACTGCATCACAACATGTAGATAAGATGAATGACTACTTTGACAGAAATGAAATTGATGATGATTCTGTCAATCTTAGACTGTTTGCTCAAAGTCTGGGGGGAGAAGCAAGGAAATGGTTTAAAGGTTTAGCCCGCCATAGTATTAATGATCTCCAAGGCTTCCATAAAAAATTCTTAAACAAATGGGAGGTAAGGAAGAACCCTCTACAATTTCTTGCTGACTATAACAATATCCATAGGAACCCAAGGGAAAGTGTACAGGCTTATTGTACCAGATTTAACAGTGTGTATAATGCGCTTTCCCCAGAATTAAAACCTCCACAAGGTTCAGCTTTAAACAGGTTTCCTGAAGGGTTTGATGCTAATATGGCCTATTCATTAAGAGAAAGAGATTTTGCAACCCTTGAAGACATGCAAAGAAGTGCTCTTTCTGTAGAATTCAACTTGATGGAGAAGAGAGCAAGGATGAAAGCTGAAAAGAGAGTATCTTTTAGAGAGGAATCCACCCCTACTACCTCAAGCTCAAAAATGGAAAGAATGATGGAAGAAATGATGAAGAAAATGAGCCTTCTTGAGAGAGCACAAGCAAGTCAAAATCAAACTGATCCTCAAAACAGAAACCAAAACCAGAATCAAAATATGAGAAGGAACCAACCTCTAAACAGACCAAGGGAAGATGATCAGCACATCACTCCTCCCTTTCATCAAAACTATTTAAGTGAGGTTGAGGAAACAGATGAAATAACAGAGGATAATGATATGAACCTATTTGGGGTAGATGATGATGACTTCGAGGTTCATTATGATAGGAAACAAAGTCTTTATACACCTCATGATGACAAAAGAGATGATGATGAAAATCATTATCAAGACATGGAAAATTCCATCAGCGAACCTCAAAGAGAGTATGACCTCAGAAGTAAATCTAGTCAACAAACCCCCAACAACAAAACCTCTGACAAATCTTCTCAAAGCAGCACTGCAACCAAGCCTAAAACGGTCAAACAAAAGGATAAAACAATGGCTGATAACTCTGGTAAAGGTAAAGATAAAGACACTCAAAATCTTGAAAAACAGAGTGCAAACATCAGTAGTAATAACACTTCAGCTAGTACTCCTTCTTCAACCGTTGTGTCAACTGTAGATAAAACAAATCAGCAAGTCGTTGTTGCTGATAAAGTGGCAGTAAACAAGGCTGGAACCAGCACCTTAAAGAATCAAATTCCTTTCAGCCTGGAACAGGAAATCTCAAAAATCAAAATATATGTTCCCTTATTAACTGAGTTAGCTGTCCAACATGTATATAGAAATCAAATTTTGAAGGCCTTAAACATAGAAGAGAATTCAGACACACTCAATATTAATGACGATCAACCAGAGCTTATTTTTGGTCCAAAGATTGAAGGTAAATTTCAAGAGGGGCCTGTCCCTCCCTTTTATGTAAGTTTGAACATTCATGACAAAATTCTACACAATGCTATGCATGACTCAGGTGCTTCCCATAATTTAATGCCAAAAGCTATAATGGAAAGCCCGGGTCTTGAAATTACTAGACCTTACAAAGACATGTACTCCTTTGACTCAAGCAGAGTTAAATGTCTAGGATTGATCAAAGACCTCTGTGTTAATTTAGCCCAAATTCCAAACAAGTGTTTGGTCATGGATGTTGTTGTGGCTGATGTACCCCCAAAGTATGGAATGCTTTTATCAAGATCTTGGGGGGCTAAGTTACAAGGTACCATGCAGATGGACATGACATGTGCGACTATCCCTGTTTTCAATGAGACTAGAAGACTTTACAGGGAGTCTCATATGCAATACACGGTTACAAGTCAAGACAGACCTCAAAACTCCCCTCTGTATTCTATGAGTATAGGCCTTGATTCTTTTATCATGTTTAATGATCAAACACTCCCTGAACAAATCACTTTAACGGGATCAATGGCTGAAACGGAGGAAGAAGAACACAACACTCAAGTGTCAAAACAGTTTGATGTATTCGAAAACCTTAGCAAACCAAGCACAGGTCTTGAACTACAAATCATCAATCCATTAAACTTAAATCTTGACAGTCAACAAAAAAATCCTCAACCCGATGAAAAACTTGAAGAGTCAAATCATACAAAGGACATGCACCAAACTGATAAAACTGAAAATTATTCTCTCTGGACTATGTATTTTGATGGGTCATGCACTAGAAAAAATGCTAGTGTGGGTGTCTGGATTACTAACACTGATAGCAAGCACACAGAATGTATTTCTTGCAAATTGAACTTTCAGTGTTCAAACAACATAGCAGAATACGAATCCCTGCTCTTAGGCTTACAGTTGCTGAAGAAGTTAGGAGCCAGAAGAATAAATGTGTATGGGGATTCTGAGTTAATAATTAGGCAAGTCAATGGGGACTAATATGCAAATCATCCCAGACTTAGGGCCTATCGGAATGATGTCATGGATCTTTTGAAAACATTTGAGAGATCCACACTGAGTTTTTTCCCGAGAAAAAGAAATCTTATAGCCCACAATTTGGCCTTTGCAGCTAGGACATGTTTAACGCCATATCAGATCGATGATTGTTCACCTCAAATAAAATTTATACCAGCTGTGCCTGATAATAAAAAATACTGGCAGGTGTTTGATGGAGATAAACAAATAGAAGACTTCATACAATTCAGAAATGAATTTGAACTGCATAGTTCAGATTCAGACTATGAGATAGACTGCAGTGAAGAAAATTTTCTTGGTGAGGAAGAGCCTTCTCCTGAGCTTGTCAACATTAACCTTCAGACTAGCAAACTTAGAAACGAAGCAGAATTGAGTGCAGAATTAGAAACAGAAGAATTAGAAACTCTGCATTCCAAAGCTGAAAGTTTGCCAAGTGGTCTAACACCTCTAGAGGAGTTGTTCGATTTTAACGACATAGCCAAAAAGCCTAAAATGGAACCTGTAGAGACGGAGGTAGAGGAATGCAATATTGGCAGTGAGGAAAAACCAAAAATGATCAAACTGTCCAAAACTTTGCCAACTCACATTAAACTCAAATATATAGAGTTGTTTAAGGAATTTTCTGATGTTTTTGCATGGAGTTACGAAGATCTTAAGTCCTATGACACCGAAATAATACAGCACAAAATCCCTCTTAAAGAAAACCAAAAACCATTCAAACAGAAACTGCGCAAAATAAACCCTGTGCAGCTGCCTTTGGTTAAGAAGGAAATCATGAAAATGTTTGATGCTGGTATTATTGTCCCTATTAGATATTCTGAATGGGTATCTAATCTAGTGTTTGTTAGGAAGAAGACTGGAGAAATCAGGCTTTGTATAGACTTTAGAGACTTAAACAAAGCTTCATTGAAAGACAACTACCCTTTACCTAAGATGGATCATATCCTACAAAGGGTGGTAGGGTCTAGAAGAATTTCTTTGCTGGATGGCTATTCAGGGTATAATCAGATCTTAGTCCACCCTGCTGATCAATTAAAGACAACCTTTACTACACCATGGGGCACCTTCATGTAGGTGAAAATGCCTTTTGGTCTAATGAATGCTAGGGAAACCTTTCAGAGAGCCATGGACATAGCCTTCTCGGAAGAACTGGGCTACTTCATCATTATATATCTTGATGATGTTACTGTGTTTTCAAAAACAGATGAAGAACACTTAGAAAATTTGAGAAAGGTTTTCGAGAAATGCAGAAAGTTTGGAATATCTTTAAACCCTAAGAAGACACTATTTGGTCTCCAAGAAGGTAAACTTCTTGGGCACATTATTTCAGAAGAGGGTATAAAGATAGATCCAAAGAGGATTGAGGCCATATTGCAAATCTCTCATCCTCGAAATATCAAGGAGTTGCAATCTTTCATTGGGAAGATCAACTTTTTGAGAAGGTTCATCCCCAACTTAGCTGAGCTCCTTAGGAATATCACAAACATGTTGAAGAAAGAGCAAGGGGTAAAATGGACCTTGGAAGCAAAGAAGTCCTTTGAGCTAGTGAAACAAGAAATAACCAAAACACCGGTTCTTATAAGTCTTGATTTTTCAAAAGATTTTTATATCTTCTCATTTGCATCAGAACACACCATAGCTGCTGTCCTTTTACAGAAAAATCCACAAGGACAAGAGCAGCCCATTGCATTCTTTAGCAAGGCATTGAGGGATGCCCCTTTGAAGTATAACATTATGGAGAAGCAAGCTTTTGCTTTGGTTAAATCTTTGAAAGACTTCAGGGTTTACATCCTTCACTCACATATTATTTCCTTTGTTCCAAACTCAGTTGTTAAAGACATTCTAACACAGGACCCAGATGGTAAGAGAGGTAAGTGGATTGTTGTTATTCTTGAATATGATTTAGAGATAAAACCCACTAAGCTCATCAAAGGCCAAGGCCTAGCTAGATTAATGGCTGAATCAAATTGTGAAGTTCTTGATATTAGCATGATTAATGCTTTGGATAACCAAGAATAATTCTCAACTCCCATTGTTGAAGACCATTTTATGAATTCTCCTCAGTATGCTGATACTGTTTATGTTTTGCTTAATCTGAATACCCCTCCTGGTTTGACAAAAACAAAGGCAAGGTTCCTAAAATTGAAAGCTGTAAATTATTGCATTATTGATAAATGTCTTTATTGGAAAAATGCAAGTGGTATATTGCTTAAATGTTTGCCTGAGTTTGATGCAGAAAAGGTTAAGCAGGAATTCCATGAAGGAGAGTGTGGAGGTCATTTGTACTGGAAGTCAACAGCCAACAAAATTTTTAGGGTTGGTTTCTATTGGCCTACTCTTTTTCCTGATATACAAAAGATGACCATTACTTGCCATAAATGCCAATTGTTTGAAGGCAAGATAAAATTACTACCCCTACCTCTACATCCAATCACTGTTGAAGCTCCTTTTCAACAGTGGGGACTTGACTTCATAGGAGAAATCCATCCCTCATCTTCTACCTAGCATAAATGGATTCTCACAGCCACAGACTACTTCACTAAGTGGATAGAAGCCATTCCTTGTAGGCAAGCCAATGACTTAGTTATCATAAAATTTATGGAGAATAACATTCTTTCAAGCTTTGGCTGTCCTACCAAGATAATCACCGACAATGCAGCAGCATTTGCATCAAAGAAAATGGTGGACTTCTATCATAAATACCAGATAACATTGGGGAATTCCATGGCCTATTACCCTCAAGTTAATGGACTTGCAGAATATTCAAACAAAAGCTTAGTGAACATAATCAAGAATCTGTTGGAAGACAACAAAAAGTCTTGGCATACAAAACTGGTTCATGCACTTTGGGCTGACAGATTGACTTTGAAAAAATCTATTGGTATGTCACCTTTTCAGCTGGTGTATGGTACAGATGGAATTTTTCCCAATAGTCTGGGTGTACCAGTTATGAATTTAATTCAAGAGTTGCAGACTGAAGAAAATGACATGACCAGAAGAATAAATCAGACCATTCATCTTCAGCAGACTAGGGAGGAAGTGTATAACAAAGCATCACACAAACAAGACAGCATTAAAAAGTTTTTTGATAGAAGAACTAAGGCCAGTAATTTTTATGTTGGAGACAAAGTTTTGAAGTGGGACTCAAGGAGGGAAGAGAAGGGAAAGCATGGAAAATTTGATCACCTATGGCTTGGACCTTACTCTATTCATTCAACTGCTGGTAATAATGCTTTTTATTTACAAGAGTTGGATGGAGCACAATTGTTTGGGGGTCCTGTCAATGGCAAGATGCTTAAGCATTACCTCTCTTGATCCATTTTTGTTTTGAAGCCTTTTTGCCTTTTTCCATTGTAAATATCTCATCCACCATTGCATTCAAAGTTATCAAAAAATCAAAAATACAAAAAAAGAGAAAAGAAAGAAAAGAGGGCAGAAATGAAAAAAGGAAAAGCCCCATGCCAAAAAGAGGAAAAAATGCTGAAAGTGTACAAGCTCAAATGCCACTCCTAAAACACACTTCTAGCTAGTCAAACAGCCTAAACTTGACTAACTAGTTTTCAATTTATTGCTGATAAGGTAGAAAATGTGATTTTCCAAGCTGTTCAATCTTGGCTTATTAGTAGATAAATTAGGATAGAAATTGAAGGTTCAAATAAAATCAAAATCTGAACCAAAGTTTCCAAATAGATGATGACTCAAAATTGTTTTATCTTTTGAGTCAAAGAAAGTGTAAATCTGGTTCTAATTAGCTCAAAATCTGAACCAGAACAAAAGCAAAGAAAGAGCTCAAAGAAAAAGAAAAAACAGAGCTATGAAAAAGATGAAGGAAGTGCTCAACTTTCAGATCTTAAGCCTTCCATTTTTTTTATTTTAATTTCCTGAAAAATCATTTCTATGTGTAGCTTGTTTTTATGCCATAGATCACAGCAAGCCAAATAGTTTAATCTTGACTTGGCTATTTTTAAATTTCTGCTTTAGAATTTAGAGAATGAAAGCCTGTTGGACAGTTTAATCCCAACAGACAGTAGAATAGGTAGGGAAATATTTGAGCTCAACTGTTTAATCTGAGTTCAAGGAGAAATAAGGAGTAGAAGTAGATTAGTTTTTATGATTTCAAAAGAATAAAATGTTGTGAAAAGAGTTTTCCAATCCAAGTGCACTCTGATGAAGAAAAAAATGTTAGATCAGTAGGATTGGGTAGGTAGAAGTTGTATTGATGAAAGTTCATTATTCTTTCATGATTGATATTATTTTTCATAGCAAAGCAAGAGCAATTCAATGGATGAGGCACATGGTCAACATTCCAGAGAAATCAAGTCTGAATTCTTGATGCCTTCAAGAAGGCACCATCCCCAAGTGGAGCCACTGTTAGCCACCCATATTTTTCTATCATATCAGCTGGTGGCTAAATTATTTTTGCAGCCTTCAAGAAAAAAATTCAGTCCTGAAATTGTTGGTGCTTGAAGTATTTTTGATGAAGTCCTATCCTTGGTTAATATTCACTACTGTTTCCATTCAGAACTCAGAAATCCTGCTGATTTCTAAAAGCCAAAGTACTTCTGCAAAGGACCATTTTCCATTTTTCTTCTTTCCACCACTAACCTCATTTTCTATTCTCCATTTCCCATGAAAACCCCACAAAACCATATGTTTTCCCCTATCCCTTCATAAATTTCATTTCCTAAGGTTAAAAACCCACTTTTTAACCTTTTCGGAACCTTAAATCCTTTGGAAAATCATTGAAAAACCATGGAAAATACATATTTTTGTGTATTAAGGTTTTTAGCCCCCCCGGGCTAAGCCCCTACCGCCTTTTTCTCTCCATGTGACCCGACGCCGTGACCGAAGCGTTTCCCCTGCGGGGGCTTTACTCTATCCGTAGGGTCAAACTTTGGTGCCCCCGTAGTTGACTCCTCGGGATGGGTGATAACTTAATCTAACGGCTACCATTCACTACGGGGGGTTGCTCCAAAAGTCTCGTGTCCGTAAACCTTGTCCCCCCGCATTTCATCTCCACCATCCGATCAAAAACCAATCGACGGAGCAGAGCGCTCTCCCGATGGACCCCCCTTTTCGCGCACTGATTTCTAAATACCGCATGTTTCCATTCCACACCGCCTTTCAGCCAAAGCTGGTTTTCTCCCGTCGGCCAGCGATTCCATATGCTGGCCGACACGTGTCCTCGACACTGTTTCAAAACCGCCGCGCGACCAAAACATTTCGCGCATTAAATTTCGTACCAGAGCCACCCAGCGGAATTCACCTCCGCCGTCCGATCTGACTCCCCTCATCTGATGGTTGTCGATCGCCGAAGATGCCCGAATTTTAACCAAAGTGCCCACACGTTAACTGAGCCATCGCGCAGCCAAAAATAAATCTTCGCCGTCGATCTCTGCAGATCGACGGCTCATATTCAATCTCCCTTTTCCGTTGCCAGGTCAACGAATTTTCCTCTGACCTTCCATTGCTCGATCCCGGCCGTCGATCATCGCGCGATCGATGACTCAGATTCATCCTTCTCCATTGATCGCCCCGTTCAATCTTGACCATCGATCTCTGCAGATCGACGGTCCAGACTTAGTCTCCTTCTGACCTATTCCACGATCACCCAGATTTGATCCTGACCGTTGGATGATGCCATCCGACGGCCCACGCTCCTCTACACAGTCCCCGGTGCAGATTGACCTATACGCAAGATTATATAACATTTTTTCATGTTTTTGCAGGTTTATATGTATTTTCTGTCATTTCCAAAGAAGATTCGGCGACTGACGGTGACGACCCTCCCTTGTTCGATTCCTCTGAGGAAATCATCCACAGGGTTTAAAATCATGTTATATTGGTGTTTTCACAGGCATTGATGCCTTACATACCCTGCGCAGCCCTGCACGACAGAAAAACCATGAAGATCATTGCAGAGAAAGAGTATCAGATGTTGAAGACCAAGAATGAACCAGAACAACAGATTAGTGGACAGATTTGTGGGGATTAAGGCTAAGACAGTTATCAAACGCCTAATCCTTGATCTAAAAAAACAATTTGAAGGAAAACCTACATTTTTTTCATCAGGAAAGTCTCCACCGTCACCAAAAGAGACAGATTCATTCCTCCAAGAAACTAAAGCGCCACCTGTGCCTCAAAGTATTCAATCAAGAACTGAATTTATTGATCAAAGTTAGATATTTTACCTCAAAGCAGCTGAAGGGTTATTTCTCCAAGGGATTTAATGACAAAAGGACGGCAGAGTAACCCTATCATCACACAAAACCGCAAATGTCAACAAAAGCTCCCACCGAGCTTGAATCATGAGTGTAAATCAATTAATGCAGTGAAACACCTGTATGGTTTCTTCATTGAGCCTCCAAGGGCCAAGAAAGACATTAACTCTGCATTAATTGTATTTGAGATCTTTATTCATATATTACCTCCTCATCCTTCTATAAATACTTCAATAGAAGATGAGTGAGGGGCTGGTTGTTAATGTAATTGTTGAAGAATTGTAATTGTAACTGAGCTGAAGACTCTTGATTGTAGATAGGATTTCACTAGCTCTTGGAGCTCTGCTTGTAATAGATAAGTTAGGTTTTGAAAGAGAGATGAATTGACACACTGGATTTGAAGATTGTAACCGGTTTGGAGCATCAATACAAGTTGATTTATGGGATCCTGGTCTATACTGACGGTGATGTTGTTCTTACTATAACTTGTGTTTTATTTCTGTTTCCATTTTGTTTCATTTTCTGCTGTAAAAAACAGTTTAAACAGAGTTAGGACCTATTGTATACCAGTAACCTTCTCTGGCTGAGAAATATTTATTTAGATGTTATATTCTATCTGTGCTATTTGGAAATGATTAATTCAGTTTAGGCATAGGTATGTTGGCGTTCCCTCATCTTATTGCCTTGGCTGAATGTTATTTTTAAATGTTACTTTCAATATATGTTGTGTGAAGACGAACTGAGGAAATTAAGGTTAGCCCTGAGTTCCTTTCTTATTTGCTCGACTATTTGATTGTTTCCCTTTGGAAGTGTATCAAAGGCTGGCTAGTTTCAAAGTACTTACCAGATCCTAGTTTACTTCTATGTTTTTCTTAAGTGTATGTCAAAATCTGACTAGTTTCAAAGTACTTATCAGATCTTAGGCTGCTCTTTGTTTCTGCATCTATTTATTTCCCTTTCTTGATGTATCACTCCATTCCACAAATCAAACCTTAAAGAGATCCTTAGGCATAGATGACTTGCCCCATAGACCACTCTTGAACCTGATTTGCTTCAATTAAATCCTCTTATGACTCCATAGCCCAATGGACTGAAAACCTACCATCATCTCTCATCTTAGCTAAAGCTTACTCTTGTTGCTTGCAACTTCTCACTTTTGAACCTATTTGCATATAGATCTTTCCGCCTCAGACATCAACTATGTTCAACCATCCAAACACAAAACCAAACCCTTGAACTTCATAACTAGCCTAATACCATTACCTTAAACTTTCAAAGACAAATCTATCTTTGTACATATTGGAGAGATCCCTCTTCGGATTCAGGAGGGCTAGATCCTAGAATCCCAAAGTTGGTTGAAATGATGTTAACTCTGTGATCGGACTTTTTCCAATCTTGCTTATTACAGAGACCTAACACCACCCTTGTGTTTTTTCCTCATAGGCACTTCGCCTCCTTCACTTCTGACACTCCCTTCTTCTCTTGACATGGTGACTAGTGCTGCTTTTAAAGAACCTTAGGTTTGCTTCTAAAACATGGTAGGAGTAATGAAATGAAAATATGGTGAGGGTGGCTCTTGTAAATGAGTGAGATGGAGGTGTTGGTTTTGACTGATTTTCTTTGAGCTTTGATGAAGGTTTAACTTGAATTGATTGCAATTACCCTAATTCACACCCCCTTTAACTGATAATTCCTTGTTTGGAGGTCAAAAAAGGTTGTTTTCCATGAGGACCTAGTGTTTTTAGGCACTAGGGTTTGATCATTTTCTTTAACCATTAAATCACAAAAAACACTTGAGGGGTAAGGAAAAATTGTACCTACCAATTTTTGACTCCTTTGCAAGTTCTTGGAAGGAGGTTGGAGGTGTTTTCCTTGTGTTTTTTCCAATCTTAAAGGTGGAAGAGGGTTTCAGGCCTAAGCGTAGTGTCTGCCCGTGTGCAGGCTTGTCGGTCTCCTGAGCGTAGCGCTGCACAATTTGTGCACGCTTTCCAGTCTCTTGGGTGCAACGCTGGGCAAAAATCGGCCTGTCAGGTCCCCTCTAAGCATAGTGCTGAACTTTTTCTGGGCAGTTCGGGTCCTCCTGGGCACAACGCTGCTCACATGCAGGCCTGTCGGGCTCCTTAAGCACAACGTTGCACACCTCCTGTGCTTGTCGGGCTCCTCCTGGGAAAATGGGTAGTGCCCGCCCAAACGCACAATGCATTAAGCTATAAGCGCATCGCAGTGTAAAATTACACCGCAAAAACTCTCCTACGCATATTGCCGAGTCCTGTAAGCGCAACACCTAATCCAAAGCATAATGTCAAGTAACCTTGCCCGATTTTCCCTGAAACTCAGAAAAATTATCCCTTGAATGTTTTTTGCTCCTTTCAACTGTAAGATGAGATGGGAGGAGAGAAAAATGGCCCTTTATACCTTTAGGAAAATATATTAAACTCAAAAAACCCACTTTGCTAATTTTTTCAGTCTTCTGTCACTTTCCACTAATATGTCTTTATCTTTTACTACAGGTGACCTGAAAAGAAAATGGTTTTTCCCTTCTTACTGATTTTCTTGAGGCATAATAAACCTATCTTTGAAAAGTATTGTATTCTTCATAATCATGTATGCTATCTCCCTTTGGCCACTTCTGATTTGCAGGTGCCATGTCATACTAATTTTTCCCTCCTTTGATGTTTCTTGGTTTTTGACACATTCAGTTACACAACAACAACCTCATGATCAGCTTGGCTTTCCATCTTTAAACTCAACCCTATGCTTTTATTCCTTTGGTCATTTGAGGGGAAATGACTGAAAATGAAGGTGTTGGAATTCTGTGATTTAGCCGATTGGTAAGCCAAATGACAAGGCAACACAAAAACCAATCTTTAGAGCTCTAGGATCTAGCCCTCCTAGTCTCAGAGAGGGATCTCTCAAAATGTTTTGTATGGATATAGCTTGATTTCTTGTAAAAGGTTGATTTTAGGCTAGTTATTAAGCATGAGTTTTTTGTTTTGTTTGATGGGACATGATGTTCTAGGCAGCATAGATAGGAAAGAGAAATATCTAAGTCATTGGGAAATGGAGTCAAATGGAAATGGTAACAAGTTTGTAGATGAATCAGGGATGTCAAAAGGAAAATATAACTTGGCTATTGGATTAATAAAGTCTTTCAGGTGAAATGAAATGAACATCAAGGTTTTAGAATGAAAAGTAGAACTAAGGGAAATTAAGAATCCTTAATTATATGTACTCTTCAACAAAGGGACTTAAAGCATCATTTGAACATGAAGAAGTAATTTATAGACAGGGATAGCCATGAATTATAGAAACTATACTTCAACAAATAATAATTTCAAGACAAACTTTCAAAATGAGATCTAAGAGTCGAGGAACGCTCTATTTCATCAAATATTTCACTTTCAAGGATAAGAAAACATTCAAGATAAACAAATAACTGCATTCATAGAAGAGGGAACTCCTAAACATCAAGGACTGCAATTATAAAGACTTTCAAAACAATTATTTGAGCAAGTACAAAGGGCATGATCAAAACAGACCTCTTTGGAAAACTTTGGACAATGGTACTTTGAAAGGAGACTTCAGAAATAGTTTTTAAAGTGTGAACAAGAAGAAAGGAAAACCATAAATCATCTTGAGTCCAACTATATTGAATTACTTCTGAAATAAACAAGCTTTAAGGTTGAAAAAGCAGTTAAACTTACTCAATCAAACATTCAACAGATTAAAACATAAAGACAGTGAAGAGTAAACAAGTCTAAGGTGCTTCCAGGAGACATTTCTTAGCCTAAAACATTTACTCTAATATAAGTAAGAGATGATAGAAACAAAATGAAAATAGGAAAAAAATTAAATAATTTAGAATACTTCACCAACAGCAAAGCTCAGGGATCTAATGATAGAGCTTTCTCCATCCATAAATAGGTCAAAACATCCACAGGTTCTAGTACATCAATTTCTCTTCAATCTCAGCAGAACTATATATTACTTCAAAGAGTTATAAAATGCCCCTATACGATGAGTTCAAATGCATTATTTATGTTGCAAATGAGGAGGTGGAACTATCTAGGGTTTAAAATGTTATTAATGACATAGTAAATGCACTCCTATCCTTAAAAACCATGAAAGGCATAAGGTAGAAATGTTTCTCAACTACTTCTCTGTGGTTTTAAATCTTTCTTTACTTCCTGAGGAAAAAATAGCTGAAAAGATTGACTTTGAGCCTCCTTTCTACCTTTTACAATAACTGTCTGACAGTTTATAAAATATGCTTTTGTGTAATAACTGCCAATTTTCCCTTTGAGGTATAAAGTAAGTGAAAGGTGTCAATTTTGAGTTATTAAGTGAATAATTGCTCCTTTGATGTATTCGAGGCTATCTTTAAGCCTAAGTCATTCTTGATTTAATCATAAAATTGTGCTTTAAGGCTTTTTTAGCCTTGATTTTCCTTCTTAAATTAATCTTCTTTGTTGTCCTTTAACACTTCATCTGATTTCTTTTAACCTTCTATTCCTTTGTTGCTTGGGCCTATACTTATCCTTTTGATAACTGGATTCACCTTTAAATTGATTTTAACCTTGAGACTGCGGGATTAAACTTTCTAATATTTGGTCTTTGTGCACAATCCTTCATCTTCAATCCTCTCTGTCTTCGTTGCTTTACACTTTTCCTGCTGACTTGGACTAGTTTTTAATCCCCTTTTTTGGGTTCTCGGTCTTTAACCCTTTGTTTCTTTCACTTTGCTTTTCCTTTCGTTGTTGTGGATAGAGGACCTTAATGTGCGTGGGTTTGATTTGAACAACAAATATTCATGCAATATTTGATTTAAAAACCCATATTTACGCCTTGGAAATTTCTTTTCTTCATTTAACAGTCTTCCCCAGATGATGATCTTTGACCTTGTCCCCTCACAGTCAATGGGAAGAGTTTTTACCCTTAAACTGCCATTAAACCTGCACAGGACAAAAATATTTAATAAAACCTACGAGCGTTGGATAAAACTGCTTTATAGAGGTTGGGCGGAAGCAGAAGGAGTAGTGAGAAGGAGTGGAAAATGCAGGCGAAGGAGTCGAGGAGGTTTTTATGAAGAAAACCAGAAAAAATATGGTTTAAAATTACATATGGCACAAAAATGGGCATAGGTGGTTTTTGGAAAACAATTGGCAGTTTTCACGTGACCCTCGGGCGGTAAGTGGTTTTTCCTGAAGGGAACGTAATCCAATTATAATTCGTCGCATGGCCTTTGCAATACTTCCTATTTCGCATGGCTTTGGAACGTTAAACCACGGATGAAAAAATCACATGTTATTGATCATAGACCGTCAGATCTGGGGGAGAAATCCAATGGCTACGAGGGAGTGTGATGGAGAGAAGTGCATGGCAGGGAGAAATTAGTGGAGGAAAGGTGGCAAGATGTGATTGGAGGAGGAATTTGCGTAATGGATGGTGGGTCCAGAAGAGTTGGGTTGTCGAGATGAATGAGGACCGTTGGATAATATAGATCAACGGTGGAGATCGGTGCAACGGGTGGATGGATAAACCAAAAAGGTAAGGGGTGGGGGCTAATGATCACCATCAGATTATAGAGATCTAAGGCTTGGATCTTATCGGGGTATCGTTATCGAAGAGGGCAAGTTTTCAAAGGAAATGAGGGTTCTATATGGAAAATCCGATGTGATGGGGGCTTAGGAATAAGTGCAAGGACATGGTCCCATGGGAGGATAAGTGACCAGGGGCCAGGGTACGGGCGCTTATCGCATAGGCAGTGGAACAAAGGAAAGATGAGAAGAAGCAAGGAAAAGGCCGATGTGATGGAGGGGCTAATAACTGGGCACTGGGGCACGCTCCCATGAGGGAAAATTCGACCAGGGGCTAGGGATAGGGTGCTAATCGCATCGGCGGGGAGGAATTTCCGAAGGAAAAAGCAAATTTTATAGAGGAAGGCCGATGCGACAGGGGTTTGGGCGCTTGGTCATAGCGCTCAGATACATGGGGAAAAAATGGGGGAATATTTTTAAGCCCTCGAGGGCTTAAACCCTTAGGTTTAAAAGACTGTCTTTTTAGACCAAAAAGAGGGGTTTCTGATCATTTGGGTGGGTTCCGATAGGTAAAATGGGGCAATTTAAAACAATAAAAAGGGTTTTCTTGGTCTAAATGGGATTTTTGATGAAATGAAGGGTAATTTGGAAAGAGAAAAGGGGACTTTTCAGGGGAAAATGGAAGATGAATAAGGGCAAAAATGAGTGAATGAAATGATTAAAAAATGGTCTAAGAAACAGTTTCTTTGGAACAATAGTATTTTGAAAGGAACAACACTGCTTTTGAAGGGAACAACACTAAGGAACAGTAGTTGTTAAGGAACAACACTTGTTAAGGAACAATAGTGCTAAGGAACAATAGGCTTAATGGAACAACACTTGTTAAGGAGCAACAGATAATATTTTTAGGAAAATAGATGAAGAATTCAGTGGACTAATGGAATTGAAATGATGAAGGCAATGAGATTTCTAGAATTCATAATGTTCTTGCAATTTTGTTCTAGAAATCTGGGTCTGTTACATTTAGTCATCTTTGGATAAAGTCAAAATTATGGATGACTAAGAGTGGCTCCATTTGGGGAGGACAGCTGTCCTTTTAGGTGTCTAGAACCTCAGAAATCTTTGAGTTTCAGTAGACCAGTGCCTCATACATTGGGCAGACTTCTTCTTTTCTTGCTGATCTTTCTCTGAGAGGGACAACTTTTATCAATATGTAATATGTAATTTCTTCAAAATAGGATCACTACCTACCCAGTCTTACTCATTCTAGCATTTTTTCTTCTTTCTTTGAGTGCATTTGAACTAGCAACTCTTTGAATTTTTATTTTTGAAAACAGAAATAAACTATCTAATCCTATCCTTATCTTTTCCAAGAGTTCGTATTAAATTGTTGAACTCTTTATTTTCTACCTAGCTACTATCTGTCGAGATTAAGCTTTTTGACAAATTTTATTTCTATTTCTAAAACAGGAAATTTAAACACAGCTAAATTAGGATTAGACTGTCTGATTTGCTATAGTGTCTATGGCTGTATATACAAGTTGCACATAGACTTTATTTTTAGAACAATAAAACAAAATGATGAATGTTTTAAGATCTGAAATTTATAAATATCCTTCAAGTCTTTTCCAGCTCTGATTTTGATCTGTTTAAAGTAGTCTTTTTCCTTTTCTTGGTTCAAATTTTGAGCTTGTTAAAACCATTTCATTTCTATCCTAATCTATTATACTGATAAGACAAGTCTGAAAAAATCTTATCAATCTGTGCTTCTACTAACCTCTCAACATAAATTTAAAGTATGTTCAGCCATGATTAGGCTAGATGAATGAACATTTTATCATTTTTTAATCAGCAGTGGCATTTAGATTTGCTCACTTTCAAAATTTCTCTTTTTTGGTATGGGGTTGTACCTTTCTTGTTTTATTTCTGCCCTATTTTTCTTTTTCTATTATTTTTGTTTTTTTATCTTTCAATTTTTCTTTTTCAAAGAAAAAAACAAAATACTAACTAAATGCTCAAAGGTTGAGCTTATTTTATTTCCTATCTAACCTGATCTAACTTTGGATATTTACATGTTTAGCTGACAAACTCTCTTTTCCAGTACATCCAGTCAATTAGTTTGTTCCACGATTGGTCTTTGCTCATCTCCTTGAGCATACTGGGTAGAAAAAAGGACCAATCCCATCTCACTTGTTTCTTGGCAGCAGTGTTAAAAAAATGTCTTTCTTTTGGTATTGCACTGCTCCTAACAATCTCTATTCTCTCTTCAAATGTCTTCAAGAAATCAGAATAGGGATCTTGAAATAATTCCTGGTTGTGAGCATTTGAAACATAAGTTTCAACCAGGATTATTTTCTCTTCCACTGGATCAAGAAAAGGATTATTTTGAGAAGGAAAATCTTCCTCATATTCATTTTTATCTGAACTGGAGGACTCATCATATTTGGTAGTGTTGTCCTCTTGCAGTCCTGGTATGTTATGATTTGGTGGACTGAACTTAATGAAGAGCTCATTACATTATTGAACATGAGTCTCTTTGATTACCTCAACCTTTTCAGGAGAAGGTTCTTTATATTCATCATGTTCAAGAAATTCTTCGTTGTTTTCCTCTTCAACCTTAGAGTTGGAAGACTGTTGATTTCCAATCATATGGAAACTATTACTGATGAGTTGTAATGAAGCAGGGAAAATACTCAGAGGTTCTTCACCCTCTTTTGCATTTTTGAAGCTTTCTTTATCAGTGTCATAAATAGTCTGTTGTGGCTCATTACTTTCTTGGAGTCGGTGGAACTGATCTTCCTTCCAGAAATCTACTAATGATCGTCCTGCAAGATCAACTGCTGTTTGGAGAACATCATCATCAGACAGATCAAAATTAGGAAAATCATCAAGGTAAGTAATGTTACCAATCAAACATATTTGATTATCAGCAGGTCTTACCTTATTCTGATCTACAAGGGAGCTTTCTAAATTTTTACAACCGAGGTCATTAGGTGGAAAGGAAAGAGTGTTTGTTTTGCAAAAAACATTAGAGACTAGCTATTTTTTTAATATCTGATCTATTTCTTCTTCTGTCAAAGGAGGGGATATTTTTTCTTTTCTTTGAGCATAAGTACAACAGTTTTCTATCTCTTGTGAAGACTGAATTTCAGGCTGGATGTCTTCTTGAGCCTCAGTTAAAAGGGATGATGAATCATTGTTTATGCTTGTAGGGATATCTTGAGGAATTCCTTCTATTTCCTGATTGATTTCTTCCTCAATTGATTCGTCTAGGTTTGTATGATAGTTGTCTTGGGTATGAAATTCATGAATGGTTACTATGAGATCTTCAGGCTACCAATTTCTCAAATCTTCATGAATGCCTGCAAGGTATTCTATGAGGCCCTCAGGTTGATTACAACAACTTGCATCCAATGATAGGTACGGGGATTTTTCCTTATAATGATCATAAAATTTTATGTGGAGGTCTCTTACAGAAAACAAACTACCAGTCCTTAACCATTCATTCCAATCCCTTGCTTTTCCTTCTAATGTCAACATGAACATTTTCATAAGGCAGTCTTCATGCCATTCTACCTTTAACCTCCATACATTTATATGAAATTTGATGAGATGTAACAAAGGGTCATCAAAATCTTCACCTTGAAAAATAGGAAAGTTTTTATCCCAATCTATTTGAGGCATTTTATGTGGGAACCCAGGGATATGCTCTCTACTCATTGGGGCATATCTTCGTTGTATCCTTGGAATCATGTTTGTAAATCAGGAAAGAGGTCACTGTGTCTATTCAACCAGTTCAGAGTCTTCTACCAGTGGAGTCATTTGGTCTTCTTAGAGTTATGGAGGTGCCAGGTGGATGATTTAAATTTTTCTGTCCACCAACAGTATGATTTGGTTTTCTCAATGCATTCCCAAAGGATTCTACAAATACTGGAGGGGTAATAGGCCTTCTGGAGTCCACTGGAGTTACCAGGTGGAAATTTTTAGCTCCTTTGGAGGTAAAATGTTTTATAGTCCACCACCTTTGATTGATTTACATACCAATCTAAAATGTTTTGGGTCTTCTGAGGTCTTAAAGATGTATAAGATGTAATTTCACTCAAAAAGTCCCACCGTGATCACCAGAATGTTGGAGTGGCGATGAGGTGGCAGATTCACTAGATATTCTTTGATTTACTGAGGGTCTAATGAGTTTTTAAAAGTTAGTTATGTGACTATGTACTCAGAAGTCCCACCATGATCGCTAGAAAAAGATTGACCTTCCTTATATTGATACACTTTCTTGCTTTCCCTTTGAGGCAGTGAGATACTTTACTTTGGCAAACCATGGAGGTCACTATCAAAATTCTCTTCAAACCTTCTGCCTGCTATCATCATGGAGGTCTATCTTCTTCATTCCATATCCCTTGCCTATGTTTCCAAAACCTTAGGTTTTTGGGCTGTTAGAGAAGAATCATTAGTGTTGTCTTCTAAATTCTCTATAGCCCTTTTAAGTTCATTAATTTATTTTTAGTTCACCTCACCTTTTTCCCTTCTACATTTATAGTTTCTAAAAATATTCAATTCATGCTTGGTTGTGCTGGTGTGCCTCTATCCATGGGATTTTCTACATTGTCTCCTTGTTTGGCACACTACTGGTCCAATCAGTCCTAGAAACCCTGATTTTCCTTGAACATAGGCTGCTTCCTCTTCCATTTACTTGAGTATATCTTCTAATGAGGAGAAGGCATCCTACCTTACCAATTTTCTTGCTGATAGCCACCTTGACACTCCTAAAGAAATGTCAAAATGAACAACCGTATTTTGCATAATTTTTGTCCTTTCCAAAGCAGCCCTCCTTGGAGATTTTCTTGATCTTTCTTGGACAAAAAGATGCTGAACTTATTTCACATCTGATTCATCTTCTAGCACATGAAGAGCAGTGATTTAGAACACCAAATATAACCCTACAACCTATGAATCCCTGGGGACCAGTGTGAGGCTCCTTTGACTTGGTCTTTGACTGAAAGCTTGGCTTGGGGTCTTCAAGTATGAAAAAAATAGTTTTTTTTGACAATTTGATGTATTGAAGATCTGAAATCCAATGTACTTGATTTATCTAAAGAGCCTATAGAGATAGTTTTGAGACCATCAATGCTTGAGGCATTTTGGTGAATATGGGAAAGAGTAGGTTGGTTGGTAATCCTAGATGGCAAGTCGAGGGGTGAGGTAAAGGAAAAACGGAGTGCTATGGTCATAGGTGGGAAAACATGATAAAGATGAGTGACATGAGCCCATGAGGGGTTCTTTAGGAGCGGTGGGAAAACTAGGGAATGGAAGAGTAGTGAAATAGTGAAAAAATTATCCTAAGGATAATGAAGGCAGTGAGATTTCTAAAACTTACAATATTCATGAATTTTGTTTTTACAAATCTAGGATAAGCATTTAAGCATCTAAAAATAGCAAAAATTACTGATGACTAAGAGTGGATCCACTTGGGGAGGGCAGCTCCTTTTCAGGAGGTGTCCAGAACATCAGATATCAAATCTCTGAGTTTATGAAGACCAGTGCCTCATCCATTGGGAATATTTTTTCTTCTTTCATTTGCTAATGTTTCTCTTTGAAGTTATGTTCTCAAAAATCTGAAAAACATGATTATTTCAACCTCATCTCTACCTACCCAGCCTACTTTGCCTAACATTTTTTCTTCCTTGGGTGCACTTAAACTAGAAAATCCTTTACATTCTTTTCTTTTGAAAGAAAAAACAAACTATCTACTTGTACCCTTATCACTTCCAAGAGTTCATATTATGCTAGTGAACTCTTTTTATTCTCTACCTAGACTATCTGACTGTCAAGATTAAGCTATATGACAGACTTCATTCTCTAAGCTATTAACATGAAATTGAAAACATGATTTGAACCAGGATTAAGCAATCTAATTCACCATGGGTTGTGGCATTGGGACAAGCTACACACATACATTATTTTTGTAAAAACAAAACTAGAAATCATGAGGGCTATGATTGATCATTTGTTAAGCCTCCTCATCTTTCTCTTCGGTTCAGATTTGAGCATGGAGAACCAATATCTTTTCTTCCTAATCTATTCCTACTGACAAGTCAAGTTTAGATGTTTTAACAAGATATCTTTCACTAACTTGTCAGCAAAAAATTGAAAACATGTTCAGCCATTATTAGGCTAGATGACTGAACAACACTCTTTTTGAACAAGTAGTGGCATTTAGGCTTGCACACTTTCAGTATTACTATTTTTTGGGTATGGGGTTGTACCTCTTCTTTAAATATGCCCTCTTTTTCCATTTTATATTTTTGAAATTTTTTGTTTCGCTGATTTTTCCTCATGCAATGTTATGTACAATGAATGAAGGTTTCAAACTAGGGGTTCTGACAGTAATAATGCTTGGGTATCCTGTCATTGACAGGGTCCCCAAATAACTCTTTCTCATCCAGCTCTTGTAAAAAGAAAGCATTGTTATCCCTTCTTGAATGGATGATAGAATGATATTTCCAAAAATTATGAAACTTGTCATGCTTTCCTTTGTACCTTCTCATTGATTCTTGCTCCTGAACTTTGTTTCTGTTAAGTATCCTTCTCAGTTTAAAAAGGTATTATTCAGGAGTTTTAAAACAGACAATGATGTCATCAATGTATATCATGAAGAAGTAACTCAAATTAGGAACCATGGCCTTTTGGATGGTAGCTTCCACATTCCTTAACCCAAAAGGCATTTGATGATACATGTAGATGCCCCAAGGTGCCTTGAAATTGGCTTTATGTTGATTAGTTGGAAGTATTATCACCTGTTTGTAATCTAAAACACTATCAAGAAATGACATCTTGTTAGAACCTTCTACGCCTTGCAGCATATGATTTGTCTTAGGAAAAGAGTATTTGGTTTTTAGGGAGGTTTGATCTAGGCTTCTAAAGTCTACAAATAGCCTATATTTCTTTCCTAATGACACAATCTGCTGCAAAGATTTTTGGTTTTTCTTGAAAGGGATCATACTTTGAACAATGTTTGTGTCAAAAGGCTTCAAGCTTTCATCACAACATGTAAATACATATCTAAACTCTTTACACAACCTTATGTATTTCAATTTTATGTGGGGTGGCAGAGTTTTGGATAACCTGATCATCTTGGGTTTTTTTAGGCTACCTATGTTGTATTTTTCTATGTCAGACTCATTAGGTACTACTTTAGGCTTCTTGACACCATATTTGGCATCCAACCACTCTTTTGAAGTGACAAAACCTTTTGGTGATGAGTTATCTTTGTATGGCAAGACCTTAAGGCTCTTCTGATCTAGGTTCCTAGAAAGTTCTGCTATATGAAAGTGTTAAAGTATTTTTATGTTGACAAAAGGGAATGGTTCTACTTTTTATGTTTGTTCTTCATTTGAGCAGCCTTGTTCAGATTCTAAGCTGAGTTTTGGTTTTTCAATTTTATCTCCAGTTTGTAGAAAATTAAGTTTAGCTTTGCCATCATGTTGTTGTTTTGGGCTGCCAGAGTTTTGGTTATTGATTTCTTCATGCATTTCTTAGTTTGACTATTGTGGTATGTCTAGATTTGTCTCAATTTAACTTACTTACTCATCAATGTCCTCTTCAATACATTAAATGAATGAATCGAGATCTGAATGGATGGAATAAAGAGGTGTGTTGTTTGGCCTTTCTTGGATGTTAACCATATACTTCATGTCTGATTCTCAATATAATCTCTTTGTTTGGTTAAAAAAAGGGATGGTAGCATATGACATGTCTAGTTGAATGTTCCCCTGATGTTTGGCTCCGCGGGATCTAGATAAAAGCATATCATACTTGGGGGGAATGTCAGCCACTACTATGTCCATGACCACACCCTTAGCAGGGATTTGTACCAGATTGACACATAAATCCTTGATTAGACCCAAACACTTGACTCTTCTTGAATCAAAGGAATACAGGTCTTTGTAAGGTTTGGTATTTCTAGGCCTAATCTCTCCATCACCACCTTTGGCATGAAGTTGTGAGAGGCACCGAAGTCCAGCATGGAATTATGTAAGATTTTGTCATGTATGTTTAGGCTAACATAGAAAGGAGGGATAGCCCCTTCTTGGTACTTTCCCTCTACTTTAGGTCCAAAAAATAGCTCTGGTTTGTCATCAATCAAGTGTAGAGTGTCGATATCATTTCCCATGTTCAAAACTTTCAAAACTTGAGACTTGTACATGTCTTAGGTAATCAGTTCAGTGAGAGGTATGGTTATCTTGATTTTAGCAATTTCTCCTTCAAAAATGAAAGGTACTTGTGTTTTAGACATATTTACATCAGTTTTATCAGCCATAAATTTCTACAAGTTTAGTTTGCTGATTCTGATTTGGAACTTTGGACAAAAGAGTTTTTTCAAGGCCACTAGTAGATGTACTAGGGCAGCTTGGGTCACCACTTTGCTAGCTATTTTTGTCTTTGTTTGGATCATATTTCTTAGCCATGGTATTGGTACTATCTGCTATCCTCTTAGGAGTATTTTCAGGAGTTTTCCTAACAACAGTGTCTGTTTGGTTTCTCTTGGAAGTTTCTTGGTTCCTTTTTCTCCTAAGGTCATATTGCCTATGGACTTCCATTATGGCATTTTCAAATCCTAATTGGTAATCTTCAGAATCCTCATAGTTTGTTTTAGTTTTATCTGAGGAAAAGAAACCTTGTTCTTCTTCAGTGAGAAAAACATCACCCTCATTATCAAAACCTATCAAGTTTACATGGTTTTCTTCAGGTTCTTTAGTCTCTCTTCCCTCTTCATCTACAGAATTGTCTTGCAAAGGAGGCCTGATTTGTTGGTCATTGTATCTTAGTCTGTTTTGAGGAGGGACTCTTCTGAATTTAGGATTCCTATTTCTGTTTTGGGGATTTTCTTGGTTTTCCCTAGGAGGTACTCTTTCATTTAAGCTTATCCTCTCCAATAATAACAATATGGGAGTTACAGGGGTACAATAATAACAATAAGGGGGTTACACTAACAATAATAAGGGACTATACTAGTAATATAGGGAACTAACATGCCCCTCACCTTCAAAAAATTTTGTCCTCAACGCTTGAGTAGCTCTGGGTGCTTCTGTATAAAATTCTCATCCTCCCATGTAGAATCTTCAGTGGGTAAGTTCTTCCACTTGATGAGATACTCGGAAATTGATCGATTTCGTAGCTGTCGAGTTCTTGTTTCCATGATTGCTTCAGGTTCCAATATGATTTTTCCTTCCTCATCAACTTCGGGCAATATTGTTTGAACTAGAATATTTTCACCTATAACCTTCTTTAAGCATGAAAAATGGAAAATTGGATGCACTCGTGAAGAAGCAGGAAGCTCCAATTTGTATGCCATAGTACCAATCTTTTGCAACACCTTGTAAGGACCATAGTACTTTGGCGATAATTTATTATCCTTCTTATCTTGCTTGAGAGAAATTTTTTTATATGGTTGTAGCCGTAAAAATACCCAGTGTCCTACATC
Organism: Pinus albicaulis; assembly: GCA_034641835.2. Classification (NCBI taxonomy): domain Eukaryota; kingdom Viridiplantae; phylum Streptophyta; class Pinopsida; order Pinales; family Pinaceae; genus Pinus; species Pinus albicaulis. Next base: position 525,254,356 of record CM076573.1, on the reverse strand, counting down.
AAAACTTCTCTCGCTACGATGTTGATCTACCTGTTGTTTCATTCAATTTTGTGCCAAATTCAGGTTATCCTTTAAGAGTTGGACAATTTCTTGTTGATGCTCGATGTGATCTTCCAATGCTTGAACCTTGAAATTTTCTCTTAAATATGATGTGATGGATGGTGCATGATATCCATAAAGTTCCATAAATGGGGTCATTTTTGCTACAGTACGGAAGGAAGTGTTATACCACCGTTCAGCGAGAGGTAACCACTTGACCCATTGTGTTTGTTTATCAGATACAAAACAATGAAGATATCCTTCCAAACATTTATTTACTATCTCAGTTTGACCATCAGATTGAGGATGATAAGATGAGCTATGAGCTAATTGAGTACCCAAACAAGAAAATAACTCCGTCCAAAAATTTCCAGTAAAAATGGGATCTTTGTCGCTCATAATAACCCTTGGGCTTCCATGTAGCTTTTGAATTCTATCCATAAATGTAGTAGCAACTGTACTTGCTTTAAATGGATGAGATAATGCACAAAAGTGTGCATACTTGGCAAGTCTATCAACTACCACCATGATGACACTCTTTCCTTCGGACTTAGGTAAACCTGTGATAAAATCCATTGAAATCTCCTCCCAACGTTGGCTTGGAATGGATAAAGGTTGTAGAAGTCCTGGGGTCTTAATTGTTTCCACTTTATTCTGCTGGCAAACCAAACATTCCGCCACAAACTTTCGAATATCAGATTTAAGGCCATCCCAAAAAAATTCTTTCTTCACCCTGGGGTAAGTTTTTAAAAATCCTGAGTGTCCTCCTAAAGGAGAAGTGTGCAATTCCAGAAGAATCTTTTGTTTTAGTTGGGAATTCTTACAAAGATATAAGCGATCTTTGTACCATTAGGAATCATTTTTCCAACTAAATGTATCAGATGTACTAGGATCTTGCTGCAACTTTTGAATGAGTGTCCATACATCTTTGTCCTTCTTCCATTCATCTCTTGCTTCGGTTATCCAATCTGGTTGGATAATAGAAATGGCACAAAGCAATGCTTCCACCTCTTCATTCTTTCTTGAGAGTGAATATGCAACAACATTAAGCTTTCCTTTTTTGTAGATTATTTCAAAGTCATAACCCAACATCTTTGTGACCCATTTTTTCTGCTCTTCTGAAGATAGTCTTTGTTCCAAAAAGTGTTTAAGACTATCATGATCAGTTTTTACCTTGAAGTATCTTCCCATTAGGTAAGTTCGCCATTTCTTTAGTGCATGCAGTATTGCTAACATTTCCTTCTCATAAATAGGTTTCTGTAAATACTTTCCTTTGATTGGATGACTTTCAAAAGCAATGGGTCTTCCTTCTTGCATTAAAACAACATCAATTCCATTTCCTGAGGCATCACATTCCACAATAAAGGTTTTTGTGAAGTCTGGCGTAGCTAAGACCGGTGCTAGGCACATTGCCTCTTTAAGATGTTCAAAGGCCTTAGTTGCTTCAGGAGTCCATGAAAATGCATCTTTCTTTAATAATGTTGTTAAAGGTGCTGCTATTCTCCCATAATTCTTAACAAACTTGCGATAATACCCTGTTAACCCGAGAAATCCTCGCAACTGCTTTATGGTTGTGGGGACTTTCCATTCCTTAATGGCTTTAATTTTGTTAGGGTCTACTTTAACACCCTCGTGAGATACGATATGACCCAGATATTCCACCTCTTGTACTCCAAAGAAACATTTGGATGTTTTTGCATATAATTGTTTCTCCTGCAATAGTTTGAGCACCCTGTCAACATGTTCAACATGATCCTTCCAACACCTGCTGTAGATTAGTATATCATCAAAAAATACTAGCACAAATTTTCTAAGGAAGGGTTTGAAAATGGAATTCATCAACCCTTGAAATGTAGAAGGTGCTTTGGTAAGGCCAAAAGGCATGACCAAAAATTCATAATGACCCTTATGAGTTTGAAATGTTGTTTTTGGAATATCTTCAGTCTTCATTCTAATTTGATGATATCCTGAACGAAGATCCAACTTGGTAAAATAAATTGCTCCATGTAATTCATCCAATAATTCATCAATCACAGGAATGGGAAATTTGTCTTTAATGGTGAGCTTATTGAGCTGCCTATAATCTGGACACATTCGCCATGATCCATCCTTCTTGTGTACCAATACTACAGGAGCAGAGAAAGAACTTTGACTGGGTTGAATTATACCCGCCTCTAACATTTCTGCAATCATACGTTCAATTTCGCTCTTTTGGAAGTAAGGATATCTATAAGGCCGGATGTTTGGAGGAACACTTCCTGGAATCAAATTAATAGCATGATCATGATCACGAATAGGTGGGAGTCCTTTGGGAGTTTCAAACACCTTGGAATGATTGTCCAAGACTTGTTGGAGATCTGCAGAAATAGATGATTTGGATGTTGGAACTTCTAGTGAGCATAATTGTGCAATTACGCCTCGCTGTTCTTTCTTTAGAAGCTTTGTCATGACATTAGAGCTTATTATCCTTCCTGGCTTCCCTGCAATACCCCGTAATTCAACTTCCTTTCCTTCTGAAAAAAATTTCAAGAAAAGTTCTTGAAAATTAAAAGCTACCGTCCCCAAAGATTGTAACCATTGTACCCCTAGTACAACATCAGCACCTCCCATAGGAATGGAAAGCATTGGACTAGTCAACACATATTCCCCCATGGTTAGCTTGATGTTATGGCATTTTCCAGAGCAATTTATAGTTCCTCCATTTGCAATCATCACTTGACATTCTGGTGCTGGGTATAGGAAACAATTTAATTCCTTGGCTACCTTACAATGAATAAAATTATGGGTGCTACCTGAATCAATCAACACTATTACCTTTTTCTTATTGATATGTCCTTCTATATTTAGAGTTTGAGGAGTGGTAATTCCTGCCAGTGCATTACACGATATGGTCGGATTCATTTCTTCCTCTTCTAGGGCTGGTTCCTGGTGTATATCCTCTTCTTGTTCATTTCTTCTTCCTCTTCACAATCTATGTAAAATAATTTCTTCTCAGCACACTTATGACCTTTAGTGTATTTGCTATCACAACTGTAGCAAAGCCCTTTTGCTCTTTTTTTCTTCCAATTTTTGTGGTGTCAACCTTGTAGGTTGTGGAAATCTAGGCGTAGCAACACTTCCTTCTTTATAGAATTGAGTGGTAGGCTTCCTTGTCGCCATAATTTTACATTCAACTTTTCTTGCCAACCTGAATGCCTTCTCTAATGAATCGGGTTCCAACACACGAACTTCATGTTGGATGTTATCCTTTAGAGTACCTATGAAGAGATCAATCCTGTGTTCCTCTGGAATATCAGTTACCCTTATATTCAATTTTTGGAAGTCCTCAATGTGCTGCCCCACTAAACCCTTTTGTTTGAGATTTATCAATTGGCTAAAGAAAGTGTTTCTCTTTGTATCCTCATAATGTGCTATCATTTCCTCTGTAAAAATTGACCAAGTGAAAATTTTTTTATGGGAGCAAAGCCATCGATACCATACAAATGTATTTTGTTCTAAATGTAAACTTGCAATGCGTAACTTTTGTGTGTTTTGCACATTATGGAGATCAAAATATTTCTCCATCTGTAGTATCCATGTTACAGGATCCTTTCCATCAAACTTCCTCATGTCCATTTTTGGAATATGGTGGTTCTTCTTGCCAACATTAGATTTTATGAAATCACGATTAACATTTATTTTGTTCTCATCATGAGTTTCCTCTACTATCTTTTCACCATTAGGAAATATTTCTTGTATCAACTTTGTCAAACCTCCCATGTCTACTTTTAGATCATTCTTCATGTTTTCCATTTTAGCTTCCATGTCATCCATCTTAGATTCCATGCCATCCATCTTAGATTCCATGCCAGCTTCCATGCCATCTATCTTAGATTCCGTGTCATTCTTCAAACCATCCATCTTAGATTCCACACATTTCTTCAAACCATCCATCTTAGTTCCCACGCATTTCTTCAAAACTTCCATGTCATTTTTTGTTTCTCTTTGCGAGAGCGAAATTTATTGCACTTGCTCTTGTAATTTTGATATGTCATTTTTCCATTCTTCATCTTCATGAGTCATAGTAGAGCTTTCTAAAGGCTTAATGGGTGTTGAATTATTTTTAGGGGTCATTTTAGAATCCAATACTGATATCTATTCTACAATATGCCCTTGGAATCAATTCAACTTGATTCTTCAAACAAGACTTATGCAATTCGGAAAAAAAAATACACACCTTTTACTTGCTTTTTAGGAGCTTGATATTGAAATTGAATTATCTCTATAATTACAGATCCTCAATATCTGAAATTCATCCTTATAGTAGCCCTATGAAGCTTCTTTCAAATTCCATAGGTCTGATCTAATTTGGATTCTTCAAGGCAAAGTTATGTCCAATCTCCCACAATGACCCAATTTTGGACTTGTTCAGTAGAGCAAACTTGTACGAATTGCCACGTGTCACTGTTTCCTCCTTTTGATCTGAAATTGATAGAAAAAAAATAAAGTCTGTGTGCTTGCGGCCACTTTTTATGGAATTCCAATCTAATGCTCAGAGAGAGAGCTATGAAGATTTTCCCACGATCACCTCTTTGAGATGAAATTCGGAAGCCTCAAAAATCCCTAACTTCCACAAATCATATCTCTGAAAATATTGTGAACCAATATCTGAAATGTTTTGATGATGTTCCTCAAGAGTGCAGCTTCACAATCTTAAAATTTGAGCTTCTGAACCTTCGTAGAAAAAAATTTATAGCGCAAAATTCCACGCTGACCTGTTTGGAGCAGCGAAACCCTAGAATCTCAAAGCTCTGATACCAAATGTTGTGAAACCAGCTCCAAAAATAGAAGAAAGGAGATATCAACGCCTTAGAAATAAGCCACTTTGAGGGAGAAACCTCCAATACATTACATTAATGAAAAATTCTTGGATGATTCAAATTACAAAACCTCCTTTCTATATTTAGGAGTCCATGGGGCCACAATGTGATCCTAGTGGGCCATAATGTAATCCTAGCTAACCTAACAATAATAATTTAAGGGCACAATAATAACAATATAGGGGTTACAGGGGTACAATAATAACAATAAGGGGTTTACACTAACAATAATAATGGACTAGACTAGTAATATAGGGACCTAACATAGTCAAAGGCATCATTCATCCTATGTACATGCTATTGGGCAGTGGTAGATTCAGCTCCAATAAAGTGGGGAATTTGGATTGGTAGTCATTTGGTAAAGGTACCAGAGGTTGTGGCAGTACTAGGAGGGCATACCATACTACCATTATGGGAGCTAATGGAATCCAAGGAGGATTTACAAGAGGAGGGTTTGTGAGAGGAGGTGGAGGATGAAGTGGAGTGGTTTGCAAAATGGTGGTATGAATGGGTGTGGTGGAAGTACTTGGACCAGCAAAATGATTGTGAGCAGATTTGGGATGAAAAGAGCTAAAGTGATGGAGAAGCTTAAAGTTAGGAGGAGTGGAAGGAGAGGCTTCTCTACTAGAAATCTACTACAAATCTATGGGCTCAAGATCAGTCTAGTCAATCCCACTTTGTGACTTGGTTCTAAAAAGGTTCCTTGTATGGTGCAAGTCAAATTGGGGATCTTCCAAGGCTATAAGATTTTTAGGGAAAAAACTTGTTCTATGAATGGTACTAACAGTAGTTGAATTTTCAGTTTTGGAAGTTTGCCACAAAATATTTTCTGGGTTATCAACTATAGTAAGAGGATTTGGGTCCGGATGAGATCTAGTACTGACCCTTTGTGAAGTGTAATGTTCCTAACTAGCCCAAGCTAGTAGTTATATTCAATGTCATTTTATTTTTATGTTTTATGAATAAAATGTAAAGGAGAACAAATAAAAACTCCTAAACATGAGAATAAATCAATGTCCAATGTGAACAGATCCAAATCAGGGCTTGCTCAATAAAATCCACTTGTATGTGAAATAGGTTCAAGCTATTTGACTGGGTCAATCAGGGCTTGCTCAATAAAATCCACTTGTATGTGAAATAGGTTCAATCTATTTGACCGGGTCAATAGGACCAAATCATAACGCAGTCCAGATACAATGAACCTCCAAGATGATCAGCGCAATCCTATGAGGAGGTCCTCCATGTGAAAGGGGACAAATGAATGAAGATGGTTTAGGGTTTTGCAAACCCTAATCTTATATAAGGAAGGGAAAGACTCAAGGAAATGTTGTTGATGTTAATTATATTTTGATATTTCTTGAGAAACTCAAACTCTCTTGGCTGCTTAGCTAAGAGAGAGGAATTTCCTGTTTAAGAATTCCTCTTCCTTCCTTGAGGGTCACTTGGAGGAGATTGTGCTGCATTGATCCACTATTTGGAATTTTGGCCAAGCTTCACCTCCCTTGAAAACGTAAATCCTGATTAGGGCTTCACTGTTTAGAGAGCTGCAGCAAGTGGAATCATATCTATTCATATCTAAAGATTTATATTGCATCTTTTCAGTGGGAAAGTCTTATAAACAATTGGTAGGAGTGCAATCTCTACTTAGAGCTTCAGAATTCCATCTTGGCATGAGGCCAAAGTGTGATATACTTCTTTTGCACAGTTATCTTCAAAAACTGCGTTATTTTTTAGGCAGAGTTACAATGTCCATTTGGTAGCAGTTTGGAGGAGAGATCTCCGGTGAAAGGACTCCTTTCCTTCACTGAGGTGATCTGTGGATTGGCCAACCAATCCATGTTATATTTAAAATATGATCTGTTGTGTAAAATAAACTTCAGAAATTTCTGAAGTTTACTGCAGATCCATGGTTTAGATCTCAGATCTATTCAGTGTTCTTGATGTTTTACTGAGATCCCCAAGGGGAATGTACTTAAAAGTAATTTTTTCATATAGATCCCACTTAGATATATATTTTTGTACTTTGGTCTATTATATATCTGAAACATAATATAACACTGCTGCAAATTCCTGTAAATTATGTTTTCTGGTTCATCCTACAATTCCTTGTGTTATAATGTTGGGTTTTGAGGCATTTCTTCATGTATAGAGCTGTATTTTCTCATGTAAAACTATTGGATCATATTATAAACTTTCCATACTATTATTCATACATAAATACACCTAAACCTTCAGAAAATCACGCTCTTGAAGCTTAATTCCAATCTTCATACTTTAAGCCATGGGGAATCATGGTTTTCTAGCCTAGTCGGGAATGGAGGATATGTTTAAGATATTAAAACGCCTTTGTATGAGCTTAAATTTAGTATGTACATCCCTCTTAACCTAATAAATCAGATCCATCCATCCTCTTCTCTTATTTTTACGCTGATACTTGAATACATTCATTTTAGGTCATAAATCCTCACTTTTCCCCACTATCGGATGAAGGGATTGAACCTATTTCTTTTTTCTATGTTTCTAATTCATATATGAGTATATATCAGCATATTTTATGCATTATTATCTCTCTTAACTTTCATCTAGTCGTTTTTCTTTGTTGCAGCCCCTCATTGGGCATTTTCTTGAAGGTAACTAGGTGTGGGAGATCTATTTAACCCACCTAGTCTTATTTGTTTCAACTAAAATATTGGATTCATATTTTATATTGTCTGATATAAAGGATCCAAGAGTTATTTTCCTATTCCAAAGCATATTTTTTTGAAATGCATTTTTAGTGCATGATTCATGAGCTGTTCTTAAAAGGGAACATTACAGTGGTATCAGAGCTTGATCTTTGGCTCAGTCCGTGAGATCAATTTTTCAGAGCAAGTGATAAGAGAAGAAAAGAGGAAAAAATGATGGAGAGGGTGAGATTACTCTCATCTGTTTTTAGATCCATGAATAACCTTCCCAAGGAGGATGAGAAAACAGAAGAGGAAGTACCCTGCACTTCCTATTCTAATCAAGAAGACAGAAATAGAAGCAGGAGGAAGACTCCAAATTTTGGATTTTTCAGCTGAAATATTGGATTTAGATTTTATATTGTCTGATATAAAGGATCCAAGAGTTATTTTCCAGCTAGAAGCAGGAGAAGACTCCAACTTTTGGATTTTTCAGCTAAAATATTGGATTCAAATTTTATATTGTATGATATAAAGGATCCAAGAGTTATTTTCCTATTCCAAAGCATATTTTTTTGAAATTCATTTTCAGTTCATGATTCATGAGATGTTCCTAAAAGGTAACATTACAATGGTATCAGAGCTTGATCTCTGGCTCAGTCTGTGAGATCAAATTTTCAGAGCAAGTGATAAGAGAAGAAAAGAGGAAAAAATGATGGAGAGGGTGAGATTACTCTCATATGTTTTTAGATCCATGAAGAACCTTCCCAAGGAGGATGAGAAAACAGAAGAGGAAGTACCCTACACTTCCTATTCTAATCAAGAGGACAAAAATAGAAGCAGGAGGAAGACTCCAACTTTTGGATGAAATAAGGAAGATAAGCTCACAAAGCTTCTTCCGAAATCTATTCAGAGCATTCATGAATATCTTAAGCAACTCAAAAGGGAGTTGTTTGAAGAATCTCCAAAAGGGTTTGAACCTCATTCAAACTTTAGATCTTCACACAGTGGGTGTGAGCATGCAGCCACACACTATGATGTACAATGGAATATTAAGCTCAGATCTGCCCTGAGACAGATAGAAGAAGAAGAATAAGTGACTAAGGGGGGAACTCTTAGTGATTTCTTGAAGAAAGATGAGTCTGAAGCCCTGAAACTCAGAAATCAGTTTCATTTTTTAGAGCATTGCAAGGCCAAGGTGAAGAGTAGAAATAAGAGTGATAGATTCACTCTATCAACCTTTGAAGGGTCACCTACATGTTCAGCCAAAGAATGGGTGAAAGAGCTGGACACCTTCCTACAGTTGCACCAAATTCCTTAAGAAGAAGCCATCAAATTTGCAGCCTTACATTTGGGAGGTAAGGCCTATACGTGGTTGAAATTTGAGTTTCTCTTTTGCAAAAATGTAAAAACTTCATCATACATAAGCTTCAATAAAGCATTAGTGAAGAGGTTTGATAAGACAGTTCATGAAAAACATATGGTGAAGTCAAACCAGAGAACTCAAATGAAAGCCCTGCATAAAAACACAGATCCATTTCAGAAGCACATGGAAAGGGCTGGAAACTGGCATCATGCCTTGATAGAGGCAAGACTACCTTCCCACACCTTTGAACAAAAGAACAGAGATGTCTCTTCTTCAAAGGTAGATCATTTCATTGGGAGGTTTCCCAATTTTGTTGCTGAGATAAGGAGCAACAGCGCTATTAGATCTAGATCTAATCTAGTGCCTCATGCAGAGGAAGAATGAGATTTTTCTCCAACAAGAGGGATTCTTGTGGCATGGCAAGAAAATCCCCAAGATCTCATGTATGGAGATCAAGGCACAATTCATGATCTACAAGTGCCATCGATGAGAAGGTGTAGAGCCATGGAGATACAAGGTGAATATAGGGAAGAGATCCAATCTCATTCCTATCCATTGCAGAAGGTTTATGCACGTAATAAGGTGATTAGATTGTGTAGTGGAAGCATGGAGGATTTTCTCCATTCATATGTTCAGTCACCGCTTGTTGATGATGTCTCATTGCATGGAGACATTGCACCAAGGAGACCACTGGATCAGCAAAGGTGGATGAGTGCTTCACCTGTTGAGGCACAAATCATTGAATTCAGAAGAGTGGAGACCTTGAAAGGTCTTGATGTAGTGCTAAGAGTTTGGGGTAGACTAAAGGAGGAGAGAATCAGTCCCTCAACATCAACACCCACTCTCATTTCAGTTTCTGCATTGTGGCGAGAGAAGCAGGGGAATGGTAGAAACCTTCCCACTTATACATTTGGCATGGGAGCTATATATGCACCTAACTCTTTGGAAGAGTTAACTCAGTCACCTCCTTTCTCCTTGAGGATGGAAGGAGACTCATCTATGAGCTGCTCCTTTTGCATGAGAAAAAGCTATGGTAAGGACATTGCTTGTTTACTTGCTGATTTACATATTGATTCCTTAACCATATATGTGCATGATATTGCTCCAAGGAGGAGCATTCTTACTTTCAGGTTGCATGGTCTACTTGAGGCCATGAGCAATGTTGATGACCATTCACTTGGTGGACTTGGGGAAGATTTTTATTTTGGAGGACGTGCTCACCATGCATCATACATCACTCATTTTCTCCAAATACATGAGGAGAATGTAGCAACAAACTAGTGGTTGAAAAACCACATATTTTGTCATTCTCTATTGCAGTTTATGATTAAACTGCACTGGTTGCATATGATAGATCATTTCCCTACTCACTTGCTACATATGGCAGCCAGCATGAATTTCATTATGGCTCCTTATGCTGCTATTGATCACATTATTGTCAGGAGCATGATTGGGAGAGAGACACATGGGTTGAATGTGTCCTTTGGGGGAGAAGATCCTCATATTTTTTTCAGGACATGCTCTAATGCGAGCATGGGAGATGATGTGGCCACCATATTTCAGCATTTGTTCTTTCTTGAAGTGAGCCATGTGATTGATAGGGTGCCATATGATGATGATGACCTCCTGTCCATCACATATGAGAAGCATTGGGCCAGCTTGATTCACAATGTAGGAGGAAAGATCCTTGGAGATCTAAACTCCATCTTTCAACTTGAGGGCCACCTTGTTGCAGCCCAAGATCATCCTTCACTCTACACTTGCCATAAGTGGAGAGGTGAACAGCGTGGGGTAGGCTATGATGCTTACCACTTGTATATTTTTAGCCCACCTTATTTGCTGGAGCTCAAGGTGGAAAAGGATTTTCAGAAGTTGCCTTATATGGAGGTTACTAGATTCTTATGGATGATAGCATGGCTATGGGAGACACTCATTGGGAGAAATTTTCCCCATGCTCTTTATCACCCCTACCTTAATGAGTCCATTGAGCAACAAGAATATCACCACTTGCACCTTCCATTTTCTCATGATGTACACTTTCTATCTCACACTTGGAGGAAATCATTGGAGGACAAATTCATTGCTTATCATTTTCAGCCATGGTGGGGTCCATTGATGAGGCCACAAGAAGAGGGAAGGATACTTTTTTTTCTACCCTGCAATTTCTTGAGGACAAGCAACATTTTGAAGGGGGGGGACTGTAATGTTCCTAACTAGCCCAAGCTAGTAGGAATATTCAATGTCATTTTATTTTTATGTTTTATGAATAAAATGTAAAGGAGAACAAATAAAAACTCCTAAACATGAGAATAAATAAATGTCCAATGTGAATAGATTCAAATTAGGGCTTGCTCAATAAAATCCACTTGTATGTGAAACAGGTTCAAGCTATTTGACCAGGTCAACAAGACCAAATCATAAAGCAGTCTAGATACAATGAACCTCCTAGATGATCAGTGCAGTCCTATGAGGAGGTCCTCCATGTGAAAGGGGACAAATGAATGAAGATGGTTTAGGGTTTTGAAAACCCTAATATTATATAAGGAAGGGAAAGACTCAAGAAAAGGTTGTTGATGTTAATTCTATTTTGATATTGCTTGAGCAACTCAAACTCTCTTGGTTGCTTAGCTAAGAGAGAGGATTTCCTGTTTAGGAATTCCTCTTCCTTCTTTGAGGGTCTCTTGGAGGAGATTGAGCTGCATTGATCCACTATCTGGAATTTTGGCCAAGCTTCACCTCCCTTTACAACATAAATCCTAATTAGGGCTTCACTTTTAAGAGAGCTACAACAAGTAGAATCAAATCTATTCAGATCTGAAGAGTTCTATTGCATCTTTTCAGTGGGAAAGTCTTATAAACAATTGGCAGGAGTGCAATAGCTGCTTAGAGCTTTAGAATTCCATCTTTGCATGAGGCCAAAGTGTGGTATACTTATTTTGCACATTTAGCTTCAAAAACTGCGTTATTTTTTAGGCAAAGTTACAATGTCCATTTGGTAGCAGTTTGGAGGAGATATCTCCGGTGAAAGGATTCCTTTCCTTCACTGAGGTGATCCGTGGATTGGCCAACCAATCCATGTTATATTTCAGATCTGATCTGTCGTGTAACATAAAATTCAGAAATTTCTGAATTTTACTACAGATCCATGGTGTAGATCTCAGATCTATTCAATGTTCTTCATGTTCTGCTGAGATCCCCAAGGGGAATGTACTTAAAAGTCAATTTTTCATATAGATCCAACTTAGATCTATATTTTTTTACTATTATCTGTTATAGATCTGAAACATAATATAACACTATTATAGATTCCTGTAAATTACGTTTTATGGTTCATCCTGCAATTCCTTGTGTTATAATGTTGGGTTTTGAGGCATTTCTTCATGTATAGAGATGTATTTTCTCATGCAAAAATTTTGGATCATATTCTAAAATTTACGTACTATTATTCCTATACAAATACAAATAAACCTTCAGAAAATCACGCTTCTGAAGCTTCATTCCAATCTGCATACTTTAAGCCATGGGGAATCATGGTTTTCTAACCTAGTCGGGAATGGAGGATCTATTTAACATAGTAAAACGCCTTTGTTTGAGCTTAAATTCGGTATTTAGGTCCCTCGTAACCTAATATATCAGATCCAGCCATCATCTTCCCTTATTTTTACGCTGATACTTGAATACATTCATTTTAGGTCATAAATCCTCACTTTTCCCCACTATCGGATGAAGGGATTGAACCTCTTTCTTTATGATGTGTTTCTAATTGGTATATGAGCATATATCAGCATATTTTATGCATTATTAGCTCTCTTCACTTTCAGCTGGTCTTTTTTCTTTGCTGCAGCCCCTCGTTGGGCATTTTCTTGAAGGTAACTAGGTGTGGGAGATATGTTTAACCCACCTAGTATTATTTGTTTCAGCTAAAATCTTGGATTCAGATTGTATATTGTCTGATATAAAGGATACAAGAGTTATTTTCCTGTTCCATTTCATATTTTTCTGAAAATGCGTTTTTCAGTGCATGATTCATGAGATGTTTCTAAAAGGGAACATTACAGAAGCCAAAATTCAAACAAAAAATGTTGAGAGGCTGAGAGTTTAGGATTTTTTTCAGAAGGCTGACCTCTCTTAGTGTTTGGTAAACTCACACAGTATGTGACTAGGCTTCTAAACTTCTCAGGGCTGATTTGACACAATCCTACGGAATTCTAATGAGAACTAGTGAAGTAGTAGGCCTATTGGAGGCTAGTGGAGTCGCCAGGTGGATGTTTTTTGTTGTTTTAAGGATATTTATTTATGTTCCACCACCAATAACTAACAAAATACCAATCTAGGGATGTTTTCTTGGGGTTTTCTAAGTTCCTTTATGTAGCCCTAAGGTTTCTATGAGTGTCCTCCAATTGAGTCATCATTTTGTTAGGATGGTGAGACAATTAGATTAGACTATTTGGCTAATATTTTGAGTTCTCTATGATTTTATAAGGGTTTTTTAAGTTCTAAGGAGTACTTAGATTGTCACTAACTTAGAAAGCTCTCACCTTGATTTCCAATTATGTTAGGCTATGAGTGGGTGATAAATCAATAGATATTGTGTCATAAGGGCTTCTGAATTTTCTAAGGATGTCTAAACTTGCTACTTACTCAGAAGGTCCCACCATGATCGTCATTATGTTATGGCGATGAGGTGACTATAAATCACTGGATACTCTTTAACAAGGGTTTCTGAAGTCCTAAGGAATACTTAGATTTCCACTAACTCAGAAAGCCCCACCATGATCGCCATTATGTTAGGTTCCCGTGATTTTGCAAATTGGAAGACCAAATGCACAGGGTAACATCAAGCCAATATTTGGAGTCCTAGTACCTAGCCTTCCTGGACTCAGAGAGGGCTCTCTCTATTGTGTGCAAAGGATGTGAACTTGTTTTCTTTTGAGGTTTGATTTTTGGCTAGTTTTTAAGTGTAGGGTTTTTTTGTTTGTTTTGGTTGGGTAAGATGGTAAAGTAGAATAGATGGAGTGAGGAAATATTCAATTCATTTGGCTATGAAGTCTATAAAATTAATGGGAAGTTCAACAATGAATCAGGGTGCATTAGAGGGAAAATCTAGCATGGCCAATGGATTCTCAAGGTTTGTGTGAAATGAGATGAACATCAAGTTTGTGAACAAAGTAGGGAAAAGGGAAATCAAGAATCCTTTGTCAAATACTTTAAGAAGAAGGGACTTCAACGCTATTTAACATAAAGAAGAAATCATAAGACAGGGCAAACCAGTAACTCTTTGATTCAACTCAATCCAATAAGCATTTCAGGCAAACAATTCAGTGAACTATAGAAGGCGAGAAACTCATTTAACTTCTACTGATTTCATCTTCAAGGTTAGAAAATCATTTAAGATAAACATATAACTTTAATCAAGAAAGAAGGAACTCATAAACATCATTGATAATAGCCATAAATATATTTGAAACAACTCTTCAAGCATGAAGAAAGGGTATGATCGAAACATAGCCTCTTTGGCAAACATAATCAGTGGTACTTCAAAGAAAGACCTCAAGAACAATGTTTTAGTGATATCAAACAAGCGGGGCTAACCATAAAACATCTATTATATCTACTGTATTGAACCATTCATAAGATAAACAAGCTTGGGTGGGTCTAGAGAGAAACTAAGGATTCTCTAAACTGACCTAGCAAAGGAAAACATAGAGGCAGTGAAAAACAAGCAGAGCTAAGGTGCCTTTGAAAACATTTCTTAGTATAAAATATGTGTTCTACTGCAATATAGAAGGATGAAACACAATGATACATAAGGAAACAATAACTGAATAGAAGCACTTCACCTTTAACCAATCTCAGGGATCTTGTAAGCAAGCCTTCTTCATCAACAAGCAAAACAAGCCATTCACAAGATCCACAACACCAATTTCCTCTTCAAGCTCCAAAAAACCATATATTTCTCTCAAGAGCCATCAAATGCCAACGTTTTACAATAAGGCCCTCCTGCTCTATTTATCTAGCAAAGGAGGGCAAAAAACCCTAACTAGGGTTGAAAATGTCCAAATCATCCATAAATGTCATTAATGCCCAAGAGACCATGCAAGCCCCAAGGCACAAAATATCTCATGAAATAAATTCCAAAAGAACTCCTAGCACCTAACTTTGGAGTGATTTTCCTCAAAAAACATTAAAATATCATTTTTCAATTAATGACTGTCTTTTGTTGACTATTGGCCAAAAACGCACAGTGAGGTCTAAAAGCGTATGCCTTCACAGGCAGAAAATGGGTCCAATTGCAGCCAAGTTTTGGTGACCTTCCCAATGTTGGAATTTTCTCCGTGATGGCCCATTGGAAATCCTGTTGAGTATTATTTCTAAAAGGGCCCTTGGTTTTTTGAATGAGCTTCATTAACTTGTCCAAAAGGAAAATTTTCCAAAACTTCTCTAGGAGCGGTGCCAGGCCTCAAAATGAGGCAAAAAGGTGAAAAATGAAGTGTCTTTTTGCCTTTTGAGGTGTCAAAAATGCTCCAAATGCACTGAAATTTGGTCAAAATACTGTAGTAGATGTGATAATTCCAAAAATTCAAATTTCTACCTCTAAGGATTCCTCAGAAGAAAGCGTAGCGCTAGGGGTGCTACGCTTAGAGGCCTCCAAATTCACAAAAAACCAAAATTTTTCAAAAATTTCTCAAAATTGGTGGATGTCTTCCTCATTGGGTTTGAGAAGTAGAGAAGCTTCGGCCAAGACTCCAAGTTTTTCTCAGTATTTTCCCCCTTTGAGTACCTGTAGCTGGGCATGGGCCTCTTTGAGTTTAGCCTTCACAATTTGGTTTTGCAATGCATAGTGCATGGTCATTTTATTTTGGAGGTCAAGATCCCTCTTCACCTTCTTCAGCTGCTTGTTTTCATTCTTGTAATAGTCAATGTTATACATGGCCATACCTAGGAATCTTTCTAGATCTTTAATTTCTGCATCCTTTCTTTGGAGCAGTATGCTAGTGGCCCTCTCCTTGTCTTCATTTTCACTTTCTAGGTCAATGATACCAAGTCCTTGCTTAAGATCCTTCTTACCTTTATTACCTCTCTTCCCCTTTTTTTTGCCTTTATCTAGCTACTTGGTAGAAGTGGAAGGCATGGTCCCTTGACTTTTTGAGGCAGAAAACACAAGCCTTTCCCCCCTGTTATATGTCAATGGAAGGGGTTTAATTATGATTACCTAGGTGTTTTCATCATAGGTGGCATCATTTGTTTCCATGTCCTCCTCTTTGTCATCTTCACTACTGCTTACCTCTTTGCCTTCAACATCAGCTTCATTGTTGGCCTCTTTACTGATTTGTGCACTTTCACTTTGTTCCTCATTATAGCGGCTTTCTTCATCACTATTGTGACCTTCATTTTGACCATCAGCATTTTCAATCTGCACTGTTTTCATAACTGTCATGATTGTTATCATGACATTCATGACTGTCTTCTTTGGTTTCCATGTTGTGTTCACCTCATCTTCATTTTCTGTGTTGTCATCACCTTCATCCTTGCTGTCCTATTTATCTTTCCCCTCATCTTTGTCATGACTATGAGCCTCACTGTTTTGACTATCATTAGGGTTCATAGTTTCACTGCTGCCTTCAGGATCATCCTCTACCTGTTGATTACTTGCCTCATTTGTGCCCATGCTATCCTCTTCCTCCTCATTCTCAAAATTTTCAATGTGATTGCTGCTTCCTTCATCACTTACCTCTTTTGCATCATCATCCACCTCCATGGCCTCTACTTCATTGCTGACTTTTTGTTCATCATTGTTTAATTCATTACCACTGTCAGCTTCTTCATTTACTGCATTGTCATCATCCTCTTCTATTTCCATGTTCTCTGCCTCTTGTGGGCTTAACTCATCATCACCCTCATCCTCATTTTGGCTTGACTCATTGTCATCTTCACCCTCATTTTCACTTTCTTGTTCACTGCCACTTCCTTCTTTATCTGATGCATTAGGAGAAGATGAGGAAGGTAGGTTTCCTTGAGGAGGGGATATATGTGTAGAGGATGAGGTATGGTTAGTAGGAGGTGATGGAGGAGTAGAGAGAGGAGGATGAGATGATGAGGGCAAGCTGGGCTGATGATGGGGTTGTGGGCTTGTGAATACTTCATGAAATCTGAAAACCTCCCAAGGTATGCCTTTTTGCTCCAGCTGATGTAGCACCACCATCTTGATCAAGAAATGATGGAACAAACTGTGCATTTGCTGAGAATAGTTCCTCCTCCAGAAAACAAAAGACATCTTTTCAATACTCCTATAGAGGTAGTAGGGCAACTGAAGCATCTTGACTCTATTAAAATGCATGAGTAATCTAATATGGTAGGAGTAGAGCCTAGAGTATCTCCCCTCACATGTAAATATTTCATGATGACCTTCATTAAGGGTGCATACCTATCCAGCAAGTGTGAGAAAGGGAAAATGGTTTTGCAGCCTTCTTTGTACCTAGGTTTGATAAATGGCTCATAGTAGTTCATATCCAACTTTTCCCTTTTCAACCATTTCTCACCAACATCAAGTATACCTGTAACACTAGAAATGGAATCCACTGATAGTTCAAAATCTACCCCTGCAAGGCTTGATTTTTTATTATGTAGGTTAAGAATGAATACCCATGTGTGCTCTGGGTGATTTTACACTTGTTTGATTCTTTCACAAAACTGAAAAACACCCCACATTTTGAAAGCATGTGAGAATCATGGGGGAGGTAGCAATCTCCACTGTGTCTTGGGGTTCAAACCTATTAACCTTCCCACCCTTGTGTTTTTTCCTCATAGGCACTTCACCTCCTTCACTGCTAACACTCCCTTCTCCTCCTGACATGGTGACTAGTGCTGCTTTTAAAAAACCTTAGGTCTACTTATAAAACTTGGCAGGAGGAGTGAAATGAAAATATGGTGAGGGTGGCTCTTGTAAATTAGTGAGATGGAGGTATGGGTTTATGACTGATTTTCTTTGAGCTTTGATGAAGGTTTAACTTGAACTAATTGTAGTTACCCTAATTCACACCTCCCTTGACTAATAATTTCTTGTTTCGAGGTCAAAAAAGGTTGTTTGCCATGAGGACCTATGGTTTGTAGGCACTAGGGTTTGATCATTTTCTTTAACCATTGAATCACAAAAACCAGTTGAGGGGTAAGGAAAACATGTACCTAGCAATTTTTTACTCCTTTGCAGGTTCTTGGAAGTAGGTTGGAGGTGTTTTCCTTGTATTTTTGGCAATATTGCAAGTGGAAGAGGGTTTCAGGTTTAAGCGTAGCGCCTGCCCGCGTGCAGGCCTACCAGTCTCCTGACAGCAGCGCTGCATGATTCGTGTAGGCCTGCTGGTCTCCTAGGCACAACGCTTGGCAAAACTGGGCCTGCCAGATCCCCTCTAAGTGTAGATCTGAACTTGTTTTGGGTGGTTCGGGCCCTCCTGGGCATAGCGCTGCCCACGTGTAGGCCTAACAGGCTCCCTAAGCGCAGCTCTGCATGCCTCCTGTGCTTGTCGGGCTCCTCCTGGGAAAATGAGTAGCACCCACCCAAACGCGCAGCATTTTCAGCTGTAAGCGCAGCGCAATGTAAAATTACACTGCAAAAATTCTCCTATGTGCAGCGCCAGGTCTTGTAAGCATAGCGCCTGCTCCAAAGTGTAGCACCAAGTAACCTTGCCCGATTTTCCCAAAAACTCAGAAAAATTCTCCCTTGAATGTTTTTTGCTCCTTTCAAATGTAAGATGAGATGGGAGGAGAGAAAAATGGCCCTTTATACCTTTAAGAAAATTTATTAAACTCAAAAAACCCTCTTTGCTAATGTTTTCAGTATTTTGTCACTTTCCACTAATATGTCTTTGTCTTTTACTACAAGTGACCTGAAAAAAAATGGTTTCTCCCTACTTACTGCTTTTCTTGAGGCATAATAAACTTGTCTCTAACAAGTACAATATTCTTCATAATCATGTATGTTATCTCCCTTTGGCCACTTCTAATTTTCAGGTGCCATGTCATACTGATTTTTCCCTCCTTTGACGTTTCTTGGTTTTTGACACATTCAATTACACAACAGCAACCTCATGATCAGCTTGGCTTTCCATCTTGAAAGTCAACCCTCTACTTTTATTCCTTTTATCATTTGAGCGAAAATGATTGAAAATGAAGGCTTGACCTTCCTTATAATGATACCCTTTCCTGCTTTCCCTTTGAGGTAGTGAGATACTTTACCTTGGTGAACCATGGAGGTCACTCTCAACAGTCTCTTCAAACCTTCTGTCTGTTGTCATCATGGACGTCTATCTTCTTCATTCCATATCCCTTTCCTATATTTCCAAAACCTTAGATTTTTGGGCTGTTAGAGAAGAATCATTAGTGTTTTCTTCTAAGTTCTCTATATCCCTTCTAAGTTAATTCATTTATGTTTAGTTCACCTCACATTTTTCTCTTCTAAATTTATAGTTTCTAAAAATCTTCAATTCATGCTTGGTTGTGCTGGTGGGCCTCTATCCATGGGATTTTATGCATTGGCTCCCTGTTTGGCACACTGCTGGTCCAATCAGTCCTAGAAACCATGATTTTCCCTGAACATAGGCTGCTTCCTCTTCCATTTACTTTAGTATATCTTCTAATGAGGAGCAGGCCTCTTACCTTACCAATTTTCCTGCTGATAACCACCTTGACACTCCTGCAGAAATGTCAAAATGAACAACTGTCTTTTGCAAAAAAATTGTCGTTGGCAAAGCAATCCTGCTTGGAGATTTTCTTGATCTCTCTTGGACAAATAGATGCTGAACTTCTTTCACATATGATTCAAATTCTAGCACATGAAGAACAATTATTTAGAACACCAAAGATAACCATAGAACCTACGAAACCCTAGGGACCTAGTGGGAGGCTCCCTTGACTTGGTCCTTGACTGAAAGCTTGGCTTGGGGTCTTCAAGTATGAAAAACATTTTTTTTTTTGACAATTTATGTATTGAAGATCTGAAATCCATTGTACTTGATTTATCTAAAGAGCCTACAAAGATAGTTTTGAGACCATCAATGCTTGAGGCATTTTGGTGAATATGGGAAAGAGTAGGTTGGTTGGTAATCCTAGATGGAAAGTGGAGGGGTGACAAAACAGAGTGTCATGGTCATAGGTGGGAAAGAAGGATGAATATGAGTGACATGAGCCTATGAGGGGTTCTTTAGGAGTGGTAGGCTAACCATGGAATGGCAGAGTAGTGAAATAGTGAAAAATTTATCCTAAGGATAATGAAGGCAGTGAGATTTCTAAAACTTAAAATATTCATGAATTTTGTTTTTAGAAATCTAGGATAAGCATTTATTCATCTATAAAATAGCAAAAATTACTGATGAATAACAGGGTTCAAACCTATTAACCTTCCCACCTTTGTTTTTTTGCCTCCTAGGCACTTAGCCTTCTTCACCACTGCCATTTCCTCATTCTCATGACATTGTGATTACCATTGTTTTGAAACAAACCCTAGCTCTGCTTGTGAAGTTGATGTGAGAAGTGATGGAATGATGGTAAGTAGACAACTTTTGTAAGTGAGTGAGAGGGATAAATCAAGGTGTAAGTGTATGACTGTGAGGGAGAGCTAGAAATCAATGACAGACATCAGTTACTTGCTATAATTCTTCTCTGACAGTAATTTAGCATGAATATTTAATTTTTCACTCCTTTAGGATTTTTTCAATTTCTCTTAACATCAAACCATCAAAATTCATTGGAGGGAAAAGGTATGACATCCACTTACTAATTAGAAATGATTTGAAGACGCTTGATAGCTTCTTGGAAGTGTTTTTGCTGTTTTTTTTGGGCGTTTGCAGGTGCAAGAGGAGCTTTAGGTCCAATACATAGTGCCTTCACACGTATTTGGGCCAGTCGGGTTTTCCTACCAAAAGTGCAGTGCCTACATGCCTCTGCATGGGGTGTCAGGCTTCCCTACTGAAAACGCAGTGCCTGCACGCCTCTCGGTCCTATCGTGCTTCCCTGCTGAAAGCGTAGTGCCTGCATGCCTTTGTATGGGGTGTCAGGCTTCCGCCTAATGCGCGGTGCCTGCACGCCTCTCGAGCCTTTTGGGTCTGTTGAAAATGTAGCACTGAACGCAGAGCGCAGTGGGTTGTCGGGCCTGTCGAGCTTCTTGGGTGAACCCGCAGTGCACCTCTGAATGTGTAGTGTGTCCCTACGAACGTGCAGCGTAGTGAAAATTTGCACAGGAAAATCCTTCGAATGTGCAATGCCTGACCCTGAACGCATAGCACTGACCTGAACGTGCAAAGTCGGATAAACTTCACCAAATTTTGACTGAAATTCCCAATTATCTCTCTTGGATTCTTTGATTATCTTTGCAAGTGCACAATAAGTTATGCGAAGGAAAAAATGGTCCTTTATAGCCTAGGAAAATAAATCAAACTTTGAGAACCCACTTTTCTAATGTTTTTTTACTCCTTTTCTTTTAACTAATACCCCCTTGACCCTTTTTTGTTGTAGGTGGCTAAAAAACATTTAGATGACCCTTTCCTTTTGCTCCTTGAGTTTGACATATTCACTTTATGTTTTGAAGGGCTACACATACTAATATTTTCAAAGTTTCCTGTGATCTTCATCATAACATTCAATCCGCCTTCCTTACCTTTTTCTTTCTAATCGTTTTTTCTTTGTTTTCTCTGCAGGTTGCTGATATGGTGAACTTGACATCCTTCTGTAATGTTTGGGGCTTTATGAGTTTTCTTTTGACACCTTAGAGACTAAAAACTCTTTTTCCACTGCCATGGGTTTTAAACAATGCCTTTCACCTCCCTAGGCCACTTCTGATTTGCAGGTGCCTAAATTTATAATTCAAAATTTTTCCATTGATACTCTTTACCTCCTTTCTCTGTAGATTTTTTTTGAGTCACAAGGCTTACCTTCTTTGGATTGTCTATGTCCTTGAAAATTTCTCACTTAGTAGGTATTATAAAAACCCTGAAGTGGCTCTTCACTTTATCTTTGAAGCCTGCTAACTTTATTTTTCATAACTTCAGAAACTTACACAGTGGCAACATTTCCAAAAATTCTTTTGTTCTTTACCTTGAAACTAAAATAATCTTTCACTTGGTAGGGGGCTGAAAATGATGTCTTTACCTCCTTCACTGACCCTTAGGCATGGTGAACTCACTTTTGACAAACACTATAGAATTCAAAATCATGCTTGCTACCTTCTCTTTTGGCCATTGAGTGTGAGTAATTCAAATGAGAATTTGATCCTCCTCTCACTGATATTATTCACCTCTTTGTCCTTTGAAACAGTGAGGAATTTTACTATGGAAAACTCTGGGATGACATACACAGTAGCCCTTTGAAATCTTCTTTCTGTTGTCATCATGGAGGCCTAACATCATCATTTTACCTTTGTTGGAACAAGGTCTCCTAACAAGCTACGAAACTGGTCCATTTTGGATATTTTTGATTAGATTTAATCTAGCAGAGGGGTTTTGGGGTGGGTCAAAGCCCCGAAAGCATTGTAATGGGTAAAAGGGTAAACCAGGGGTCTGAAAACCACAGTTTGTGGACCATAGGAAATTCTAGGCTAGATTGCTATAAATAGAGAGACATTTTGTATTGTAAAGGACAAGAATGATGAGCTATTGATGCGAATTGTGGTTTAAGCTATCTGTTTGGATTTTTGGGGAAAGGACTCCTGCTAGCTGTGTGCATGGAGATCCAAGTCCAGTTTTGTGAAAACCTTGCTACTGTGTGAGAAGGTTGGGAAGGGAATTGTAGGGAATAATTGATGAATGAACGAAGGAGAAGGATTTATAAGGTACGGAATCTATGAGTAATTTGTGTATGAATTATTGGTAATTACTGTGTTGTACATTTTTGTGTTTAAGCTGCAAAGCTCTGTGTAAGTGTGTTTCTATACTTTGATCTACTCTATTTTGTTTATCTGCTGTTGGGTTACTGTTATATAAGAATATACAATTATAGATCTAGTGCACGTGGATGCGAATAGAAACCCTCTTTCCTATGTTTAGTATAAGGTGATCTGTGTATCGCAGGACCAAACACAGCTCTTCTTGCCTTACCTATCCTTTCTCAAGGTGTGGAAACTTGGTTCCAGCACCCACCCATACTACTTCGGGTGAGACTTTTACCTACGAAAGCAGGTCACTGCCGAAAGGGCCAGTAGTATAGGGCTTTGTTGGCAAACCTTGAGCTCTAAACCTGGGTCAAGACCCCTCGAGCCAACAACCTCCTTTGACTATCTTTCTAAAACCTTAGGTTTCTGGGCTACTTGAGAATAATTATCAGTGTTGTTTTTTAAGTTCTCTATAGCCCTTTCAAGTTCATTCATTTCTATTCAGTTCACCTCAACTTTTTCCATTTTTTCATTTACAATTTGTAAAAAAGTTCTTCCATGTTTGGTTTCCTTGGTGTGCCTCCTTCATGTGGTTTACTGCATTGGATCATTTCTTGGCACACTGTTGGCCCAATTAGGCTCAGAAACCCTGATTCTCCTTGAACACAAATTGCTCCCTCTATCTTTTCTGTGAATATCTTCATTGAGGAACATGCCTCTTACCTTACCAATTTTATATTGATAGTCACTTTAACACTTCTACAGAAATGTCAAAATGCACAGTTTCCTTTTGCAGAACTTGAACTTGGTAAGGTGGTCTTCTTTGGAGATTTTTTGATCTCTCTCGGACAACCATGTGTTGATCTTGTATTGCATTTGAACCAGCTTCTAGTATAGAAAAAACAAAGCTTGAAACACCAATGAAGACCCTACAACCTATGTTACCCTAATGACCTAGTGGGAGGCTCCTTTGACTTGGTCTTTGATTGAAAGCTGGTTGGGGGTCTTCAAGTGTAGAATTTTTTTTTTTGATAAATTGATGTATTGAAGATCCAAAATCCAATTGACTTGATTTATATAAAGAGCCTACATAGATAGTTTTGATACCATCAATGCTTGAGGAACCTGGTGAACATGGGAAGAAACAGGTTGATTGCTAATCCTAGATGGAAAGTGGAGGGGCGAGGTAAAGGGAAAACATAGTGCTAAGGTTATGGGTGGAAAAATAGGATATATATGAGTGTCGTAAGCCCATGAGTGGTCTTCTAGGAATGGTAGGTTAACCATGGAATGGAAAAATAGTATAAATAGTGAAAAAATTGTTATAAGGATAATGAAGGAAGCGAGATTTCTAAAACTCAATATTTAGGAATCTTGTTTTTAGAAATCTAGGAAAAATATTTAGTCATCTACAAATAGAAAAAATTACTGATGACTAACAATGAGGATGAAGATGATGGTGATGATGGCGACCTTCCACTATCTCCATTTCCTTCATTACCTTTCTTGGATTTATCTTCATCATTGTGGCCTCCTGATGATCCTTGACCTTCCTTGTGAAGTTTGGACCTTTCCTCTTCTAGTTTATCATTCCTTTCTTGATAAAGGACTCACCATTTCAGTTAACTCAAGAAATTATTTTTTGTAGACCCTTTCTTCCTCTTTGGGATCCATCTCTTGATGGATTTCTCCTTCTCCTAGAGCCATGCTTGATGTTTCTTTTGCTTCTCTTGGAGGTGAGATAGGTGGTGGAGAATGTGGCAATATTTCCCTCCTTTGTTGTGTCTCACTTTGAGAACCTCTTGCTTCCACCA
The DNA here is from genome assembly GCA_034641835.2 of Pinus albicaulis. Lineage (NCBI taxonomy): Eukaryota > Viridiplantae > Streptophyta > Pinopsida > Pinales > Pinaceae > Pinus > Pinus albicaulis. The sequence continues at coordinate 525,229,760 of CM076573.1, read as the reverse complement.
ATTTTTCTTCTCATCTCTTAAGCTTGAGCCTAGTAAGCATGAAAATCCTTGCAAACAGTTAAAAAATCCTTGCACATAAAAACACGAGAGATAAAACTCTAGCTCTGATACCAACCTGATCTGAAAGGAGTGTATTAGTTTTGCTATGCTAAGTGTCCTTTCAGTAAGATAAACATGTACAATTTGTCTCCAATAGTTTGCTTAAGGAATGAGATTTTTAACCATGAAATATAGATGAATTAGTGAACTTTAAGAATGTAAATGAGCCTTAAAAACACTAAACAACAGTGCATAATAGAGAAAAACTTTCACACATAAGTTTTACACAATAGGCATGATGAAGCAGTTCACCCCTCCTAGGCTACATCTATTGGTCCAGCTCCCAATGGCATGTCCCTCTTTGTCATTATGCTCAAAATTGTAAATTACATATGTTTATAGGCCTCTAGTGGATGTTTTCTCTCCACCAATTGCTCCGGAATTCTCAAATTAGTCTAGGTAGACTCTTGTTTCACCAAAATTGGTCGAAAATTGACCTCCCAATGTATTTTTCCCAATGTCAACTAGAAAGGCTCCACTAAATGTGGAGACAGGTAGTTAACTTAAGGTAAATTTAATACAGTGCACTAAAATAGGGGTGCACTCCAAATATAGTCAAAAGGTTAATATGACATTAAAGTGTTAGTGGTGGGGTGGTCACATGCCATCCCTGCCGTAACCTCTGCTTGCTACGATTTGAAACTTCGTGTTATATGTCGGAACCAGGAGTGATAAGGTTACAAAAACATAACATTTAACACCCACCAGACTGCGCATGCGACTGGCTTATTCTCCGCCGGAACCGTCGGATAAACCTTTAATGATAACCTTTAATTTAACCCTCACATGTGAACACGTTAGAACCCACCAGAGTGTATGTCGTTGTCGCCAGTTGTACGTCGTTTGATGCCACGGTTGATAAACCATGTGAACAGAACTGTCGCGACGGTTAATTTTATGCTACGGTTAGAGCCAAAAGCCATGGTTCTGGTGCAAGGCTACATTAGAGGGGATTTGACCCTTCGGGGCTGGCCTCCCCAGCCCCCAACGCCAAAAAATATAACATTAAAATGGTAATGGCACCCTATAGGGGTAAGAAACACCTCGCAGGTGGAGTGGTCAAGCCGTTCACACCCATGCCCGAGGTTTCAGATTCGATTCTTGTAGCCTCAAATTTTTTTTTAATAAACCATCTTGAGGACACGTGGTGGCCTGCGGGCTTTCCACGTGTCACTCAACCATTGGCCAACCAAAAAAATCATCAACGGTCCAAATTCCTCCGTACCACCAACATCCAACGACCCAGATTGAGCCAAGTGGCACGATCCTATTGGCTCGGTAAAATGAAATATTCCAAGTATATACCTACTAACTGTACCTGCATGCTGACTAGGCATCGAGTCACCAAAATTTTTCTATTTTGGAAAACGGACAGAATGCGATATCTTCCTCATACGACATTGATTTTTCAAACCGTTCACGGCACCAGAATCGCAACGACGAGACCTTTCCAGTCGCTCAGGTTTGGGCCTGTTTTGAGCACTTTAATTTTTGAGCATAGGACATGATCTCTTGATCACCGTCTCTAAATTCTGCATCCAGGTCTCAGAGGAAAACATTAATACAAAAAGCACAGACAAAATTAAGGTTCTCTCTCAAAAAATCTTAATCTAAGTTTTCTATTTTGAAATCAAATAAATTGATGCACAACATGAAAAGACAAAGGAAAAAAATTAACACAGAGGAAAAACATCACCATTAACATAGCTCAAGAATCCTGTGAACGATCTCTTATTATTGATGCCCAGCTCAAACAGTTACAATGTTCCAATACTTCTTACAATGCAAGTTTCAACAGGGTCCAATTTTCCAACCCCTAATAATGAAAATTCTAGTTGTATTTAACTAAAGACTAAGTCGGTTTCCCTATCCTACTCGAAAACCTTGCATTGATTACAATTTATCAGACATGGACAAGTGTGGCCATGCAAGGCCTGATCAGAAATCTCTGACAACAAACACCACCTCTAGAATTAATTTTGGGCAACTCTTCGTAGATCCAAACACTTCAATAACTCCTCGGATAATCAAACCATGATATGGGAGGTGGATGTGATGGTGACGAAGAGGTAAACAGTGGTGGCTCTGACATCTGGCCCTGCACTTTAGAAAACTAACATTGAGTAATTAAGTCTGGTGCAGTGCTGGCTAATTTTCATTGATAAGTGACCGTGTTGATGTTCTTTGTTGCATATTCCATTTCTGCCGTTATAATATAAAAAGTCTGTATCAACTCCCTTTGCGGCCCGACTCGATCTGTATTGTTTATTTTCTACTCGAGCCCTTTTGGTCGTGTTTAACCCTTTTTCAAACAAAATAGCGTAAAAATGTGTGTACCCAGATTTGAAATTGTTTAGATTTTAGTTTTGAAGCCGCACCACATCCGCGCTAACATCGCATTTCACATGTTTTACAATTTCATATATAATAATGTAATCAGGGATGCGATGCGAAGAGGGAGGTGATGTGGAGGGAAGGTGGAACTAACTGCATCACAAATCGCAGATCTTAGGTTTTGTTATAAGCAGCGGGGGTTAAATAATAAAAGATGCAAAGTGCGAAGTGCAGGGAGAAGGCGGTGATGTGGAGGGAAAGTGGGACCGAACGCATTGCAAATCAAAAACTTAAACTTTTGTTATGAGTGCGGGGTTAAATTTGAAAACATGCGAAGTGCGATTTGTGTTGATTGGAGGATGATGTGGCAAGATGGAGTCCACTACATCGACAAAGTTATGAAGCGGCGAATGTTTTATGCAGTAAGGAAACATTTATGAGGTTTCATCATATATCAATGTATTTCAAACATCTTGAAGTGTTGGGCAGAGCTGTTGTGGTGGGGACAACACCATCGCAAGTTAAACGAAATAAATGTGGGTGATTCGAACGGTAAGTTAAAAAAATCTGCGATGTGATATATCGCAAATCGGCGATCCCAAGCGTTAAGGTTTCGTTGCGATGTGAAAATTTATCTTTTCCGATATGCGATGAATGGTGGGGGGAAAGGGTGACATGTCAGGGAGGAATGGCCCACTTTGATCGCAATCGGGGAAATCGGAAGTGGAGGTAAAACCATGATACAATGGTGAAACATGGTAAAGTAGCAATATAAAGCGGCAAAGCGAAAAAGGTAAGGTTTAATGTTTTTAAAGGGAAATGAAATGAAAAGGGGGTGTGGTGGGTGAATGGGTCCCACTTCATCAAATATTTCCTTTCGAAAGGTTATATCATGAACTTAAAACCCAAGGTTGGTTTTCGGAGGGATCCCAAGGTGGTAGGTGATATTGTGAAAGGAGGGTGTTAAATCACTATGACTTGACGTGTGGGAGTAGGGCCCAGACTTTAAACTGCCCATTTTTGACCCCCCTTCATGGTTAAATTTTGAAGGTTAAGGGTGGTACAAAATGCATCTAAAACCGTCGGATTTGGAGGTGGGGAACATAAATGGTTAACGCGGATGGGTTTGGGCAGGTAATATGAGGTGGAGTCGGGGTATGAGAGTTGAGGGGGTAAAATGAAACTTAGGATAAGAGGAATAACCAAGAGGCGGGGCTAAAAGATATGAAATGTGGTAGGGGACTTAGGATAGAAACATACCATAAGGTCCCAAACTTGACAAAAATCATCCCTTTTCAGACCTTTAGAGAAAAATTTGAACTCTTCAATTTTATTTCAGGAAACAATCAGGCCATTTTTGGGATGCATATTTATAGCATGAAATTTTCATTTCTCCTTTTTAAATACCCTCTTTTCTTCTTCTTTTGTTTCTCTTCATCTTTCTTTGGAAAATCCTTCGAATATTGACATATATGTACAATATGAAAAATTTGCAAAGAGCAAGTACATTGTCACCTTGTGATATTGTAAATTACAGTGTTCTAATAGTGGCTCTAGCTGGGGATGGAAGCTCCTTCAGGAGGTGTCAATAACACTATAGAATAGTGGTCTGATCCACTGGGCTCATCCCACCACTTGTACCTTGATATTTTAGACAACTTGGTGACTGGAAACTAGCTGATTGTTTCTCTTGACATTGATTGATAAAAATAGACCGTGTGCTTGGCCAGCCAACTTGTTAGCAGAGTGAAATATGAACTGCAACTACAATTGAACTTATCCACTTCAATCCATCAAGCTGAACATATTTCTGCACCTTGAAAACTTGAATGGTGAAACTAGAAATAAGCTTAAACTAAAGTCTGAAACATACTGATCTGAAAATGAAAAGAAGTCTAAAACTAAAACTAGAAAAATGCTCAAAATACTGAGCTTATTTTCACACCTGACTACCCTAATTTACTGAAATGGCTACCCTTCTAAACAATACAATAATACCAGTGCAGCCAGTCAAGCAATTTTTCTAATATCTTTGTTCTTTCATTGCCCTTTACCATGTTCAAATAAAAAACTAACAATAGTGTTTAATAGAAATTCTCGGCCTGATCTTGGTTACATGGATCTTGGTACCTTTGAAAAACAACTGACATGCTAGAAATATGTGGTGGATTTGTAATGAATAAATCCTCCATATAGACATCCACTGGATCAAGATGCTCTTGAATTATTTTTGGGTATTCTGACTCAGCCAACTCAACTTCATATCCTGGTACTGCAGATGTGCTCTCCTGGTCTTCAATCAACTCAGAACATGTTTGCATGCTACCTGATGAGTGTTGTGCCACTCCTTCTGCTGAATCAGACAATGGGGAAGAATATCTGGTTATATCTGTTGGGGACCTGTGATTTGGCAGATTGGCATACCAAATGACAAGGCAACATGTAACCAATCTTTAGAGTTCTAGTACCTAGCCTTCCTAGACTCAAAGAGGGATCTCTCATGTTTGTTTTGTAAAGGTGTGTTCTTTCTTGCTTTTAAGGGTTGATTTTAGGCTAGTTATTAAGTATGAGGTTTTGTTGTTTGTTTGGTTGGGTATGATGATCAAAGAGCATAGATGGGAAAATCTCTAAGTCATTGGGCGATGGAGTCAAATGAAAGTCATGATAAGCTCATCAATGGATTGGGGAGTATCATAGGGAAAATATAACTTGGCCATTGGATCTTCGAATTTGAGGATTATGAGGTGAACATCAAGGATAAGAATAAAAATTAGGACAAAGAGCAGTTAATAATTATTTATCATGTACTTTAAACAAGAAACATCTTTCAAGGAATCTGTTTTAAAGCAAGCCAAAGGACAGGGCGAACCATAGACTTCTTTGGACAGACCTTTAATAAGAAAACCTTTCAGATAAAAATACAACAATCAAAATACTACCTTTAGATAAGAAAACATATAAGATAAACAGTAAGAGTAGCCTAAGATCAAACATAAATAATCTAAACTGCTTTTTCCCAACTCTTTAGGAATATTTAAGGCAACCTTTTGAGGTAGTCCAGAGGATAGGGCACACAATCGACCTCCCTGGTTTATACTCTACTTAGCATACTTTGAAAAGGTCTTTAGAAACAATATCTCAAATTGTACTCAAAGGAGCATGGACTCACCACTTAATTTCCCTGGTTTCACTCTATTGAAATCATTCCTCAAAACAACCTCTCAAGCCATACTCAAAGGGATATGGACTTACCAAAAGGGAGACTCCTTGGTTATATTATATTGAATTATTTCTAATATTACAAGCATATATGGAACTAAAAGGAAATTAATAATCCTCCAATCAGACCTTGCAGAAGAAAACATTAAGACAATGAAGAGTAAACAGAACTAAGGTGCTTTCAAAAGACATTTCTTAGCCTAAAACTTTTACTCTATTGTGACAAAGAAAAGATGAAAACATGATGAAAACAAGAAACAAAAATAACAGATAGAAGCACTTCACCAATAGCCAAGCTCAGGGATCCAGTGATCTAGTCTCCTCCATCAACAAACAAATCAGGGCATCCACAAGATCTACAACATCAATTTCCTTCAACTTCCAAGAGACTATGTATTACTTCAAAAGAGTCATCATATGCCAACAATAAAATGAGTTCAGATGTAGTATTTATGCTGCAAATGAGGAGGTGAGGTTACGATAGGGTTTGAGTATCATTTATTACAGAGTAAGTGCATTCTCGACCTTGAAAAACATGCAAGGCATAAGGTAGAAATATCTGCATCTACTTTTCTATTTTAATAACTTTGTCTTAACTTTCTAGGGAAAAATAGGTGAAGAATTTGACTTTAATACCTATTCTTAACTATTAAAATAACTGCCTTGATAGATAAAAATATCTTTTGACTATGTAATAACTGCCCAAATGCCTTTATGTAAAGGAAACATGCTATAGGTGGCAGTTTGATATTTTGGAGGAGTAACTACTTCCTTGCTGAGTTATTCGAGGTTGTCTTTGGGTTATCTTTCTTTGTTTTAATCATAAATCTGCTTTTAGGCCCTTAAATCTTGATTTATCCTTGATACTCTGTTTACTGCCTTTATCTCTGTTTCTTCTTAATAACTATTTTATTCATTTATCCTTTATGCTTTAAGCCTTTGACTTTCATATTTAATGATTGTTTTAAAGGTATAATCCTTTTAATTTGTCTTTGATCTTAGATTAGCCCTCAAAAAGCCTTATGTTCTTCATGTCTTCACTGATGCTTGGTTGTGTTCATCCTTTGTATGCAGGGAGGGTTTCTTTATGCGCTAGAGGGTTTATAACCTATCGATGATCATGATTAATCAACAATCAAACCCTAGAAAAGGCTCATTGATCTTCATATTTTGTTTTTAGGACCCCTGAGTTGTAACTAAGGGGTTTCATTCAACAAATAGTAGTGGGAGGGCATCAGGCCTGTTTCTACCATTAAAACCTGCAACACACAAACATAAATTAGTCAAAACCCTACGAGAGGGGAAAAACTAATTTTTTTAGGGTTTTGAGGCATAGGGTAGTGATTTGCAGAGGAAGAGGAAACACAGAGGGAAGATTCGATAGACGAAATCACTGGGGAGACCAAATAGAGGGGAAGAAATTTTAATTCTGGAGCGGAAGTGAAAAGTGGTTTAAGAAAACCACTGTGGTTTATCGTGCAGGGTATGGGCGGTAAATGGTTTTAGCCTGGGGTTGCGCGATACCATATATTAATCGATGTGTGGCATGGTGGTTACCACCCATTTCGCATGGGTTAAGGGTTTTAACACCAACGCAAATTTTCTGTGCGATATTAATGTGAGCCATCAGATCTCAAGAGATGAGATCGACGGAGCAGAAGGCTCGCAGGACTGGTGCGCAGATTGGGTGGAGCCCAAGGACAGGTGGTGAGGTACGGTTGGGCGGCAGGGGGGTAGTGGAAGGTGGGGCCATCTTGGAGACATGGTAGCTTTGTCGCGTTGCGGAGTTGAACTTAGGAAATGAAATGAGGGGCGGGAGTGTGGAGGCTGTTGGATCAGGGCTTATGGTTCGAGATCAATGGTGGAGATTGGTCATCGAGAAGAAAATAAAGAAGGTGGGGTGAAGTGAAATGGGCCCTTCTTAATACTTTTCGAAGGTTTGAGGGTTTTAATAAGGTTTGGGGGTAAAAACATAAAAATGGGTGGAGGTGTAGTTTATAGGATAAGGGGCTTAGAATGTAGTGGAGGGAAGGGTTTTTTGAGGGCGAGGGGCTAAAGCTCAAGCTGAAAGGGGCTTTAAGGGCCAATATAAAAAGGGCAGACTTTTAATAAAAACAGGGTTTTTATAATATTTTTGAGGGTCCAATAGGCCTAAAGTTTAAACTTAAAACAATGTAGAAAGGAATTTTTACATTGTTTAATGCATTTTTAGAAGAAATATGATGAATGAGGGAATTATGAGGGGTTTTTTTAGAGGAAAGGAAGAATGGATTTTTGTAGGGGAAAAAAGATGAATGAGGGTGTAAGTGAGGTAATGAAAACGAGGAAAATCAGGCCTAGAAAATTTAGTTTCCTTTGCAGTAGGGCAAGCTTTGAGAAGGTATAAGATAAGGTTTATAGTGAAACAATTAGGTGTAGGATAATGAAGGAAGTGAGATTTCTGGAACTCACAATGTTTCTTGAAATATTGTTTCTAGAAATTTAGGCTTTACAATTTAGTCATCCTTTGATATCAGAAAAATTACTGATGACTAAAAATGGCTCCACTTGGGGAGGGTAGCTTTCTTTTCAAGGTGTCTGAAACCTCAATTCATGAAATCTTTGAGTTTAAACAGATTAGTGCTTTATCCTTTAGGCAGATTTTTCTTCTTTTCACTTGCTAATATTTCTCGAAAAAGACAACTTTTTGACAATCTGCAATGTATGATTCCTTTCAAATAGTCTTTCTACCTACCCAAAGCTATTTGTCCTAACTTTTTTTCTTCTTCTTTGAGTGCATTTGAATTAGCAAACTCTTTGACATTTTTATTGTTGAAAACAGAGAATAAACTATCTACTCCTATCGTTATTTCCTACAAAAGTTTAGATTAAGTTGTTGAACTCTTTTATTTTCTACCTAAACTACTTTACTGCCAAGTTAAAACTGTTTGGCAGTCTTGATTCTCTAGCTATTGACATGAAATTTAAAGCATGGTTCAAATCAGGATTAGACAGTCTGATTAACTATGGTTGTGGAATTTGGAACAAGATGCACATAAACATTATTTGCATAAAGTAAATTCAGAAAGATAAGATTGTGATTTGTCATTAGTAATGCATCCTTATCTATATCTTTGGTTCTGTTTTGAGCATGTGAAACCAACATCTTCATATTCTCCTGATCTATCATTTTTGATAAGCTAAGTCTGAAATAATATTGAAAATCATTACTTCTACTAACTTATCAACATAGATTTAAAGCATGTTCAGCCATGATTAGGCTAGATGACTGAACAAGGTATCATTTTGAATCAGCAGTGGCATTTAGAGTTGCACACTTTCAGCAGTATTTCTTTTTGGGTATGGGGTTGTACCTCTTTTGAATTCCCTATTTTCCTTTTTCCTTTTACTGTTTTTGTATTTTCTTCAATCTTTCTCATGTTATGTTATGTATAATGAATTAAATATTTGAATCTAGGAATTTTGACAGAAATAATGTTTAATCATCCTGCCATTGACATGACCTTCAAATAGTTCTTCTCCATTCAGTCCTTCTAAGAAGAAAGCATTATGACCCCTAATTGAGTGAATGATGTAAGGCCCTTTCCATAAATTCTCAAACTTGCCATGTTTACCTTTGTCTTCCCTCCTTGAATTCCCTTTCAAAATTGTATCTCCAACTTGGAAATTGTTTGATTTAGTCCTTTTGTCAAAGATCTTCTTGATATTTTCTTGAATTGCTTGTGTCCTTTTGTACATTTCTTCTCTTGTCTGCTATAAATGAATGGTTTGATTCAGCCTTCTCTGCATATCATTTTCTTCTGTTTGTACTTCTTGGAGAATTTTCATGACTGGAACTCCCAAAGATGTAGGGAAGACTACATCTATTCCATATACCAGTTGATAGGTGGACATATTTATTGATTTCTTGGTGGTCAGTCTATCAGCCCATAATGTATCAAGAAGCTTACTATGCCATGATTTTTTATTTTGATCCAACAATATTTTGATAATATTGATGAAGCTTTTATTGGAGGATTCAGCTAGGCCATTTCCTTGGGGATAGTAAGTTGTGGAATGTCCTAAAGTGATACGGTATTTATAGCAGAAGTCAATCATTTTCTTGGATTTGAAGGCAACAACATTTTCTGTAATGATTTTTCTAGGAAAACCAAATCTAGATAGTATGTTGGTTTCAAGGAACTTGATAATGACAGAGTCAGTAGCATTCTAGAAGGGATGGCCTCTATTAATTTGGTAAAATAATCAGTGGCAGTAAGGATCCACTTATGTTGGGTACATGAGGTTGGGTTAATTTCTCCAATAAATTCTAAACCCCATTTCTAGAAGGGTGCCTCAATAATAATGGGATGCAAAGGTAAAGGTAGGAGTTTCCTCTTACCATCAAAAATTTGACACTTATGGCAAGTCATGACTAGTTTTTGAGTATTAGGGAAAAGGGTGGGCCAATAATAGCCAACTCTAAGAATCTTGTTTGCTGTGGTCTTCCAGTAAATATGGCCTCCACATTCTCCCTCATGAAGCCCATGCATGATTTTTCCTACATCATTCTTAAGAAAACATTTAAGCAATATGCCAATAGCATTTTTCTAATATAACACTCCATCCAAAATGCAATAATTTAAAGCTTTATGTTTCAAGAATCTAAATTTAGTATTTGATAGAGAAGGAGGAGTATTAAGATAAAGAAGAACATAAATGATATTCGCATACCAAGGAGAATTCAAAAATATTTCTTCAATATATGGAGCTATGAATTCTTCTGTTTCTTCCAAAACATCAACCATGTTTATATCTAATACTTGGAAATTTGATTCTGTCATGAGTTTTGCTAATCCTTGTCCTTTAATCAGCTTGGTAGGCCTAATTTCTAAATCATATTCTAAGATAATTGAAATCCATTTTCCCCTTTTACCATCATGGTCTTGATTTAGAATGTCCTTAACAGTGGTATGTGGGACAAAATCAATGACGTGAGAATGAAAAATGTAGACTCGAAAGTCTTTCAATTATTTTAACAAGGCTAAGGCCTGTTTCTCCATGATATTATATTTGAGTGGAGCATTTCTTAAGGCTCTGCTAAAAAATTATATTGGTTGTTCTTGCCCTGCATTATTTTTCTGCAATAAGACTGCAGCAATGGTTTGCTCAAAGGAAAATGAGAAAATGTAGAAATCCTTAGTGAAATCAGGACTAATAAGAACTGGGGTTTGAGTAAGAGCTTGTTTAACTAGTTCAAATGATTTTTTGGCTTCTATGGTCCATTTAACCCCTGTTTCCTTTTCGAGCATATTTGTGATATTCCTTAAAAGTTCAGCAAGGTTGGGGATGAACCTTCTCAAAAAATTGATCTTCCCAATGAAAGATTGCAATTCCTTAAGGTTTCTAGGATGGTTTATTTTCAATATGCCTTCAATCCTTTTAGGGTCTACTTTGATTCCCTCTCCAGAAATTATGTGGACAAGAATTTTCCCTTATTGGAGACCAAAGAGTGTATTTTTTGAATTCAAAGAAAAGCCATATTTTCTACATTTCTCAAAAACGTTTCTTAAATGAATAAAATGTTCCTTATCAGTTTCAGAGAAAATAGTGATGTCATAAAGGTAAATGATTATGAAATAGCCTATGTCTTCTTAAAAATCTATGTCCATGGCCCTTTGGAATGTGGCTCCTACATTCATTAAACCAAATCGCATTTTAACATACATGAATGTACCCCAAGGTGTGGTAAAAGCAGTTTTGTGTTAATCACTTGGGAGCACTAACGCTTGGTTGTAGCCTCAAAATCCATCCAACAGTGATATTCTCTTAGATCCAACCACCTTCTGAAGTATATGGTCCATTTTAGGCAAGGGATAATTATCTTTTAGGGAGGCTCTATTCATATTTCTAAAGTCAATGCAAAGCCTGATTTCCCCGTTCTTCTTCCTAGCAGACACAAGGTTGGAAAACCAATGTGATTATCTAAGGGGAACTATGATTCCAGCATCATACATCTTCTTGATCTCTTTCTCAACTAAAGGTAATAAAACAAGGTTTATCCTTCTTAGTTTTTGCTTGAAAGATTTTTGATTTTCCTTAAGAGGAATTTTATGTTGAATAATGTTGGTATCATATGATTTTAGATCTTTCTAACCCCATGCAAACACATCTCTTTACTCCTTGAAAAGTTCAATATACTCTTGTTTGATAGGAGTAGGAAGAGTGCTAGATAACTTGATAATTTTGGGCTCATCTATGCTGCCTATATTATGTTCTTCTACATTAGTTTCTGTAGGCTCCATCTTTGGATTTTTAGCTACATCATTGAAGTCAAAAAGCTCTTCTAATGGTGTAAGGCCCCTTGGTATTGAATCATTTTCACTTTGTAAAATTTCAAGGTCATTTTGGTTTGGTTTTTTTAGTAATTCTGCCTTATAAAGATGTTCAAATTGATTTATATCAGTAGTAGAGGATAGCTCTGTTTCATGGGTTTTTTCTTCATCAAAATAGTCGTTTTCATGGCTTGAGTTAGGTGTTGGTTCAAAAAAATCATTTCTTGATTGTAGGAAATCATCAATGTGTTTATCATCCTCAAACACCTGCCAATAGTTTTCATTGTCAGGGACTGTAGGCCTATTTTTCACTTTGACATTGAATTATTCATTTATTTGGGGTATTTGGAAATTGTTGGCAGCAAAGAAAAGTTCATTTTCAAGGTGGTTTTGAGCTCTAGGGATGAAGTTGAGTTCATATTTCTCAAAGGTTTTTAAGAACTCTAGGGTAGCATTCCTATATTATCTTAATCTTGGGTTTTTAGCTGAATACTCCCCTTTTATTTTCCTAATACTTAGCTCTGAATCTCCTTGGACTGATATTTTCTTGGCTCCTAAATCTTTGAGCAGATGTAGGCCAAGGAGGAGGAATTCATACTCTGCAACATTATTGGTGCATGGAAAATCAAGTTTATAATAATTTCCTTTGTTTATATTGTGCACCCATACACTTACTCCAGAACCTATTTTGCTATAAGAGCCATCAAAGCTCATTTCCCAAAGTGTTTCTGTTTCATATGCATGGTCATTTTGTTGTTCAGGGTTGCCAAGGTTAGGTCTATTAGATTCTTCTTTTGGGGACTGATTTAACTATTCAAGTGGTCTCAATTCTATCTCATTTTCCTTTTCTTATTAGTTGATTGCATCTTTAATGTATAAGATAAAGGAGTCTAAATTTGAATGAATAGAATAAACAAGAGTGTTGTTTGGCCTATCTATGTTTCTTACCATAAATTTCATATGAGATTCTCTGTATAATATTCTAGTTTGATTAAAAATTGGAATGGTATCATAAGACAGGTCCATTTGAAGGCTTCCCTAAAGTTTGGCTCCCCATGATCTAGATAAAAGCATGCCATACTTTGGGGGGATGTCAACAACCACTATGTCCATAACTAGACCCATAGCAGGAATTTGTGCTAGATTGACACATAAATCCTTGATCAGACCTAAACATTTAACTCTGCTTGAATCAAAGGAATACAGGTCCTTGTAAGGTTTAGTAATTTCTAGGCCTAATCTCTCCATCACTACTTTTGGCATAAGATTGTGAGAGGCACCAAAGTCTAGCATGGCATTGTGTAAGATGTAATCATGTATATTCAAGCTGACATAAAATGGAGGAATGGTTCCTTCTTGGTATTTCCCTTCTACTTTAGGACCAAACAACAATTCTGGTTTATCATCTGTCAAGTTCAAAGTATCAGTTTCATTGCCTATATTCAAATCTTTCAAAACTTGGTTTTTATATACATCCTGTATTACTAGTTCAGCCAAAGGTATGCTAATTTTGATCTTGGAAATTTCTCCTTCAAGGCTGAGAGGGACTAATGATTTTGACATATTTATATCTGTTTTTTCCATTATAGTCTTTTCAACAATTCTAATTTGTTATGTTTTATTTGGGTTGTTATTTAGGACAGATTTTACAGGGCCACTAGCAAAAGTGCTAGGGCAGCTTGTGTAAACACTTTACTAATTGGTTTTGTCTATGTTTGAGTTAGTCTTCTTAGTCAAAGTGTTATTACTGTTTTTTGTCCTTTTAGGGATGTTTTCTGAAGTTTTCCTAACATCAGTGTTTATTTGGTCTGTCTTGGCTGAATCTAGGTACTTTTTCCTCCTAAGATCATATTTTCTGTGTACCTCCATTATAGCATTTTCGTACCCAAATTGGTAATCTTCAGAGTCATCATAGTTTGTGTTAGTTTGTTTTGAGGAGAAGAATCCTTGTTCTTATTCAATGAGAAAAACATCAGTCTCACTGTCTAATCCTATTATATTTACATGATTCTCTTCCAACCTATCAGTTTCCCTTTCTTCTTCCTGATCTACATAGTTTTGGTTTTGTTGAAATGGAGGCCTAATTTGTTGGCCATTATCTCTTTGTCTATATTCAATAGGGTCTCTTTTGAAATTTGGGTTTCTATTTATGTTTTGGGGATTGAGTTGGTTTTCCCTAGGAGGCACTCTGTCATTTAAGTTTATTTTCTCAAGCATTCTTTCCATTACCCTCACTAAGTTGTCAATTTTGGCATCAGATGATGAGGTTGATGCTATTGTTTCATCTTTGTATGTGACTCTTTTCTCAATCAGATTTTCCTCTACACTTATGGCTCCCCTTTGCATATCTTCTAAGGTTAAGGGGTCTCCTTCTCTTAGCTGGTAGGCCATGTCTAGATCAAAGCCTTCAGGAAACTTGGCTAAGGCTAGGCCTAGTGGAGGTTTCATGTTTGGGGGAAGTGCATTGTAAACACTATTGAATCTAGTGCAATAATCTTGGACACTTTCCCCAGTGTTTCTTTTAAGGTTGATATATTCTGAAAGGATTTGGATAGGGTTCTTTTTTATTTCCCATTTGTTTGTGAATGTTTGGTATAAATAAGGGAGATCATTTATGCTATTAGGAGTTAAAATTTTAAACCATTTCTTGGCTTCTCCTCCGAAACATTGGGCAAAGATTCTCACCTTAATGGTCTCTTCTTCTATTTCCATGTAATCAAAAGAATAATCCATTTTATCTACATGTTGTTGGGCAGTATTAGATTATGTTCCAGTGAAATGGGGAATTCTGGATTGATAATCATTTGGTAAGGGAACCAAAGGTTGTGGTAACACTAATGGGGCATACCATGCAGCCATGATAGGAAAAAATGGTGGATTTATAAGAGGTGTATTTGTGAAAGGGAAAGTGGGATGAAATGGAGTGTTTTGAATAGTGGAAGTATCGATGGGTGTATTGAAAGTACTAGGACCAGCAAACTGATTTTGAGTAGATTTTTTATGGAAGGAGCTAAGTTGATGGAGAAGCTGAAAATTAGGTGGAGTGGAAGGGGAGGCTTCTCTACTAGAGCTTTCCTACAAATATGTGGGCTCAAGGTCAATTTGGTATACATCACTATATGACTTGGTTTTGAATAGGTTCTTTGTATGAGACAAATCAAAGCCAGGATATTTCAAGATTGTAAGGTTTTCAGGAACAAATCTTGTTCTTTGGATAGTCTTATCAGTAGTTAAATTTCCAGCTTTAGAAGTTTCCCACAAAATATTTTCTGGGTCATCAACTATTGTAGGAGGATTAGGGTCTAGATGAGATCTGGTATTGATCCTATGTGAATCCATATTTCAAGTTCAAAATTTTAAGAGAGGCTGAAAGTATAAGGATTGTTTTCAAAAGTTTAAACTCTCTTAGTGTTTAGTTTCTTCCTAGAAAATGGGGCTAGGCCTCTAGAATTATAAGGACTGATTTGAAGCAATCCTAAGGAAATCTAAGAGTACTAATGGAGTAATAGGCCTACTGGGTCTAGTGGAGTCGCTAGGTGGAAATTTTTAGCTCTTTTGAAGGTAAAATATGTTATCGTCCACCACCAATAAGTAATAAAAGTCAATCTAGGAGTATTTTTGGGGTTTTTCTGAGTTTTCTATGGTTCTTTGGTTTGTAAGAGTATCCTGTACCTGAATCATATGTAGCTAAGATGGTGACAAAAATAGAGTCTACTCTAGGGCTGATAGCTTGATTTTCTCAAGCCTGATAATGGTTTCTAGAGTCCTAAGGTGTACTTACTTTGTTACTGACTCAGATGTCCCACCGTGATCGCCAGAATGTTGGGGTCATGTGATTTGACAAATTGGAATACCAAATGACAAGGCAACATGTAACCAATCTTTAGAGTTCTAGGACCTAGCCTTCCTAAAATCAGAGAGGGATCTCTCAGGTTTGTTTTGTAAAGGTGTGTGCTTGCTTGCTTTTAAGAGTTAATTTTAGGCTAGTTATTAAGTATGAGGTTTTGTTGTTTATTTGGTTGGGTATGATGATCAAAGAGCATAGATAACATGGGAAAATATCTAAGTCATTGGGCGATGGAGTCAGATGAAATTCATGATAAGCTCATCAATGGATATGGGAGTATCATAGCGAAAATCTAACTTGGCCAGCGAATCTTCAAAGTTTAGGATTATGAGGTGAACATCGAGGATAAGAATAAAAAGTAGGACAAAGAGCAGTTAAGAATTATTTATCATGTACTTTAAACAAGAAACATCTTTCAAGGAATCTGTTTTAAAGCGAGACAAAGGATAGGGCAAACCATAGACTTCTTTGGACAAACCTTTAATAAGAAAACCTTTCAGATAACAATCCAGCAATCAAAAGACTACCTTCAGATAAGAAAACATATAAGATAAACAGTAAGAGTAGCCTAAGATCAAACATAAATAATCTAATCTTCTTTTGACCAACTCTTTAGGAATCTTGAAAGAAACCTTTTGAGGCAGTCCAAAGGACAGGGCACACCATAGACTTCCCTGGTTTAGACTCTACTTAGCATACTTTGAAAAGATATTTAGAAAAAATATCTCAAATTGTACTTAAAGGAGCATGGACTCACCACTTAATTTCCCCGGTTTCACTCTTTTGAAATCATTCTTCAAAAAAACCTCTCAAGTCGTACTCAAACGGATATGGACTTACCAAAAGGGAGACTCCTTGGTTATATTCTATTGAATTATTTCTAAGATTACAAGCATAGATGGAACTGAAGGGAAATTAAGAATCCTCCAATCATACCTTGCATAAGAAAACATTAAGACAATCAAGAGTAAACAAAACTAAGGTGCTTTCAAAAGTCATTTCTTAGCCTAAAAAGTTTACTCTACTGTAAAAAAGAAAAGATGAAAAAATGATGAAAAAAGGAAATAAAAATAACATATAGAAGAACTTCACCAATAGCCAAGCTCGGGGATCCAGTGATCTAGCCTCCTCCATCAACAAACAAATAAGGGCATCCACAAGATCCACAACATCAATTTCCTTTAACTTCCAAGAGACTGTGTATTACTTCAAATGAGTCATTAAATGCCAACAATACAATGAGTTCAGATGCAATATTTATGCTGAAAATGAGGAGGTGAGGTTAAGATAGGGTTTGAGTATCATTTATTATAGATTAAGTGCATTCTTGACCTTGAAAACCATGCAAGGCATAAGGTAGAAATATCTGCAGCTACTTCTCTATTTTAATAACGCTGTCCTAACTTTCTAGGGAAAAATAGGTGAAGACTTTGACTTTAAGGCCTATTCTTAACTATTACAATAACTGCCTTGACAAATAAAAATATCTTCTGACTATGTAATAACTGCCCAACTGCATTTATATGTAAAGGAAACATGCTATAGGTGGCAGTTTGATCTTTTGGAGGAGTAATTGCTTCCTTGCTAATTTATTCGAGGTTGTCTTTGAGTTATCTGTATTTGTTTTAATCACAAATCTAATTTTAGGCCCTTAAACCTTGATTTATCCTTGATACTATGTTTTACTGCCTTTATCTATGTTTCTTCTTAATAACTGTTTTATTCATTTATCCTTTATGCTTTAAGCCTTTGAATTTCATATTTAATCACTATTTTAAAGGCCTAATCCTTTTAATTTGTCTTTGATCTCAGATTAGACCTCAAAAAGCCTTTTGTTCTTCATGTCTTCACTGATGCTTGGTTGTGTTCATCCTTTGTATGCAGGTGTTAGCCACCTATAATATTTTTTATACCAAAAGGTGGCTAAAAACTATTTGGAGCCTCCAAGGAACAAATTTTATCACTAAAAATTGTTGGCTCTTGAAGTCTCTTTAAGGCCTCATGCCTCTGTCCCAAATCCTCATTTGCTGTTCCATTTTATACTCAGAAATCCTGCTGATTTCCAAGCTAGATCACTGCTGCAAAGGCCATTTTTTCTCCCCCCCCCACTTCAGAACTAACCTTCATTTGCTTCCCCTTTTTCTCCATGAATTCCTCTATTTTTCATGAGTTTCCTTCTTCCATTCATGAAAATCCACTTTATTAAGGTTGAAGACTCATTCTTTAGCTTTACTGAAACCCCTCAATTAACCCATAGGACTTTATAATTAAGACTTTATATTATAAAGCCCCGCCTTTTTAACCACTTCCCCTTTTTTCATACCCCGCCATACGTTATAAGGTTTATATCATATAATATATGGCCCACCACTTATCGCATTATCACATTATCTATGGTTTGTTCAATTGACCCATCGCAAAAACTTGCGATGCAATCGTTCCACCTGATCACAAATCACAGAATCGCAATTTCGCATTTCAATCACGTTGCAAATATTTGCGCTACGTCCGCCCATCGCAAATTGAAATTTTGCGCTGCACTAAGCCCCCTTCCCTTTTAACCCACAGTCATATCATCCTCCATGCGCCCTAATGCCCCGCAGTCGGGCGCTTACCCTTTCTGATATTTTCTCTGCCCAAAACATTAAAAAACCTTTGTAAATTCATGTTTTTTGGGTTTTTAATCATTTCTAAAGTCTCCGCCCGTATGAATTATGGAGCGATCTCGACCGTCGATCTACTCCGCAGATCGGACGGTGCGGACCCCAACTTACCATGTGGTCCCCGCCTCCCGTGCGCTGTTTTCCCAAAACCGACAGTCTTTTCCGCACCGAATTTGGGCGGAGGGTGGTTTTCTCCCATTCGGCAGCGATTCCATACGCTTGCCGCCAAGCGTCTCACGTACCCTTTTCCAAAATCATCATCCTCGCACATTAAAGTTATCCCCCGCGCATTAACGTCCGGACCAGGATGCCCAGCGAAATGAATCTCCGCTGTCTGATCTGGGCCCACTCATCCAACGGCCCGCCTTCCTCCGCACATCCTCCGATGCAGATTTCCCTATAAAGCAGGATTTTATAACGTTTTGTTCGTATTTTGCAGGTTTTAAGGTTTTTTCACTTAAAATGAAGAAATTTTCGCAGGCCAAGGATGATGATCCTCTGGCCTTCGAATACATAAGGAAGTCGATCACCGGGTATAGATACATGTGTTCCAGCAAGGTTTCATGAGCCTTGGTGCCAAATGCCCTGGTTAAACCTGAAAATATCAAATGGAGTGCAGAAAAAGAGTATAAGTTGCAGAAGACATAGCGCAAGAGAGAATTGATGGACATATCAGCGGGGATTATGGCTAAGACAGTTATCAAAAGCCTAATCCCCAATATAAAACATAGTTTAAGGAAAAACCTAAAGTGTTTTATTAGGAAACCCTCCACCGCCACAAATGGAGGCGAATTGATTCCTCCCAGCGACCAAAGTGCCACCTGTGCCTCAAAGTATTCAATCAGGAACCGAATTTATTGATCGGGATCAGATATTTTTCCTTGACGTAGCCGAAGTGTTACTTCTGTCAGGAATTTAATGAAAGAATGTCTGCAGAGTAGCCCTAGCATCACTCAGAGCCTCAAAGGTCAACAAAATCTCCCACCGAGCTTAATTCATAAGTGTAAACCAATTAATACAGTGAAACACCTATACAGTTTCTTCATTAAGCCTCCCAAAGGCCAAGAAAACATTAACTCTGTATTAATTGTATTTGATATCTTTAATCAAATCTCACCTCCTCATCCTTCTATATATACTTCAGTAGAAGATGAGTGAGAGCTTGGTTGTTAATGTAATTGTTGAAGCATTGTTATGTAATTGAGCTGAAGATCTCCTGATTGTAAATAGTGTTCACTGGCCCTTGGAGCTCTGCTCATGATAGTTTAGTTAGGTTGAATAGTGAAGATGATTGTTGAACTGAAACATTGGACTTGAAGACTGTAACTAGTTTGACATCAATATAAAAGTTGTTTCTTGGGATCCTGGTCTATATTACTGGTGAAGTACCTATTTCTTTGTTAATTGTTTTCCTTTCATGTATGCCATATTGTCCATATTCCTCTGTAAAGAATAGTTTAAACAGGGTTAGGATCTACTATACATCAGTAACCTTCTCTGGCTGAGAAATATTTATCTTAATGTTTTCCTCATATTGGTTTATTTAAGAAATATTTAATACAGTTTAAACAGTTAGGAATGTTGGTGTTCCCTCGTCCTTCTGTTAGCTTAAAACATTGTTCTTGAATGTGATTTCCATTATTTTCTATTAAATTAAGACTAGAGAAGATATGGTTTTCCCTGATTCCTAGATTCTTTTCTCCAAAGGCAAATTCTGAAAGTTTCCCTTGGTGTTGACTGAAAGCAGATTAGGTCTAAAAGTACCTTATCTGATCTTAAGTTGCACTTTGTTTTTCTTATGTGTTTTCATACTTTCTGAAGGTAATTATGTGGATTACTGGATCGTTTGTCAATTAAGCTGCTTGAATACAGACTTGTCCAAGAATTTTATGGTTAGCCGTGTTCTTGGTTGGTTTTAAACAGTTACTTAAGAGGCTTTTCTTCTTTGAACTGACTATAAATCCTCTGAGAAATTATTATCAGTTTCCACCCCTCCAACACTTTATTGTTTCCATTCCATCATTCTAATCTCAATAATCTTGTGGTATAGATGACTTTCCCCTTGGATCACTCTTGATGTTGTTGTTCAATTAAAGCCCAGATATGACTCCATAGCCCAATGGACTAAAAACTAGCGTTATATCTATCTTTTAGGCACAACTGTTCTATTTGATTGCAACTTATCACCTTTGAAACTCTTTGCATTCAGGACTTTTCACCTCTAACAGTAATCATGCTCAACCATCCAAAACAAAACAAAACCCTTGGCCTTCATAACTAGCCTAACATTATTATTCCAAACCTCAAAGACAAATCCATCTTTGCACTCATTAGAGAGATCCCTCTCCGAATTCAGGAGGGCTAGATCCTAGAATCCCAAAGTGGTTGAAACGATGTTGTTTCTGTAATTGGACTCTGCCAATATTGCTAATAAATTACAGATTCCCAACATTTCTGGCGACTCCACTAGGGAAGACAAACCCAGAAGTTTTTAAGGATAATTATACGATTTTTAGAGATTTGGTTCATAGAGCGTTTGATTTATTAACCAGCTAGAGGCACCAGCCAAAATTTCTGGTAACTCAGCTGGGGAAGACCATAGGACATCAGAGATTTAGTTTCCCCTTAAAAAATATTTATAACATTGTGAGTAAAAAGCAGCTTTTTCAAGCACTACCAAGGAATGGTAATCATGATGAAACTTGTTTAAATCAGTGACAAACTAGGTCAACCCTGGGACTCTGATAGGTCTTCATCTAACCTTGAAAAATCAGCTAGCTTAGCCATAAGAGTAGACTGTCTTTGTCTCACAACCGTAGCTAAGTTTTGAAGCAAAGTTAGGATATTCTTAGAAACAACACAAATAAAAATAACTCAGAAAATACCAAAAACATTTCAGATTGGTAGTAAAACACTTGCTCTTACATTTCATTCACCATTGGTTGTGTTTTACCTCATACTCTTATATAGAGTTTGGAAAGGGCCAGGTAGCCTTCGGATCTCACCCTCTTTTTAGAGGTGACATATCCGGTGAATGCCCTCCCAGTCAATCTCTGGTTATAGTTTGTTGTGTTTCGGGATATCCTTGAAAAGGGATGTTTCACAAGCACTGTGGTGGACAGTGTATCTCTTTGAAAACACTCTAGACTTTCCACCTGGCGACTCCACAATCCTGAACATACCTTAAGACTCCACTGGGAAGAACCCTTATCATTATAATATTTTTTAAACTCAGTTAGAGAACTGTAGGATTAAAATTGTGAAAACAGATTAGTTGACCCCTTAAAGATTGTCATATTTGGTTGAAATATTCTTGTTATTTGGGTCCAAAAAACACAGCATAGTGGCTCCTAGAAAGATCCACACTAGAGCTCATCCTGACCCTGATCCACCTGAGATAGTTGATGACCCAGAAAGAATCCTTAGGAAGTCTCCTAAGATAGAATTTTAAACTGTTTTCAGATCATCCCTAAGAGCTAATTCGGTCCCTGAAAATCTTTCAGCTCTACAACAATCACAAGCGGACTTAGTCAATCCCTTTAGGACTAGGTAATTTGGTGATTTAGAACAGTTAGATTCTGAGTCTTCACATTCATCTCCTAAAACAAGTGAACATCTTGGGAATAAAGAAACAACACCTCCTGATTTACACTTTCTCTATAATCTAGGTGTCTCTCATCCAAGGTCAGCTCAGCAATCTACTGCAATCCCATCCACTTCTTTTCATCCTTCATCCGTCGTTCAAACCACTTCACTTCAGCCCACACCCCCTCTTGTCAATCCACCTCCACCACATATCATGGCAGCATGGTATGCTCCCTTAGTCCTTCATGTACCATTAGTCAATCTTCCACAGGACTATTAGTCCAAAATTCCATTATATGATGCTAGCAATGCTACAACATCATCACAACATGTGGACAAGATGAAGGACTACTTTGACAGAAATGAAATTGATGATGATTCTGTCAAACTCAGATTGTTTGCTCAGAGTTTAGGGGGAGAAGTAAGAAAATGGTTTAAAGCCCTAGCCCCCCACAGTATCAAAAATCTCCAAGGCTTCCATCAAACATTCTTAAACAAATGGGAAGTGGGGAAGAATCCTCTCCAAGTCCTTGCTAACTACAACAATCTCCATAGAAACCCGGGGGAAAGTGTACAAGCCTATTGTACTAGATTTAACAGTGTGTATAATGCACTTTCCCTAGAATTAAAACCTCCACAAGGCTCAACCTTAAACAATTTTCCTGAAGGGTTCGACGCTGACATGACCTATTCACTCAAAGAGAGAGATTTTGCAACCCTTGAAGACATGCAAAAAGGTGCTCTTTCTGTGGAAGTCAACCTTATGGAGAAGAGGGCAAGGATGAAAGCTGAAAAGAGAGTATCTTTTAGAGAGGAATCCACACCTTCTACTTCCAACTCAAAAATGGAGAGAATGATGGAAGAAATGATGAAAGAGATGAGCATAATTAAGAGAGCACAAGCAAGTCAAAATCAAAATGCTCCTCAAAATAGAAACCAGAACCAGAATCAGAATGCTAGAAGGAACCAACCTCCAAACAGACTTAGGGAAGATGATCAGCAGATCACTCCTCCCTTTCATCAAAATTATGTAAGTGAGGTTGAGGAAACAAATGAAATAACAGAGGAGGAGATCAACATGTTTGGGGTAGAGCATGATGACTTTGAAGTTCATTACGATAAAAAACAGGGTCTTTATACACCTTATGATGAAAAAAGAGATGATGATGAAAATTATTATCAAGACATGGAAAATGTCATCATAGAACCTCAAAGGGAATATGACCTTAGAAGAAAAACTAGTCAACAGCCCTCCAAAACCATAACCTCTGACAAATCTTCACAAAACATCACTACAA
This sequence comes from Pinus albicaulis, assembly GCA_034641835.2. NCBI lineage: Eukaryota > Viridiplantae > Streptophyta > Pinopsida > Pinales > Pinaceae > Pinus > Pinus albicaulis. Next base: position 525,206,401 of record CM076573.1, on the reverse strand, counting down.
ACAAACCTAAAGTTGTCAAACAAAAGGATAAGACAGTGGCTGTGAATTCTGATAAGGGAAAAGAGAAAGGCACTCAAAACAAAGAAAAACAGAGTGCAGACCTTAGTAGTACTGACACTTCAACTAGTACTCCTGCGAAAACAATTTTATCAAGTTTAAATAAAACAAATCAACAAGCTGATATTGCTGATAAAGTGGCAGCTAATAAGGCTGAAACCAGCACTTCAAAGAACCTTTCTCCCTTCAACCTTGAACAAGAAATTTCCAAGATTAAAATCTCTGTTCCCTTGACTGAGTTAAATGCCCAACATGTATATAGAACCCAAATTTTGAAGGCTTTAAATATAGAGGAAAATGGAGATACAGTCAATATTAGTGATGACCAGCCAGAGCTTATTTTTGGTCCAAATATTGAAGGTAGATACCAAGAGGGACCTGTCCCTCCTTTCTACATGAGTTTAAACGTTCACGACAAAATTTTGCACAACGCTATGCATGATTCTGGGGCTTCTCATAATTTAATGCCTAAAGCTGTAATGGAGAGCCTTGGTCTTGAAATCACCAGACCTTACAAAGACCTCTACTCCTTTGATTCCAGCAGAGTAAAATGTTTAGGATTAATCAAAGACCTCTGTGTTAACTTAGCCTAGATTCTAGCCAAATTCTTACTCTTGGACTTTGAGGTGGTTGATGTGCCCCCAAAGTATGGAATGTTGTCATCTAGATCTTGGGGGGCTAAGTTACAGGGGACTATGCAGATGGACATGACCTATGCGACTATCTCTGTTTTCAATCAAACTAGAAGACTTTACAGGGAGTCTCATATGCAATACATAGTTACAAGTCAAGACAGACCACAAAAATCTCCCCTTTATTCTGTAAATATAGGCCTTGATTCTTTTATCCTTTTTAATGAAGAAGCTTCAGATGAACAAGTAACTTTAACAGAATTAATGGCCAATAGAGAGGGGGAGGTAAATACCACAGAGCTACCGAAACGGTTTGTTGAACCTTTAAACAACAGCAAACCAAGTGTGTGTCTGGAACTACAAGTCATGTGTCCCTTGCTTCTAAGCATTGAGAGTCGGGAAATTTTTCCCCAAGTAACTGAAAATCAGGGGGAATCAAAACATCTACAACTAAGTGCAGACATTCAACAACAATCAGAAGCACATTAGTGAAAGAGGACATTCACCAAACAAATGAAACTGAAAACAGTCCTCTATGGAGTATGCATTTCAATGGGTCGTGCACTAGAAATAACACTGATGCAGGTGTCTGGATTCGCAACACTGTAAGCAACCAAACCGAATGCATTTCCTATAAGTTGAACTTCCAGTGTTCCAACAACATAGCTGAATACGAGTCCCTTCTCTTAGGTTTGCATTTGTTGAAAAATTTAGGAGCCAAGAGAATTAAAATTCATGGGGATTCGGAATTAATCATAAGGCAAGTCAATGGGGAGTATCACGCTCATCACCCCAGACTTAGGGCCTATCGGAATGATGTCGTGGATCTTTTAGAAGCTTTCGATGAGTCCCAATTGATTTTCATCCCAAGAAAGGAAAATATTACAGCCCATAATCTAGCCTCTGCCGCTAGAACATGTTTAACGCCATATGACGACACAAATCAGATTAAATTCAGACTAGTCGTGCCTGATAACGAAAAATATTGGCAGGTGTTTGAAAACGACAAAAAAATAGAAGACTTTATACAATTCAGAAATGAATTCGAATTACACAGTTCGGACTCAGATCATGATACAGACTGCAGCGAAGAAAATTTTCTTGTTAAGGAAGAGACGTCCCCTGAACTTGCTAATATAAACCTATTATCTGGCAAACTTGAAGGTGAAGCAGAAATGAATGAAGAATCCGAAACAGAGGAGTTAGAAACTCTGCACTCCAAAGATGAAAGTTTGCCTAAGGGTCTGACCCCTCTAGAAGAGTTGTTTGATTTTAACGATGTGGAAAATAAGCCAAAACTGGAACCTGTAGAGACTGAAGTGGAAGAATGTAATATAGGCAGTGAGGAAAAACCGAAGATGATTAAACTATCTAAGAATTTACCAGCTCACATTAAACTCAAATATATAGAGTTGTTTAAAGAGTTTTCTGATGTTTTTGTGTGGAGTTATGAAGATCTTAAATCCTATGACACTGAAATAATACAGCACAAAATCCCCCTCAAATAAAATAAAAAACCATTCAAACAGAAACTATGCAGAATAAACCCGGTCCAGTTGCCGTTGGTTCAGAAGGAGATCATGAAAATGTATGATGCTGGTATTATTGTCCCTATTAGATATTCTGAATGGGTATCTAATATGGTGTCTGTTAGGAAGAAAACTGGAGAAATCAGACTTTGTATAGACTTTAGAGACTTAAACAAAGCTTCATTAAAAGAAAACTACCCTTTACCAAAGATGGATCACATTCTACAAAGGGTGGTAGGGTCTAGAAAAATTTCTTTGCTGGATGGCTATTCGGGGTATAATCAGATCTTGGTTTACCCTGCTGATCAATTAAAGACAACCTTTACTACATCATGGGGCACTTTCAGGTATGTGAAAATTCCTTTTGACCTAATGAATGCTGGAGCAACCTTTCAAAGAGCCATGAACATAGCATTCTCGGAAGAACTAGGCTACTTCATCATTATATATCTAGATGATGTTACTGTGTTTTCAAAAATAGATGAAGAGCACTTAGAACATTTGAAAAAGGTTTTCGAGAAGTGAAGAAAGTTTGGAATATCTTTAAACCCTAAGAAGACACTATTTGGTCTCCAAGAAGGTAAAATTCTTGGGAAAATTATTTCAGAGGAGGGTATAAAGATAGATCCAAAGAGGATCGAGGCCATATTGCAAATCTCTCGTCCTCGAAATATCAAAGAGTTGCAGTCTTTCATTATAAAGATTAACTTTTTGAGAAGGTTCATCCCCAACTTGGCTGAGCTCCTTAGGAATATCACAAACATGTTAAAGAAGGAGCAAGGGGTAAAATGGACCTTGGAAGCAAAGACATCCTTAGAGCTGGTGAAACAAGCATTAACCAAAACACCGGTTCTCATAAGTCCTGATTTTTCAAAATATTTATATATCTTTTCATTTGCATCAGAACATACCATAGCTGTTGTCCTCCTACAGAAAAATCCACAGGGACAAGAGCAACCTATTGCATTCTTTAGTAAGGCATTGAGGGATGCCCCTTTGAATTATAACATTATGGAAAAGCAAGCTTTTGCTTTGGTTAAAGCTTTAAAAGATTTCAGGGTGTACATCCTTCACTCACACATCGTTGCCTTTGTCCCAAATTCAGTAATTAAAGACATCCTAACACAGGACCTAGATGGTAAGAGAGGTAAGTGGATTGCTGTTATTCTTGAATATGATTTAGAGATAAAACCCACTAAGCTCATAAAAGGCCAAGGTCTAGCTAGATTAATGGTTGAATTAAATTGTGAAGTTCTTGATATTCATATGATTAATGCTTTCGATGATCAAGAGGAAATCTTGACACCCATTGTTGAAAACCATTTCATGAATTCCTCTTGGTATGCTGATATTGTTTATGTTTTGCTTAATTTAAATACACCTCCTAGTTTGACAAAAACAAAGGCAAGGTTCTTGAAGTTGAAAGCAGTAAGATATTGCATTATAGATAGATGTCTTTATTGGAAAAATTCAAGTGGTATATTGCTTAAATGTTTTCCTGAGTTCGATGCAGAGAAGGTTAAGCAGGAATTCCATGAAGGAGAGTGTGGGGGTCATTTGAACTGGAAGTCAACAGCCAAAAAAATTTTGAGGGATGGTTTCTATTGGCCTACTATTTTTCCTGATATACACAATATGACCACTACTTGCCATAAATGCCAATTGTTTGAAGGAAAGAGAAAATTTCTACCCCTTCCACTGCATCCAATCACTGTTGAAGCCCCTTTTCAACAGTGGGGACTTGACTTCATAGGAGAAATTCATCCACCCTCTTCTGCTCAGAATAGGTGGATCCTTACTGCCACAGACTATTTCACTAATTGGATAGAGCCCATTCCTTGTAGACAAGCCAATGATTCGGTTATCATAAAGTTCATAGAGACTAACATTCTCTCCAGATTTGGCAGTCCTACCAAAATAATCATTGATAATGCAGCAGCATTTGGATCAAAAAATATGGTTGAGTTATGTCATAGATATCAGATATCATTGGGGCATTCCACAACCTATTACCCTCAAGGTAATGGACTTGCAGAATCTTCAAACAAAAGCTTGGTGAACATAATCAAGAAACTGTTGGAGGACAACAAAAAGTCGTGGCACATAAAGCTGGTCTATGCACTTTGGGCTGACAGATTAACTTTGAAGAAATCTATTGGTATGTCACCTTTCCAGCTTGTGTGTGGTACAGATGCAATTTTTCCAAATAGCCTTGGTGTACCAGTCATGAATTTGATTCAAGAGTTGCAGACTGAAGAAAATGATATGATCAGAAGGATAAATTAGACCATCCATCTTCAACAGACCAGAGAGGAAGTGTATAACAAAGCATTACGGAAACAGGACAACATCAAAAAGCTTTTTGACAGAAGAACAAAGGCCAGCAATTGTAAGATTGGGGACAAAGTTTTAAAGTGGGACTCAAGGAGGGAAGAAAGGGGCAAGCATGGAAAATTTGAAAACCTATGGCTTGGCCCTTACTCTATTCATTCAGTTGATGGTAATAATGCTTTTTTCTTATAGGAGCTGGATGGAACAGAATTTTTTGGGGGTCTTGTCAATGGCAGGATGCTTAAGCATTACTTCTCCTGATCCATTTTGAGTTTTGAAGCCTTTTATCATTTTCCACTATGAATATTCCATCCACCATTGCATTTAAAGTTATAAAAAATCAAAAAATACAAAAAACAAAGAAAAGAAGAAAAGAGGGCAAAGTGAAAACAAGAAAGGAAAAGCCCCATTCCAAAAAGAGAAACAAATTCTGAAAGTGTGCAAGCTCAAATGCCACTCCTACTAAACACAGTTCTAGCTAATCAAACTGTTTAATCTTGACTAATTAGCTTTAAATTTTTCTGCTGATAGGATAGTGAATTTGATTTGCCAAACTGTTCAATATTGGCTTATCGGTAGAAAGATTAGGATATAAATTGAAGGTTCAAACAAGCTCAAAATCTGAACCAAAGTTTCCAAAGGGAGATGACTCAAAACTATTTTATCTTTTGAGTCAAAAGAGAAAAACTGGTTCTAATTTTTCCGAAATCTGAACCAGAAGAAAAGCAAGGACAGCTCAAACAAAAGCAAAAACTGAGCTGTGAAGAAAAGAGAAGGCTATGATGAGAGACTTTCAGATCTTAAGCCTTCCGTTTTGATTTTAATTTTCTACAAATAATAATCTATGTGTAGCTTGTTTTTATGCCATAGATCACAGCAAGTCAAACAGCTTAATCTTGACTGGGCTTTTTTTAAATTTCTATTGTATAATTTAGAGAATGAAAGTCTGTTGGATAGTGTAATCCCAACAAACAATAGATTAGGTAGAGAATAATTTGAGCTCAACTGTTTAATCTGAGTTCAGGGAGAAATAAGGAATAGAATTAGATTAGTTTTTATGCTTTCAAAAGAATAAAATGTTGTGAAAAGAGTTTCTGATGAAGAAAAAATGTTATATCAGTAGGATTGGGTAGGTAGAAAGTTGTATTGATGAGGTCCATTATCTTTTCATGACTGATGCTATCTTTCAGAGCAAAGCAAGATCCTCCAGCAAAGGAAAAGCAATCCAAAGGATCAGGCACAAGTCCGCCTCCTAGAGAAATCAAGTCTGAATTCTTGATGCCTTCAAGAAGGCACCATCCCGAAGTGGAGCCACTGTTAGCCACCTATAATATTTGTTATACCAAAAGGTGGATAAAAACTATTTGGAGCCTCCAAGGAACAAATTTTATCACTAAAAATTGTTGGCTCTTGAAGTATCTTTAAGGCCTCATGCCTCTGTCCCAAATCCTCATTTTTTGTTCCATTTTATACTCAGAAATCCTATTGATTTCCAAGCTAGATCACTGCTACAAAGGCCATTTCCCCCCCCCCCCCCCACTTCAGAACTAACCTTCATTTTGCTTCCCCTTTTTCTCCATGAATTCCCCTATTTTTCATGAGTTCCCTTCTTCCATTCATGAAATTCCACTTTATTAAGGTTGAAGACTCATTCTTTAGCTTTACCGAAACCCCTCAATTAACCCATAGGACTTTATAATTAAGACTTTATATTATAAAGCCCCGCCTTTTTAACCACTTCCCCTTTTTTCATACCCCACCATACGTTATAAGGTTTATATCATATAATATATGGCCCACCGCTTATCCCATTATCTCATTTTCTATGGTTTTTTCAATTGACCCATCGCAAAAACTTGCGATGCGATCGTTCCGCTCGATCACAAATCGCAGAATCGCAATTTCCCATTTCGATCACGTCGCAAATATTTGTGCTACGTCCGCCCATCGAAAATTGAAATTTTGCGCTGCACTAAGCCCCCTTCCCTTTTAACCCCCGGTCATATCATCCTCCATGCGCCATAAGGCCCCGCAGTCGGGTGCTTACCCTTTTTGATATTTTCTCCGCCCAAAACATTAAAAAACCTTTGTAAATTCATGTTTTTTGGGTTTTTAATCATTTCTAAAGTCTCCGCCTGTATGAATTATGGAGCGATCTCGACCGTTGATCTACTCCGCAGATCGGACGGTGCGGACCCCGACTTACCATGTGGTCCCCGCCTACCGTGCACTGTTTTCCCAAAACCGACAGTCTTTTCCACACCGCCTTTGGGCGAAGGGTGGTTTTCTCCCATTTGGCAGTGATTCCATACGCTTGTCGCCACGCATCTCCCGTACCCTTTTCCAAAACCGCCGTCCCCGCGCATTAAAGTTATCCCCTGCGCACTAACGTCTGGACCAGGATGCCCAGCGAAATGAATCTCCGTCGTCCGATCTGGGCCCACTCATACAACGGCCCGCCTTCCTCCGCACATCCTCTCATGCAGATTGCACTATAAAGCATGATTTTATAACGTTTTGTTCATATTTTGCAGGTTTTAAGGTTTTTTCACTTAAAATGAAGAAATTTTCGCAGGCCAAGGATGACGATCCTCCGGCCTTTGAATACATAAAGAAGTCGATCACCGGGTATAGATACACGTGTTCCAGCAAGGTTTCATGAGCCTTGGTGCCGAATGCCCCGGTTAAACCTAAAAACATCAAATGGAGCGCAGAAAAAGAGTATCAGTTGCAGAAGACAGAGCGCAAGAGAGAATTGATGGACAGATCAGTGGGGATTATGGCTAAGACAGTTATCAAAAGCCTAATCCCCAATCTAAAACACAGTTTAAGGAAAAACCTAAAGTGTTTTATCAGGAAACCCTCCACCGCCACAAATGGAGGCGAATTGATTCCTCCCAGCGACCAAAGTGCCACTTGTGCCTCAAATTATTCAATCAGGAACCGAATTTATTGATCGGGATCAGATATTTTGCCTCGACGCAGCCGAAGTGTTACTTCTGCCAGGAATTTAATGAAATAATGTCTGCAGAGTAGCCCTAGCATCACTCAGAGCCTCCAAGGTCAACAAAAGCTCCCACCGAGCTTAATTCATAAGTGTAAATCAATTAATACAGTGAAACACCTATACAGTTTCTTCATTAAGCCTCCCAAAGGCCAAGAAAACATTAACTTTTTATTAATTGTATTTGAGATCTTTAATAAGATCTCACCTCCTCATCCTTCTATATATACTTCAGTAGAATATGAGTGAGGGGTTGGTTGTTGATGTAATTGTTGAAGCATTGTTATGTAATTAAGCTGAAGATCTCTTGATTGTAAATAGTGTTCACTGGCCCTTGGAGCTCTGCTCGTGATAGATTAGTTAGGTTGGATAGTGAAGATGATTGATGAACTGAAACATTGGACTTGAAGACTGTAACTGGTTTGACATCAATATAAAAGCTGTTTCTTGGGATCCTGGTCTATATTACTGGTGAAGTACCTCTTTCTTTGTTAATTGTTTTGCTTTCATGTATGCCATATTGTCCATATTCCTCTATAAATAATAGTTTAAACAGGGTTAGGATCTGCTGTACATCAGTAACCTTCTCTGGCTGAGAAATCTTTATCTTAATGTTTTCCTCATATTGGTTTATTTAAGAATGATTGAATACAGTTTAAACAGTTAGGAATGTTGGCGTTCCCTCGTCCTTCTGTTAGCTTAAAACATTGTTCTTGAATGTGATTTCCATTATTTGCTATTATAGTAAGACTAGAGAAGATATGGTTTGCCCTGATTCCTAGATTCTTTTCTCCAAAGGAAAATTCTGAAAGTTTCCCTTGGTGTTGGCTGAAAGCAGACTAGGTTTAAAAGTACCTTATCTGATCTTAAGTTACACTTTGTTTTTCTTATGTGTTTTCATACTTTCTGAAGGTAATTATGTGGATTACTGGATCATTTGTCAATTAAGCTGCTTGAATACAGACTTGTCCAAGAATTTTATGGTTGGCCCTATTCTTGGTTGGTTTTAAATAGTTACTTAAGAGGCTTTTCTTGTTTGGATTGACTATAAATCCTCTGAGAAATTATTATCAGTTTCCACCCCTCCAACACTTTATTGTTTCCATTCCATCATTCTAATCTCAATAATCTTGTGGTATAGATGACTTTCCCCTTGGATCACTCTTGATGTTGTTGTTAAATTAAAGCCCAGATATGACTCCATAGCCCAATGGACTAAAAACCAGCGTTATATCTATATTTTAGGCACAATTGTTCTATTTTCTTGCAAATTCTCACCTTTGAAACTCTTTGCATTCAGGACTTTTCACCTCTAACAGTAATCATGCTCAACCATCCAAAACAAAACAAAACCCTTGGCCTTCATAACTAGCCTAACATCATTATTCCAAACCTCAAAGACAAATCCATCTTTGCACTCAATGGAGAGATCCCTCTCCGGATTCAGGAGGGATAGATCCTAGAATCCCAAAGTGGTTGAAATGATGTTGTTTCTGTAATTAGACTCTGCCAATATTGCTAATAAATTACAGATTCCCAATAGCAGGGAGGGTTTGTTTATGCATTGAAGGGTTTATAACCTATTGATGATCATGATTCATCGACAATCAAACCCTGGAAAGGCTCATTGATCTTCATATTTTGTTTTTAGGACCCTTGAGTCGTCACTAAGGGGTTTCATTCAACAAACAACATTGGGTGGGTATCTAGTCTGTTTCTGCCATTAAAACCTGCAACACACAAACATACATTAGTCAAAAACCCTGCAAGAGTGGCAAAAACCACTTTTTTTAGGGTTTTGTGGCGTAGGGGAGCAATTTGCATAGGAAGAGGAAATGCAGAGGGAACATTCCATAGGCGGAAACACTGGGGAGAGCAAATAGAGGGGAAGAAATTTGAATTTTGGTGCGGAGGTGAAAAGTGGTTTCGGAAAACCACCATGGTTTATCATGCAAGGTATGGGCGGTAAATGGTTTTAGCCTAGGGTTGTGCGATACCATAGATTAATCGATGCGTGGCATGGTGGATACCACCCATTTCACATGGGTTAAGGGTTTTAACACTGTCACAAGTTTTTTTCACAATATTAATGTGAGCCGTCAGATCTTAAGAGATGAGATCGACGGAGCAGAAGGCTCGCTGGACCGGTGCGCAGATCGAGTGGAGCCCAAAGACAGGTGGCTAGGTATGGTTGGTCGGCAGGGGGGTAGTGGAAGGTGGGGCCTACTTGGTGATGTGGCAGCTTTGTCGTATTGCGGGGTTGCGTTTAGGAAATGAGATGAGGGGAGGGAATGTGGAATTTGTTGGATCAGGGCTTATGTTTCAAGATCAATGGTGGAGATTAGTCGGGAAGAAAATAAAGAAGGCAGGGTGAAGTGAAAGGGGCCCGCCTTAATACTTTTCGAAGGTTTGAGGGTTTTAATAAGGTTTGGGGGTAAAAACCTAAAAAGGGGCGGAGGTGTAGTTTATAGGAGAAGGGGCTTAGAAAATAGCGGAGGGGAGGGTTTTATGAGGGCGAGGGGATAAAGCTCAGGCCGAAAGGGGCTTTAAGGGCCAATATAAAAAGGGTGGAATTTTAATAAAAACAAGGTTTTTATAATATTTTTGAGGGTTCGATAAGCCTAAAGTTTAAACTTAAAACAATGTAAAAAGGACTTTTTACATTGTTTAAGGCCTTTTTAGAAGAAATATGATGAATGAGGGAATTATGAGGGGTTTTCTAGAGGATAGGAAGAATGGATTTTTGTAGGTAAAAAAAGATGAATGAGGGTGTAAGTGAGGTAATGAAAATGAGACAAATCAGGCCTATAAAATGTAGTTTCCTTTGTAGTAGGGTAGCCTTTGAGAAGGCAAAAGATAAGGTTTATAGTGAAACAGTTAGGTGTAGGATAATGAAGGCGGTGAGATTGCTAGAACTCACAATGTTTCTTGAAATATTGTTTCTAGAAATCTAGGGTTTACAATTTAGTCATCCTTTGATATCAGCAAAATTACTGATGACTAACAATACCCATATCATTGCAGCATTTGAGAGCATTATGAACACAGGAATATTGAATTTGAAAGAAGAAACCATCCAAAACACTTGCTATTGGGTCATGTGGTGCTTTAGATGGTAATGTTGGTTCTTCTGAGACCTCATGTTTTCTCTTAGGACTATTAGCCAGAATGTGATCCCAATCCCCTTTTATAATTTGAAATGCATTAAAGAACAAAGGTAGAGAGTCAAACTGGATCAATCCATCATCTGTTTCGGACTCTGTGATTTCATCTGCTACTTGACATTCAGAAGAACTCAAGGGCTGAACCCCTGGATCTAAAACATATATTTTATCATCCCTAATTTCCTCATTTGATTGGTGAGAGAATTCTCTTCTCCTGTGATTATCAGCTAGAATGTGATTCAGATTCTCTTTCACAATCTGAAATGCATCAAAACATAAGGGTAAAGAATTAATCTAGATCAATTCATCATAAGTTGCAGATTCTATGATTTCAAGATGACTCAAGGAGAGAAATTCTGGATCTGAAAAAGTTTCAGGATCATCCCTCTTTTCCTCAACTGACTCATTAGAGAATTCCTCCTCCTTCCTGTTAGCCCCCCTATAAATTTTTTACAAGCAAAACAGGGGGCTAAGATTGTTTTTGAGCCTTCAAGGAATGCATTTCCCCTGAAAACACAGTCTCCTTGAAGCCTCCATGTGTCTTTTATCCTTTGATAAATTCCCCTCTACTGATTCCTATTATAAAGCCTCTCTGTTTGTGAAGAAATTCCCGAAGGCCTCCTTTTCCCTCTTACTCCCCCCCCACTTAGCTTCTATCTTGCTCCCCTATATTCCCCCTTCTTTTTCCCTTTTTACCCTCCAAATTCCCCCAAATCCCCTTTACATTTCTCCCCCTAGTCTTTGTTGACCATTTTTCCTCTTTGTTCCTCTATCGTTCCCCTTCCTAACCTTTAAATCACATTGTAATGGGCCAAAGACCCACTTTCTGACCTTATTATAAGGCCTAACCTCTTTCCTCTTTCTTCCGATCAAAATCGCATGGTAAAGCACGTTTACACAAAATCCGCGATTTCTATGCTAACCACTTCCCCAACCATGCCCCTTAGAACCTTATAATAAACAACGTTACCATTTATTATAAAGTCCCGCCATGTATTAAACCACTTCCCCTTTCCACGCCCCATAAAATTCATTATAAAGTTTATTATTATATATATATAACCCCGCTGCAGGTCAATCACAATCGCAAAGTCCATTCAATCGCATTGTTTGTGTGTTGACCCCTGATCATTCCAATCGCAAGTGTTTGCGATGCGATTAATCGCATCGCAAGTGTTTGCGACGCAATTAATTGCATTGCGATACATTGCGATTGCGTTGATCGCAGTCCTTTCTCCGATTTCCTGATCAGACTCTCCCTCCGATTGAACATGAGTCGTTGATCTGATCCCCGATCCAATGGTCAGCGCTCAATCACGCCCCAACCTCCGATCACAATCGCAAGTCCTATCTTCCTGTCCCCGATTGCGATTTCTCCGATTCGATCCTGTCCGTCCATCCTCCCCGCCGATCCAATGGTCATCGCTCAATCGCCTCATCCCGCCGATCACAATCGCAACTTTTGAAATGTGTGTTGCGATTGCCCCCCGCTCCGATTGCGATTGCGATTCTTGTACCCGGTCCCACCTCGTACGACCTTTCTCGTCTATTTCATTACATTTCTTCCATCTCCTTTGTATTTCTCCCAAACGTTTAAACCTTTTGGTTTTACAATATTAACTACTTCTTCCACCATTATTCATTATTTCCGTTGTTTTTTACTACTCCGCCACCATTGCCTGAGTTTGTAACAAGTTTATTCCACTATGTAGAGGTCACATAGAGGCTAGTTCAATGGTCAAACGAGACTGCAGGGGTGGATTAGAAGGGATTTTAGCCTGTAATTGAAGATTAACGGTTATAATCCCTCATTCAAAGACTCAAAACACAGTTGGGAGACCTAAGCATGCAAAGAGTCTTATTTGTGTTTAATATCAGCGGAACGTATTTTCTCTAGAAGTACACCTCCCTACAAGAAAATCCCGATGCCTCCTCGAGCCCTGAAATGATTAACTACACTGACTAGAGTTCATTTAAGATAGTCAGGCGACAGTTATGAGGAATGGAGAAACCTTGCAGATCTTCCACCCAGTTCATTTATTTCAGAATGGCAGCGCAGAGCTCCAGACAGTCGAAGGACTCCAAATGAACATTAGAGGTCAAAATCGACCTGACAGAGATCTTCGAACCAGTCTCAGAGTACCTACAGCATTGCAGATAGCCATTAAGCAGTATGCGCATGGACACTTCTGCCAATTCTGTCTTAATGAGATCAATTAATTGTCTATCTACCTCTGTTTCTCTCTTCTCTTATAAGAAATTCCCGAGAACATAATGAAAAGGTTGTTGTTGCCTTGATGTGGTTGTTGCTGTTAGAGGGATTCATTCGACTGTTTGAATAGTCTTGGGAGGGAATAGCAGAGTATTTGTATGTAATAGGCTAGGAGGAGAAGTCTAGACTGTAATAGCCATTGGGCTTAGTGTACATGACTGGTTTTGCATCAATTAATCAAAGCATATTTCACAGGATCCTGGTCTATTACTATTGGTGATGTCTTTCTTAACTCTGTTTATTACATTTGCATACTGTTTCATGTTCTTCTGGTAGGCAACAGAAGTATAACATACGATTCACCCTTGTTAGGTGCCCTATGTTTCCTGCTCTCCCTACCTTTAATGTTTTCTGCCTTATGTGCTATCTAAGAGTTGATTTCAGTTGATTTAACCGATGTGGTGGATGTTATTGCCTACTATCGATGTATAGATTGATTCCAGATGAGTTCTTAGATGTTCTTGCTGGCTTTAAGCTGGAAGGTTTGGGAACACTGGGGATGAGTGTTAGCCATATCCACTAGGATCCTTGCGCGACCAGCTGGCCTTTCTAAGATCCCTTCGTTAAACTTATCTCTGTTTTCCTTTGGAGTTGCTAAAGCAGACATGGAGTTAAATGACCTCTGGTCTGATCTATTATCTTCCCCTTCATCCCTATTGAGAGTTGCCTTAGAGTACGTCCAAGCAGGTCTGGAGTTAAATGACCTCTGTGTTAGTATGAATCCTTTGTCGAAGTGTACGAAAAAGGACCACTTTAGCTACGCATAACTAATAGCCCTAACAACAAAAGTGGCTGCCAATATCTTCAGATCTGCGGTTAGTTAGACATAAAAGAGTTGCAAAAACCAGATCTATGCATGGAAAGACATTAAGCAGAAAAAATAAGGGTTTGCTCCATATACCAATAGACAAGACAAGAACAATTTTTGAAAGAATTTTTATATTAATTGGGCACCTGGGAGGAAAACAAGAAGGCGTATCCAATTCTCCTTAGTGGGATGGGTTCTTGGAAGTCCTCAGCACTTCATATCTAAGATTTCTCTCTCTTGTTGGTGTAGAAAACCCACACAAAGAATGGAACTCAAAGGGAGCTCACACAGCAAATGGCAGAAAATGATGACCAAGTGTATAGATCCAGAGTGATCTAATAGGCAACAAAAGGTGAAGAATGGTAGGAAAAACCCTCCTATTTATAACAAAATATTGGGTCATTCTAGATCTTGGTGCATGGGTTAACCAGATCTAGATCCCCTTTTTATGGAATATTTTATTATATTTGTTGGAGGGAAAAGGTATTTGACTTGGGTCAAATCCCTTAATTTGTCAAAAATAAATAAATAAATGATTTATTTATCTTTATAAGGAAGCGGTTAGAAGATAATCAAATAAATAATGATTTATTTAATTATTTAAGGAAGTGGTTGAAAGATAATTAAATAAATAATGATTTATTTAATTATTTGTGGGTTATTTGGTCATATTTAACAAGGAATATTATCTAAATAAGGTTTAAATAATTATTCCTAGAAAATAATAAGATAAATAAAGGTTTATCTAATTAATTTCTTTGATTTTGGATTAAACATGACTGGGAATAATAATTAAATTATGGTTTAATTAATTATTCCATGAGGAAAATCAAACAAATATGGGTTTGTTTAATATTTCCTTTTGGGGTTTCATGTTTTAACATAGTGAAAGCAGTTTTACTTAGGGTAAAACTGGTCTTACATGGTGTACTTGGGTCCATCTAATGATAATAGGTTAGATGACCAAAAAATGGTGTAACACTCTGACCTGATCTATAGACAGAAATTGGGTTACTCTCCTTCTTTCACTTCCCTTCTCAATGTCCCATCCCACCGTCTAATCTAAAAGATCCTTTAGTATTAGATGACTTTTCCTTTGGAAGCCTTGGCTAGTGGACGCAAGTAATTTCCTTTCATGACTCCATAGCCCAATGGATGGCACTTTTATGACCTACTCTCTTTGCTGAAGCTTTCTGTTTCTTTGTTCCTTCCCTCCCATTACTTTCTCAGCCTATGATCTCGTGACCAACCCGATGACCAACCAACCAAATCATTTTAAAACCCCCTTTGTGCTTCATAACTAGCCTAACATCTTTTTGAGCTTCAAAGATATATCATTCTTTGCTCTGATTGGAGAGATCCCTCTCCGGGTCCAGGAGGGCTAGATCCTAGGACCCCAAAGTGGTTTGATGTTGTCTTATCTTTTGGTATTGCCAAATCTACCAAAACATAGGAACCCCAACATAATGGCGACTCCACTGGGGATCGATCAGTCAGCTTTGATTTGGTGAACCACTATGGTGGACAGTAAGTTGTAAATCATCCACCTCGTGAATCCACAATTCCTGAATGATAAAAAGATTCCACAAGTGATCAGCAGGCCACTGATTATCTTGGTTTCACGAGACTCCACTGGGAGACCATGTCGCAGTACAACATCATCCATGTCGAAGATCCAGTCACTTCGCTAATGTAGGACTCTGAACAATGTGCAGAACTATATCCAAGCCTCATAGCAAAGTTTCGAAGTGGAATAGCGAGTGTACTGGCAAAAATTGAATGGGAGGACCTTCCAAAGATTGTCCCTATCAGCTCAGCACTCAATACTCTACCTACGCTTAAGAAGATGTTTCTTGATTTGGTGGTTGAGAGGTATGAAGCTGAGCTTGTACTTTTGAAATCACAAGAGATATCATACAAGTTCAGAGACCCAAAAGCATTCTTGGAAAGCCTACCTCCCCCTAAAAGAGAAGAAATTCCGCTGCTGTTTAATGTGCAAGAAGAAGACGATCCGGCTCCCAAGAGCCACTCTGAAGATGCAGCGGAAAATGAAATAATCGAAGCCGCCCAGGACGCAAACAGCCTACCAATCATGGAAGGCCTAAGTGAAGAAAGTGCACATCATATGCTCATTGATCCTGTGGCAGAGTACATGGAGGCCCTGACTTGCTCAAATACTCCAGCGATAATCGTCAGCCAGGGCCAGATTCATCAAGAACAGTCACTACTGATGGTGACCTCAATTTTGAAGAACCACACGCAGAGCACCCTATGGTTATCTTTGACAGGCAGCCAGTGCTCATATCCTTTTTTGTTACTGCTTGACTGGCTGCATTGGAATTATTGTATCACCTAGAACATCAGAGACTCTCTGTTAGAGTAGGGTAGGTAGGAAAAGCTCAATAAACCTTAGTCTATGAGCATGTAGTTAGTTGTTTTCTGTCTTAGAATGTAGAGAAGAAACCTGCTAGACAGTCTAATCCTAGCAGGTAGTTGTGTAGCTAGAGAAGCTTATGAGGCCAACAGCCTAATCTGGTCTCATGGAGTAATAAGGGTAGACTTAGAATAGGTTTATTTTCTTTTTATAAAAATAAATTGATGTAAAGGGTCTGCAAGCCCAAATACACCCAAAAGGAAATGTTAGGACTATAGTGTGGGTAGGTAGTTGTTTAGGAGGATTATACTACTGATATGTTGTCTTCATAGCTTGTGGCAGCTGATCAAAGAAAGAAATGGATGGTTCAAGCTGTAGGCATCTGGCCTACTCCAAAGATTATTTTCTGGATTCTTGACTCCTTCAAGAAGAAGCCATCCCCATGTGGAGCCACTGTTAGCCCCCCTATAAATTTTTGACAAGAAAAACAGGGGGCTAAGATTGTTGTTGAGCCTTCAAGGAATGCATTTCCCCTGAAAACACAGTCTCATTGAAGCCTCCATGTGTCTTTTATCCTTTGATAAATTCCCCTCTGCTGATTCCTATTATAAAGCCTCTCTGTTTGTGAAGAAATGCCCGAAGGCCTCCTTTTCCCTCTTACTCCCCCCCCACTTAGCTTCTATCTTGCTCCCCTGTATTCCCCCTTCTTTTTCCCTTTTTACCCTCCAAATTCCCCCAAATCCCCTTTACATTTCTCCCCCTAGTCTTTGTTGACCATTTTTCCTCTTTGTTCCTCTATCGTTCCCCTTCCTAACCTTTAAATCACATTATAATGGGCCAAAGACCCACTTTCCGACCTTATTATAAGGCCTAACCTCTTTCCTCTTTCTTCCGATCAAAATCGCATGGTAAATCACGTTTACACAAAATCCGCAATTTATATGCTAACCACTTCCCCAACCATGCCCCTTAAAACCTTATAATAAACAACGTTACCATTTATTATAAAGTCCCGCCATGTATTAAACCACTTCCCCTTTCCACGCCCCATAAACTTTATTATAAAGTTTATTTTATATATATATAACCCCACCACAGGTCAATCGCAATCGCAAAGTCCATTCAATCGCATTGTTTGTGTGTTGACCCCCGATCATTCCAATCACAATTGTTTGCGATGCGATTAATCGCATCGCAAGTGTTTGCGACGGGATTAATCGCATTGTGATACATTGCGATTGCGTTGATCGCAGTCCTTTCTCCGATTGCCCGATCAGAATCTCCCTCCGATTGAACATGAGCCGTTGATCTGATCCCCGATCCAACGATCAGTGCTCAATCGCGCCCCGACCTCTGATCGCAATCGCAAGTCCTATCTTCCTGTCCCCGATTGCGATTTCTTCAATTCGATCCTGTCCGTCCATCCTCCCCGCCGATCCAACGGTCATCGCTTAATCGCCTCATCCCATCGATCGCAATCGCAACTTTTGAAATGTGTGTTGCGATTGCCCCCCACTCCGATTGCGATTGCGATTCTCATACCCGGTCCCACCTCGTATGACCTTTCCTGTCTATTTCATTACATTTCTTCCATCTCCTTTGTATTTCTCCCAAATGTTTCAACCTTTGGGTTTTACACTATTAACTACTTCTTCCGCCATTATTCATTATTTCCGTTGTTTTTTACTACTCCGCCACCACTGCCTAAGTTTGTAACAAGTTTATTCCACTATGCAGAGGTCACAGAGAGGCTAGTTCAGTGGCCAAACGAGACTGCAGGGGCAGATTAGAAGGGATTTGAGCCTGTAATTGAAGATTAACGGTTATAATCCCGCATTCAAAGACTCAAAGCACAGTTGGGAGACCTAAGCACGCAAAGAGTCTTATTTGTGTTTAATATCAGCAGAACGTATTTTCTCCAGAAGTACACCTCCCTACAAGAAAATCTCCATGCCTCCTCGAGCCCTGAAATGATTAATTACACTGACTGGAGTTCATTTAAGATAGTTAGGCAGCAGTTATGAGGAATGGAGAAACCTTGCAGATCTTCCACCCAGTTCATTTATTTCAGAATGGCAACGAAGAGCTCCAGACAGTCAAAGGACTCCAAATGAACATCAGAGGTCAAAATCGACCTGACAGAGATCTCCAAACCAGTCTCAGAGTACCTACAGCGTTGCAAATAGCCATTAAGAAGTATGGGCGTGGACACTTCTGCCAATTCTGTCTTAATGAGATCAATTAATTGTCTATCTACCTCTGTTTCTCTCTTCTCCTAAAAGAAATTCCCGAGAACATAATGAAAAGGTTGTTGTTGCCTTGTTGTGGTTGTTGCTGTTAGAGGGATTCATTCGACTGTTTGAACAGTCTTGGGAGGGAATAGCAGAGTAGTTGTATGTAATAGGCTAGGAGGAGAAGTCTGGACTGTAACAGCCATTGGGCTTAGTGTAAATGACTGGTTTTGCATCAATTAATCAAAGCATATTTCACAAGATCCTAGTCTATTACTATTGGTGATGTCTTTCTTAACTCTGTTTATTACATTTGCATACTGTTTCATGTTCTTCTGTAGGCAACAGAAGTATAACATAGGATTCACCCTTGTTAGGTGCCCTATGTTTCCTGCTCTCCCTACCTTTAATGTTTTCTGCCTTATGTGCTATCTAAGAGTTGATTTCAGTTGATTTAACCAGTGTAGTGGATGTTATTGCCTACTCTTTGATGTATGAATTGGTTGAATCAGTTCTTAGATGTTCTTGCTGGGTTTAAGCTGGAAGTTTTGGGAACAATGGGGATGAGTGTTAGCCCTGTCCACTAGGATCCTTATGCGACCAGCTGGCCTTTCTAAGATCCCTTCGTTAAACTTATCTCTGTTTTCCTTTGGGGTTGCTAAAGCATACTTGGAGTTAAATGACCTCTGGTCTGATCTATAAGCTGCCCCTTCATCCCTATTGAGAGCTTCCTTAGAGTACGTCCAAGCAGGTCTGGAGTTAAATGACCTCTGACCTGATCTATAGACAGAAATTTGGTTACTCTCCTTCTTTCACTTCCCTCCTCAATTTCCCATCCCACCATCTAATCTAAAAGATTCTTTAGTATTAGATGACTTTCCCTTTGGAAGCCTTGGCTAGTGGATGCAAGTAATTTCCTTTCATGACTCCATAGCCCAATGGATGGCACTTTCATGACCTACTCTCTTTGTTGAAGCTTTCTGTTGCTTTGTTCCTTCCCTCTCATTACTTTCTCAGCCTATGATCTCCTGACCAACCCGGCGACCAACCAACCAAATCATTTTAAAACCCCCTTTGTGCTTCATAACTATCCTAACATCTTTTTGAGCTTCAAAGATATATCATTCTTTGCTCTGATTGGAGAGATCCCTCTCCGGGTCCAGGAGGGCTAGATCCTAGGACCCCAAAGTGGTTTGATGTTGTCTTATCTTTTGGTATTTCCAAATCTACCAAAACATAGGAACCCCAACACTTCCTATTTGCAACCTGCTTGTAATGCTTTCTTAAGAGTGAGGAAAAAGATAGAGGATTGAATTTTTTACTTACTTGACAACTTTCTTCATTTTCCTTCTTACAATCTTTCTCAGCATGCAGAGTTTGGTTGTCATCTTTGCATTGTGACAAATGAGTTTTTTCATCCCAAGAACATAGTGTTGGATGCTTCGAATAATCAGCCTCAACCTCAACCTTATATTCTTCCTCTTGATAATATTATTCAAGATGGGTACCTCTATATGCAAGGTCATCTATCATGTACATTGTTGCTAAGGATTTCCCTGCCTCCTTCTGATTCTGGACTTCATCTTTGGCTGTGTTGTGGATAGAGTACATGAAACAATCATATTCTATTTTAGGGTGTCTAGGACAGGCTGCAAACTACTTGGGTACATTGATGTTTGTATTCTCTAGAACTAATGGAACAGGAGGTATTTGAACATCAATTTCCTCTTTCATTCCAATCATATGCATCATTTCGTTGACTGTGTTTGTCAACATATCTAGCTTTATCTCTACAGATATCAATCACTCTGTTTCTATTTTATACTTCTCCACAACCTTTAACTTTGCCTCGTTGTTTAGTAGGTTGGCTTCCACATCAACTACCACATTTTTTATTTCTTCCAAGGTTGCAGGGTCCCTTTCTCTTAACTGGAATGCCATCTCTAGGTCAAATGCATCTGGGTAGTGCCAGAGAGCTAATCCTGGGGGCGGGCTTATCTTAGCAGACATTGAATAGTATACCTTATTGAACTTGGCTGAAAAATGTTGTACTATCTCCATAGGATGTCTTTTTAAATGGTTATACTCTTCTATGATGAGAAAAACATTTCCCACAACCAACCGTATATCTAGGAAAACTTGAGTGAATTGATCAAAATTTCTAATGCTTACAGATGGAAGATATTTAAACCAATTTTTAACTTTACCTTGCAATGATAGGGAAAACATTCTGATACGCACATCATCTTCTCCCACCTCAAACAGATCAAGGAGACCCTCAATATTTTTAATGTTCTTTTCTGTAGTGATATTTTCACTTTCTCCATCAAATCTAGGTAGATTATTGATAAAATTTGCAGGGAGGTCATGGAGGATAGGAGGAAAAACAAGAGGCTTGTATCTGTATTAGAATTTTACAGGTATATGTAGTAAATTAGGAGGCTTATAACCATGTGGGAATTTAGCAGGAGCGGGAGATAAAGCCAGAGGCTCATGTTTCACTCGGTTTTCCACAAGTGCATCTGGGATGTGTACAAGTATATAAGTATGTACATGGTCTACAATTTGGGGCTTAGCTCCTTGAGGCTCACTGATTTGCCAATGATCAATGTAAACCTTAGCAGTGTACTCTTGATCAGGCTTAAAGTATGATAGAACATAGTTACAGAAAAAAACAACAGTCTCTTGAATCCAATTTGGGCTTGAACACTTTCGCTCTATAGCCTGATTGGTCATGTTTTAGGTCCTTCCTCCAGTGGAGTCTTTGAATGGAACTTATCTGAATTGGAGTTTCCAAGTGGATGATTTCAAATTTCTTGTGTCTGGATTTTTTTTCAACATCAATAACTAGATTCCAACCTTGGAAAATACCCAAATCATACAATGTTTTGACTGGGGTTTCTAAGTTCTGATGAAATATTAAGCTTTTTCAATAATTCCCCAGTGGAGTCACCATTATGTTGTCACTTTGTAATTTTTAATATTGGCAAGGAAAAACGATAGAGGACAACATAAAACCACTTTGGAGTCCATGACCTAGCCTTCCTAGACTCAAAGAGGGCTCTCTCTATTTTTATGATTTAGCTTGATGATTCCAAATGTTGATATTAGGCTAGTTATAGAAATTCTGAGGGTTGTTTGTTTTGATTGATTGGGTGGTTGGACAGATAGAGTTGTGAGACTTAATCCATTGGGCTATGGAGTCATATAAGGCTAAATTTTGCATCAAATTTTCAAGGGCATTCACTGTAATATCTGAAAATAGGGGAAATCTACAATGTTAGGAATATATTATAATATTCCTAGATTGGAGACCTAGCAATATGAAAACACAACAATGGAGTAGTAGTGACATTCAACACATAGAAATGTGAGAAATATCCATAGCCATATTATTAAGTAATATCAGCAACAAATGAATACAAGACCTTGAGGAAAATGTCACTCAATATAGACAATTCTTAGCCTCAAGATACAATTACATAAATCATGACAAAACACTGCTACACATATGTGCCCAAGCTATGACTGTGCAGTTTTATAAGAGAATTTGCATGCTAACATATGTCAAATACATAGATATACAAATATATGGCCCATACAACATTGGGAGTGAAGATCTCAGCTCCCAAAGACTACCTCAAGTCAATCCTGGAAGCATTGGCTGCAATACACAAAATCTGTAAAATGCTGGAGTTGCTGCGTAGCAGCAACAACTCAAGAACTGGAAATGAGTGGACAAGGATGAAGATACTGCAGCTAATGTAAATACCTCCTCCAATGGATCTCTCTAGTGAGAGGCTGATCCTATCACTGAAGATCTCACCCTCCAAACATATCTGGAAAGCCCCACATCAAATAGTCACTAGAAATAATGCAGTCACTGAAGAAAACTGTGTTGTAGGGGCAAGGGAATGAGTTGACCCAATTCCAAGATCTGCAATAATCTCTGAAACCTTCCTCACTAGCTTCCAAAAGGAATGGAGACTTCCTCCTCGGAAAATCAGCTCCGAAAATGGTGTTGAGGTCCTCCACTGCAACACCCTACAACACAACGTTATACTTGAGAAGAAATAACATTGTAGCTAGAGGAGGTGGCTTGGCCTTGAGCCTGAATGTGGAGAATGAAGTAAAGGATCCTTCAAGAGGCCTCTCTTGGAAGGAGAAGGATTCCTAAGTAGGAGTTCCTTGTGCTAAGCAGTACTGCAACTCAGCTAAACAGTCGGAGATTGCACAAAGTCTGAATAGACCATAAAATCAATAATACATGACATGAGAAACATTGGATGCCTTGCCCTCATTTTAAACAAGTGAAAGACCTCTCTCCATGGGTCCCACTCTTTAGGGTTTTCTCCACCAGATAACCCTCTTCCCATTCGCACTGCATTGTCTATCAAAGTGTTTTCCTCCTCCTCTCCTAGTGCTGTTGACTTTGTCAAACTTGACCTTGTCTTCATGCAAATGTCCCTTTTCACACATAGGGGTGTGAAATCCAACTCTTATGACTATCCCTTTTCACATTTGAGGGATTTTATTCCTATTTTACTAGGCATGTGCTTCATTACCTATTTATTTAGATGCTAGGTGATGAAAACAAAATTTTAATATTCCATTTAGTTGTGTGCTAAAATGGGAATATTACAGTCCTCCCCTCCCAAATGTTGCTTGTCCTCAAGCAACTGCAAGGATAGAACTAGAAAGCCTCCTCCCAAGGCACACAGTCTAAAATTTGTTGAGGAACATATTTCTCATGTGGATCCTCCATTCCCCAAGAAATCATCCATGCAAAATGAGTTATTTCCCAACATGGAAAATCCTGAAAATTCTCTTCCACCTCTAGCTCCGGCAATGTAGGTGGGCTGAAAATCTGATCTTGGTAGACAAAATAGCCTACCCCACACTGTCCTCCTCTCCACTTAGGATAAGTGTAGAGTGTATGTTGATCCTGGGCTGCAATGATATTTCCCTCAAGCGGCAAGATGAAGATTAGACCTCTAAGGATCTCTCCTCCAACGTTATGAAACATGTTGGCCCAAATCACCTCATATGTGATGATTTGGAAGTCATCATCATATGGCATCACATTCATCATATGGCTCACCTCATAAGGAAAAATATGTGCTGCTGTGGTGGCCATACCATCTCCCTTGCTCCCTTTAGAACATGTAGTGCAAAGAGTGTGGGAGTTTTCTCCCTCCAAGGACACATTCACCCAATGTGTCTCTCCCTCAATCATGCTCCCAAGAAAAGCATTAGCAATATCAACCAAGGGAGTCATAAGGAGAATCATGTTGGCTTCCATGTAAAGTAAGGGAGAAGGAAAATGGTCCCTCAAATGTAGCCAACGCAGTTTGACTCTCAACTGCCATAGAAAATGAAATGACGGGTGGCCTCCCCACCATTTGCTTGATGCCCCAATCTCCTCACAAGTATGGAGAAAGTGAATGATGTAATGTGCAATGTGAGTATGTTCTCCATAATAAATCTCCTCCCCATATCCTCTTAGGGAGTGATCATCCATAATGGCCTTATGTAGACCACAAAATCTAGAAGGAAGAATATTTCTCCTTTGAGAAAATCCCTGCACATATATGATTAAGAGATGCATACATATAGACAAATTACTATGCAAATCAACAATACTCTTACCATATGTTTTTCTCATATAAATGGAGTGGCTCATAGATGAGTCTCCCCTCATCCTCAAAGGGAAAAGAGTTGGTTGTGCTAACTTCTCCATCTTCACATGATCCATGAAGTGCCTCCTCAAGTTCTTCAAGTGGTTCCTCCCACAAGAAGAAAAAAAAATGTAATGTGGCAATAATGGTTTTCCCATGGTTCCTCCTGAAATGTACAACACATAAAGTGGGGAGGATCATGCTCCAAATGGGCATCCCCAATCTCAAGCCCACTCTCCAAATAAAGCTTCCCTTGAACATAAGCATATCAGTAATATATGGAAGCAAAGTACAATGAAAAAAGTTTCCAAATGACAACCGAAGAGTGAATCATAGTTCCACTCATGGAACCAGCGCAGTGCATCACTTTCCTGCATCAAAATGATAAATAAAAAGTGCTTTACTAGCCACTTGTTTGTTGCCATAGTCATCTCATAATATGGAAACATGAAGTTACAGTAGGGTGTCAATGGTGTACACCAAGACACATGTGGGTTCTCCCACAAACCACCAAAAGGATAGCCAAAATCAATGCTACAAGTAGCTACAAGTACATCTTCATACAATATGAAAGAAGGGATAATCCTTCTTGATACATCATGTTGCTCAAATAAGGAAAAGAAGTACAATACAAAATATGAAATGATACCTCCTCCATCATGAACTTGAGATATTGAGCTGAAATGGCTCAACTGGAAATTTCCCCTCACCTCCAAAGAGTAGGGAAGTGGTTGTGACCTCCTCTTACCATCCGAGCTATGCATCTCTCCATATACTGATATATGTCATGCTAGATGCCCTCCCAAGTGAACTCCTCCATCAAATGGAAATATGCATCAAAGTGCATAGAAGAGAAGTCCTCATGTGCTGCATGTAGTAGCTTCTCCTTGAGACTAGATGATCTAGTCAAGAAGATCCTACCATAGGAATAGATGACCACATCATCCACCATGTATCTATCATCTCCGTCCGGGTCATCAAGAGTCATGCATGCACCAAGAACCTTGGAGTACTCTAATAAGAGCTGAGATCTCCAATAAGTATCAATCCTCCTACGAGACAGCACTGGTGATCTCTCATGAAGAGCATCTGTCATATGGTCATCCTTATCTTTGACATCTCCCATGCCAAATATGCAATTTGGAAGGCTGTTATCCTTCCCCTGCTGCTTCTGCCACAGCGCAAAATATGAAATGAGAGTGGGTAAAGATGTTATTGAGGGAATGCCTCTCTCCTTGAATCTTCCCAAGACTCTCAGTGCTATAAAATTACCTCCCAAGGTCTCCACTCCTCTGGAATTAATGAATGATTCCTCAAAATGTGAAGCATCTCTCATCATCTGCTGATCTGGTGGCCTTGGTGAAATGTCTCCATGTAATGAGACATCATCATCAAGAGTACACTGCATATATGAATGGAAAAACTTGTCCCTGCTCTCACTGCGCAATCTAGTCTCCCTCTTAGGTGCATCAACCTCATGAAATATACAGTGATGTGTGCTCCTCATCGCATGATGTTGGTCATCCTCCCTATCTCCTCCTTTTATCTCCATAGTTCCACACCTCATCATCAATGGCACATGTAAAGCATGAGTTGTGCCTTGATCTCCACACATGAGATCCTGGGGACTTCCTTGCAAAGATGCAAAAATCCCTCTAGTTGGAGCAAGAGCCCATCCTTCCTCTGCATGAGGTGCTATATCAACTCTAGAAATGACAACTTTGTTTCCCTTAGCCTCCTCAACATGAGTGGGCAACCCTCCAATGATTGGATCCTCTTTTGGAAAAGGGAACTCTTTGCCTCCTTGTGCCAAAATACAAGATGAAGGTCTTGCCTCCAACAAATAATAATGAAATATTTCAACCTCTTCCATGATTTTATGAAGTGGTTTTGGTTCTATGGTTTCCTCCATCACATGCAAGGTCTTTGTTTGTTTAGATTTGTTTTGCTTTACCACATGTGTTTTAGAAATTTTCTTATCAAACTTTTCCACCAATGTTTTAATGAACATTGCATAGGAAGAATTATTTGCATTCTTTAGAGAAAAATACTCTAATATCCACCATGCATAGGCCTTACCTTCGAAATGCAGCGCTACTACTCTGATGGCTTCATCTTCAGAAATTTGGTGTTGCTGCAAAAAGGTGTCTAGCTCTTCCACCCAAGCTCTGGCTGAACATGTAGGGGAACCATCAAAGGCAGACAGAATAAATCTATCCACATTATGATGCTTGCTCCTCCTCACCTTGATCTTGAAAAACTCTTGGAAAGTGATATGGTCTCTAAACTTTTGAGTTTGAGATTCATATTCATGCAAGAAACCACTAAAAGTTCCCCTCTTAGGGATTCCTTCTTCATCTATTTCTCTTATGGAAAAACTAGCCATGTGACTGCGATGTGCATCATAGGGTGTGGCTGCATGCTCACACTCCCCATAATAAAATCTAGAGCTTGAATTAGTTTCAAACCCTCTTAGAGATTCTATACATATCTCCCTCCTTATCTTCCTGAAATCTTCATGAATGCTCTGTACAAATCTTGGAAGAAGCTTTGTAAGATTATCTTCCTGTTTCTCTCCACATAATGGAGTTTTCATCTTCTCTTTTCTTGATAGTATCATTGCTGAGATCAACATCCTGAGCCAATATTATGCTTTGATACCACTATAATATCCCAAAATAGGGAAAATCTACAATGTTAGGAATATCTTATAATATTCCTAAATTGGAGACCCAGCAATATGCAAACATAACAATGGAGTAGCAGTGACACTCAACACATATAAATGTGAGAAATATCCATGGCCATCTTATGTAGTAATAGTAGCAACAAATGAATACAAGACCTTGAAGAAAATGTCACTCAAGATAGGCAATGCTTAGCCTCAAGATATAGGTACATAAATCATGACAAAACACTGCTACACATATGTGCCCAAGCTACGACTGCACAGTTTTATAAGAGAAAATGCATGCTAACATACGTCAAATACATATATATACAAATATATGGCCAATACAACATTGGGAGTGAAGGTCTCAACTCCCAAAGACTACCTCAAGTCAATCATGGAAGGATTGGTTGCAATATACAAAATCTGCAAAATGCCGGAGTTGCTGGGTAACAGCAGCAACTCAAGAACTGGAAATGAATGGAGAAGGATGAAGATGTTGCATCTGATGTAAATTCCTCCTCCAATGGATCTCTCTAGTGAAATTCTGATCCTATCACTGAAGATATCACCCTCCAAACATATCTGCAAAGCCCCACATCAAATAGTCACTGGAAATAATGTAGTCACTGAAGAAAACTGTGTTGTAGGGGCAAGGGAATGAGTTGGCCCAATGCCAAGATCTGCAATAAGCTCTGAAACCTTCCTCACTAGCTTCCCAAAGGAATGGAGACTCCCTCCTCTGAAAATCAGCTACAAAAATGGTGTTGAGGTCCTCCACTGCAACACCCTACAACACAATGTTATACTTGAGAAGAAATAACGCTGTAGCTGGAGGAGGTGGCTTGGCCTTGAGCCTGAATGTGGAGAATGAATTAAATGATCCTTAAAGAGGTATCTCTTGGAAAAATAAGGATTCCTAAGCAAGAGATCCTTGTGCTAAGCAGCACTGTAACTCAGCTAAACAGTCGGAGATTGCACAAAGTCTGAATAGACCATAAAATCAATAATACATGACATGAGAAACAATGGTTGCCTTGCCCTCCTTTTAAACAATTTAAAGCCCTCTCTCCATGGGTCCCACTCTTTAGGGTTTCCTCCATCAGATAACCCTCTTCCCATTCATACTACGCTATCTATCAAAGTGTTTTCCTCCTCCTCTCCCAGCGTTGTTGACTTGGTCAAACTTGACCTTGTCTTCATGAAAATGCCCCTTTTTACACATAGGGGTGTGAAATCCAGCTCTTATGACTATCCATTTTCACATTTGAGGGATTTTATTCCTGTTTTACTAAGCATGGGATTCCTTACCCATTTATTTATATGTTAGGTGATGAAAACAAAATTTTAATATTCTATTTAGCTGTGTGCTAAAATGGGAATATTACATTCACAGGGCAAGCTAACTATGCAGACTGGATCTTACTAGCAGTGTGAAATGGGAAAGGAGGAGGATATTAAGGTTTAGCATAAATGCAGAGTAGACCATCTCTGAATTTTTCATCCAGGTCTCAGAGGAAAACATTAAGATAAAAAACACAGACATAATTAAAGTGCTCTCTCAACAAACCTTAATCTAAATTTTCTCTTTCGAAATCAGATAAATTGATGCACAACATGAAAATAAAAAGGAAAAACATTAACATAGAGGAAAAAATTCACCATTAACATAGCTCAAGAATCCTGTGAACGGTCTCTTATTATTGATGTCCAGCTCAAACAATTACAGTGTTCCAATACTTCTTACAATGCAAGTTTCAGCAGGGTCCAATTTTCCAACCCCTGATAATGAAAATTCTAGCAGTATTTAAGTAAAGACTAAGTTAGTTGCGCTATCCTACTCGACAACCTTGCATTGATTACAATTTATCAGAAATGGACAAGTGTGGCCATGCAAGGCCTAATCAGAAATATCTGACAACAAACACCACCTGTAGAATTAATGTTGGGCAACTCCTCGTAGATCCAAACGCTTCAATGACTCCTCAAAATATCAAACCATAAGCTGGGAGGTGGTTGTGACGGTCATGAAGAGGTAACCAGTGGTGGCTTTGACAGTTGGCCCTGCTCTTTAGAAAATTGGCATTGAGTAATTAAGTCTAGTGTACTGCTCGCTACTTTTCATCGATTAGTGATTGTGCTGATGTGCTTTGTTGCCTTTTCAGTTTCTTCTGTTATAACATAAAAAATTTGTATGAATTCCCTTTGCTTCCCACCACAGCCTATGGTGTTTATTTTATACCCAAGCACTTTCGGTCATGTTTAACCCATTTTCAAACAAAATAGCGTAAAAACTTGTGTACCTGGATTTGAAATTGTTTATATTTTAGTTCTGAAGCCGCATCACATCTGCGCCGGCATCGCATTTCGCATGTTTTACAATTTAAGATATAAGAATGTAATCAGCGATGCGATGTGAAGAGGGATGTGATGTGGAGGGAAGGTGGGACTGACTACATTGCAAATCATGGATCTTAGGTTTTGTTATAAGCAACGGGGGTTAAATACTAAAAGACGTGAAGTGTGAAATGCAGGGAGAAGGCAGTGACGTGGAGGGAAAGTGGGACCGACCGCATCACAAATCAAAAACTTAAGCTTTGTTATGAGCGCGGGGTTGAATGCTAAAACATGTGAAGTATGATTTGTGTTGATTGGAGGATGATGTGGTAAGATGGATCCCACTGCATCGATGAAGTTATAAAGCGACGAATGTTTTATGTGGTAAGGCAAATTTTGTCAGACTTCATGATATATCAATGTATTTCAAACGAATTGAAGTGGGGGGCAGAGCTGATGTGGTGGGGCCAACCGCATCGCAAGTTAAATGAAATACATATGGGCACTTCGAACGGTAAGTTAAAAAAATCTACGATGCAATATGTTGCAAATCGGTGATTGCCCGTGTTAAGGTTTAGTTGCAATGCGGAAATTTATCTTTGCCGATATGCGATGGATGGTGGGGGGAAAGGGTGACGTGTTAGGGAGGAATGACCCACTTTAATCACAATTAGGGAAATCAGAAGGGGAGGTAAAACAATGATATAGCGGTGTGTAATATTCCCAAATGGGAAAAGCAGGAATATAGTGCAAAACCATGGAAATAGCAGTGTAAACATTAGATCCAAACAAGAGACCAATATGGAGACCTTCCATTCATCATAAAAATAGCATATATATGTAAAATAATGGGCCACAAAACATATAACAAGATAGAACAAGCCTCCAATAGAAAAAACCCTCAATGAGAGGTGCTGCTACTATATCAAAATGCCGGAGACACTACTACAACGTATTTTTAAAATCACTTCTACAGAAAATGAATACACAAAATATGTGGGGCTGATATATGCCACAATAGATGCAAAAATAAATATTTGGGTTCTATACATCCTCCAGGAAAGAACCTGAAAGGGTTCCCGGGGAAAACACCCAATAATACAAAATGAGTTGCAGCCCTATGGTTGAAAGTATGCTGGAACAAATGACTGAAGATTAAATGTCTAAAGCTAATACAAGACTGAGAAATCACCTCCCTAGCTGGCCCTTTCACTAGAGAGATAACCTACAACAGAAACCCCTACAACTCCTCCCTAAAATAACACATACCCAGATTGATATTGCATTGTAGGGGATAAATATACTATGGCCTAATGAAAAATGTGTCAAATAAGCTCCAGGGCCTTCTTTAATAGCCTCAAAAGAGAAAGGGAACTCCCTCCAATTATATCTTTCTCATAAATCTCCCAAATCAAACCTCCACACTACTTCCCTACAACATAACACAAAAACCTCAACAGGAACTACACTGTATATTATGACTGAACCTATGGCCAAATGCCTAATAGTGGAATGTAGTGAAAAATATTCCAAGAGGCCTCTCAAGGAAAGAGGTGGGATTCCTAATCAGGAAAATCTTGTGCTAAAAAACACTTGTAATCTTAGCTAAACAACCAAAGAAATCTATATGTCTAAATAGACCATATATCAAAACATAAACATATCATCTCCATAATATGGCTGCCATCCTCTTCATTTTATAAGAAATGAGCTTCCAAACCCTAAGCCCCATTCATTAATGACACTACTTCCATGCAATGAGTCTCCATATAAAATTGTGTTGTCCCTCATTGAATGCAACTCCTCCATGACAACACTATTGATTTGGTTAAAGTTGACCTAGTCAAGGTGTTCTGGCCCCTTTTCACACACAAGGGTTTTCAATTGAGCTCCCAAGATGTCTTATTTTCACATTGGAATTTATTTATTCATTATTAATGAGACTTATGGACCTCCATTGTCCTCTTATTCATTAAACAAGAAAGAAAAATAAAAATTGATATTCCAACTAGCTCATGGCTAATTGGGAATATTACAGTCCTCCCTTCCCAAATGTTGCTTGTCCTCAAGCAACTGACAATTTGAGTGCTATAACTCTTCTCCTCCATCATTGGTGACACCTCCATGTGATAATATTCCCTCATAAGCTAAGTGTCTCCCAATCCATCCTTTCATGACCTGCTCCTCCAAAGTTCTCATGAGATGAAAGTTATTCATCCCATAAGGAAGAAATAGATCCAATGAAACAATCATGGTTTTCCCAAGGTCCTCCTTGAAACATGTAGCATAGTGAACATGGAGAATATCTCTCCCATAGGGAACATACAATCCTCCCATCCTCCCTCCAATCATTCCCATAAAAATAATAAGTACATCATCAATGTATGGGACCAAAACCAAGTACATACAAACATAAATATGTAAAAATGGAGGTGGGTCATATTCTCGCATGTGGAACTAGCGTAGTATGTATCCTTACTGTATCATATAATGATATGGTAGGTGGTTTCCCCACCACTTACTTTCGGCCTAAGTCTTCTCACAATGGCTGAAAAGGTGAGAAATGTTTGGTGGCTTTGGAGTGCACCCACAGTGATACAACATCTCCCTATACCCTCCAAGGGAGTGGCCATGTTCATAAATTTTTATGGCCCAAAGTTGGCCATGAAGTTTATATGGAATAATGCTCCTCCTTGGAGCAATGGTCTGCCTATACATGGTAAAGGAATGCAAATAATCATCAAATGAAACATTATGTACATAATCATGTTCCTTACCCAAATTTCTACTCATACAAATGGAGTGGTCCATAGATAGATCCCCTCTCATTCCAAAAGAGGAAAGAGGTGGTTGTGATAACTCCCTCATTGAGTTATGTATCTCTCCCATCTCCACATGGTCCATGCATCTTTGCAAATGCTGATATACCTCCTCTTCAAAGCCTGTAATATTCCCATTTTAGCACACAGCTAAATGGAATATTAAAGTTTTTTTTTATCACCTAGCAGCTAAATAAATGGGTAAGGAAGCCCATGCTTATTAAAAACATGAATAAAATCCCTCAAATGTGAAAGGGGATAGCCATAAGAGCTATATTTCACACTCTTATGTGTGAAATAGGACATTTGCATGGAGACAAGGTCAAGTTTGACCAAGTCAACAGTGCTGGGAGAGGAGGTGGAGAAAACTTAGATAGACAGTGCAGTATGAATGGGAAGAGGGTTATTTGGTGGAGGAAACCCTAATGAGTGGGACCCATGGAGAGAAGGCTTTCACTTGTTTAAAAGGAGGGCAAGGAAGCCATTTCCTTTCATGATTAACATTATTGATTTCTTTGTCTATTTAGACTTTGTGCATTCTCCTGTTGTTTATCAGAGCTGCAGTGCTACTTAGCACAAGGATTTCCTATTTAGGAACCCTTCTCCTTTCTTGAGAGGCCTCTTGACGGAGTTGTATTGATTTTCCTCACATCCAGGCTTGAGTCCAAGCATCCTCCTTCGGCTACAGCATTATTTTTGCAGTAGAATAATGTTGTGTTGCAGGGTGTTGCAGTGAGGGTTCACAACACCACTTTCATCACTTGTTTTTCAGAGGAGGAGGCTCTCCTTCCTTTGAGAGATCAGTTTGGAAGCCCTTGGAGAATATTGCAGATCTTGGCACTTGGCCAACTCTTTTTCTTGCACCTACAGCGTAGTATCCCTTAGTGACTGCGTTATTTTCAGTTGGTATTTGCAGAGAGGGATTGCAGTGATTGTTGGAGGGTGAGATATTCAGTGTTAGGATCAGCCTTTCACTTGGAAGATACATTGGAGGAGGTATTTTAATCGGATGCAACATCTTCAACCTTCTCCATTCATTTCCAGTTCTTGAGTTGCAGTTGCTACCCTGCAACTCTGGCA
This sequence comes from Pinus albicaulis, assembly GCA_034641835.2. Lineage (NCBI taxonomy): Eukaryota > Viridiplantae > Streptophyta > Pinopsida > Pinales > Pinaceae > Pinus > Pinus albicaulis. The sequence goes on along the minus strand of CM076573.1, from coordinate 525,173,414 downwards.
TTTTGTAGTTTTTTCATATTCCATCCAATCCTTCTAGGATTGACTTGAGGTAGTCTTTGGGGGCTTAGATCTTCACTCCCAATGTTGTATGAGCCATCTATATGAAGATGTATGATATTTTACATTCCCATGTAGCAGTGTACCTTCTATGACTACGCAGTACATGTTCATGAGCATTCTGCAATAGAGCAACATTCCATCTTTTCACATGTATTCATGAGAGGCTTGTTTGCCTTGATCATTTGAGTTGTATTGTACATGTTTGCTGCTAATTTACATAATAAAATGTCTCTATGTTTTCCATATATTTTGGTATGATTTTGTTCACTGTTATTTCTAGATTATGTTTATGTATTGCTGGATCTCCACATTTGGAATATCTTAAGATATTCCCAATAGTGTAGAATTTCCCTATTTTGGGATATTACAGTGGTATCAGAGCATAATATTTTCTTAGCCTGTGAATCTTAGCCATGATGATATCAAGAAAAGAGAAGATGAAGAATCCATTATGTGGAGAAATAAAGGGAGATAGGCTCACAAAGCTCTTCCAAGATCTGTACAGAGCATTCATGAAGTTTTCAAGAAGATAAGAAGGGAGATATGTACAGAATCTCCAAGAGGGTTTGAAACTGAGTCAAAATCTAGATTTTCTTATGGGGATTGTGAGCATGTAGCCACACCATATGATGCATAGCACAGTCACATGGCCAGTTTTGACATAAGAGAAAGAGAAGAAGAGGGAAAATCTTAGTGGTTTCTTGCATGAGTATGAATCTCAAACTTAGAAGTTTAGAGATCATATCACTTTTTCAGATTTTTGCAAGATCAAGGTGAGGAGGAGCAAGCAGCATAATGTGGGTAGATTTATTTTGTCTACCTTTGATGGTTCCCCTACATGTTCATCCAGGGCTTGGGTGGAAGAGCTGGACACCTTTTTGTAGCAGCACCAAATTTCTAAAGATGAAGCCATCAGAGTAGCAGCACTGCATTTTGGAGGTAAGGCCTATGCATGGTGGATATTTGAGTATTTTTATTTAAAGAATGCAAATACTTCTTCCTATGAAAGGTTCATTAAAACATTGGTGGAAAATTTTGATAAGAAAATTTCTGAAACACATGTGGTGAAGCACAACAAATCTAAAAAAACAAAGACCTTACATGTGATGGAGGAAATCATGAAACCAAAACCACTTCAGAAACCCATGGAAGAGGATGATAACTTGCATCATACTTTTCTAGAGGCAAGACCTTTATCTTGTATGTTGGCACAAGAAGGCATGGAGACCCCTTTTTTAAAGGAGGATCCAATCATTGGGAGGTTTCCCATCCATGTTGAGGAGGTTGAGGGCAACAGTGTTGTCTGATCTGGAGTTGATCTAGCACCTCATGCAGAGTAAGGAGGAGCTCTTGCTCCAACTAGAGGGATTCTTTCATATTTGCAAGGAAGTCCCTAAGATCTCATGTGTGGAGATCAAGGCACAACTCATGCTCTACATGTGCCATTGATGATGAGGTGTGGAACTATGGAGATACAAGGAGGAGATAGGGAGGATGACCAGCATCATGTGATGAGGAGCACACATCCCAATCTATTTCATGAGGTTGATGCGCCTAAAAGGAAGACTGGATTGCGTAGTGAAAGCAGGGACAAATGTGTCCATTCATGTATGCAGACTACTATTGATGATAATGTCTCATTGCATGGAGACATTTCACCAAGCAAACCACCAGATCAGCAGATGATGAGAGATGCTTTACATTTTGAGGCACCATTCATTTATTTCATAGGAATGGAGACCTTGGGAGGTAATTTTACAACACAAAGAGTCTTGGGTAGAATCAAGGAGGAGAGAAACATTCTCTCAACATCATCTTTACCCACTCTCATTTCAGATTCTGCGTTGTGGCAGAAGTAGCAGGGAAAGGATAGCAGACTTCCAATTTTCATCTTTGGCATGGGAGATGTCAAAGAAGGGGATGAACATATGAAAGATGTTCTTCATGAGAGATCATCAGCATTGTCACTATGGAGGATAGATCCATATTGGAGCCCCCAGCTGTTGGTGGAGTATTCCAAGGATGTTTTCACTTGCATGATATTGGATGACCAGTTGCATGAGGAGGGATACCCAGTCAGAGATGGGGTCATCTACTATCATGGTAGGATCTTCTTATCTGGAGCTTCCAAGCTCAAGGAGAAGTTGCTACAAGCAGCTCATGAGGATTTCCTTTTCAGCCACACTTGTTCTTTGAGAGCATACCACACCATCATGGAGGGGTATTTTTGGAAGGGGTTTGAGGAGGAGATATATCAACATATGAGGAGATGCATGGATCATGTGAAGATGGAGGAGATACATAACTCTTTGGAAGAGTTAGCACAACCACATCTTTTCTCTTTGAGGATGAGAGGAGACTCATCTATGAGCCACTCCATTTGCATGAGAAAGACATATGGTAAGGGTATTGTTTGTTTTCATAATGATTTGTATAATGTATCTATGCATCCCTTAGCCATACATGTGCAGGATGTTCCTCCAAGGAGGAGCATTCTTTTTTCTAGACCTCATGGTCTACTTGAGGCCATGAGTAGTATTGGTGACCACTCCTTAGGAGGACTTACAGGGGAGATGTATTTTGGAGAACATGCTCACTTTGCACCATACATCATTCACTTTCTCCCAACATATGAGGAGAGTGGGACATCAAGCAAGTGGTTGAGAAAACACACTTTTTGTCACACTCTTTTGCAGTTGAGGGCCAAAATTCGTTGGTTACATTTGAGGGGCCATTGTCCTTCTCCCTTACTACATATGGCAGCAAGCATGGTTCTCATTATGGTTCCTTATGTTGTTGTTGTTTTTATATTTGTTAGGAGCATGATTGGGGGAATGGCACATTGGTTGGATGTGTCCCTTGGGGGAGAGATCTCCCACATAGTTTGCATTGCATGTTCTAATGGGAGCATGAGAGAGTATGTGGCCACTACAACAAAACACTTGTTTCCATTTGAGGTGAGCCATATGGTTGATTAGATTCCATATGATGGTGACTTCCAACTCATCACATATGAGATGATTTGGGCCAACATGTTTCATAATGTTGGAGGAGAGATTCTTGGAGGTCTAATCTTCATCTTGCCACTTGAGGGAAATATAGTTGCAGCCCAAGATCAGCATATTCTCTACACTTATCCTAAGTGGAGAGGAGGACAGCATGGGGTAGGCTATTTTGTCTACCAGGATCAGATTTTCAGCCCACCTACATTGCAGGAGCCAAAGGTGGAAGAGGATTTTTAGGAGTTGCCATGTTGGGAGGTAACTCATTTTGTATGGATGATTGCTTGGGGGATGGAGGATCCATATGGGGAAGATGTTCGTCAACACATTTTAGAATCCATGCTTTGGGAGGAGACTTTATATTTCTATCTTGCAGTTGCTTGAGGACAAGCAACATTTGGGAGGGGAGGACTGTAATATTCCCATTTTAGCACACAGCTAAATGGAATATTAAAGTTTTGTTTTTATCACCTAGTAGCTAAATAAATGGGTAAGGAAGCCCGTGATTATTAAAAACATGAATAAAACCCCTCAAATGTGAAAGGGGATAGTCATAAGAGCTGGATTTCACACCCTTATGTGTGAAAGAGGGCATTTGCATGGAGACAGGGTCATGTTTGACCAAGTCAACAGCGCTGGGAGAGGAGGTGGAGAACACTTTGATAGACAACGCAGTATGAATGGGAAGAGGGTTATTTTGTGGAGGAAACCCTAATGAGTTGGACCCATGGAGAAAGGGCTTTCACTTCTTTAAAATGAGGGCAAGGCAACCATTGTCATTCATGATTCATATTATTGATTTCTTTATCTGTTTAGACTTTGAGCATTCTCCTGTTGTTCAGCAGAATTGCAATGCTGCTTAGCACAAGGATTTCTTGTTTAGGAATCCTTCTCCTTTCTAGAGAGACCTCTTGAAGGAGTTGTACTAATTTTCCTCACATCCAGGCTTGAGTCCAAGCATCCTCCTTCAACTACAACGTTATTTCTACAACAAAACAATGTTGTGTTGCAGGGTGTTGCAGTGACGGTTCACAACACCACTTCCATCACTTGTTTTTCAGAGGAGGAGGCTCTCTTTCCTTTGAGAGATCAGTTTGGAAGCATTTGGAGCATATTGCAGATCTTGGCACTTGGCCAACTCTTTTTCTTGCACCTATAGCATAATATCCCTTAGTGACTACGTTATTTTCAGTTGGTATTTGCAGAGAGGGATTGCAGTGATTGTTGGAGGGTAAGATCTTCAGTGTTAGGATCAGCCTTTCACTTGGAAGATCCATTGGAGGAGTTCTTTTCATTGGATGAAGCATATTCAGCCTTCTCCATTGATTTCCAGTTCTTGAGTTGCAGCTGATACATTGCAACTCCAGAATTTTGCAGCTTTTGCATATTCCATCCAATCCTTCCAGGATTGACTTGAAGTAGTCTTTGGGAGATTATATCTTCACTCCCAATGTTTTATGAGCCATATATATGCAGATTTATGATATTTTACATTCCCATGTAGCAGTGTGCCTTCTATGAATGCATAGTACATGTTCATGAGCATTCTGCAATAGAGCAGCATTCCATATTTTCACATGTATTCATGAAAGGCTTATTTGCTTTGATCATTTGAGTTGTATTGTACATGTTTGCTGTTGATTTACATAATAAAATGGCTCTATGGTTTCCATACATTTTGGTATGATGTTGTTCACTTCTATTTCCCATTTATGTTTATGTATTGCTGGATCTCCACATTTGGAATATATTAAGATATTCCCAATAGTGTAGAATTTCCCTATTTTGGGAAATTACAAATCCTTCTCAAGTGTAGCTCTCCATGATAGTGTTGTAGGATCTCATGGAATAAGTATGGCTGAAGAGAAAATCTTCATGTGCTCTTTGTAGCAACTTCTCCTTGAGCTTGGAAGCTCTAGATAAGAAGATCCTACCATGATAATAGATGACTTCATCTTGGACTGAATATCCCTCCTCTTGAAGCTGGTCATCAAGTATCATGCATGTAAAAATATCCTTGGAATAATCCACCAACAGTTGGGATTTCCAATATGGATCTATCCTCCATAGTGACAGCGCTGATGATCTATCATAAAGAACAATTGTCATATGGCTGCCCTTCTCCTTGACATATCCCATGCCAAAAGTACATATTAGAAGGTTTTTATCCTTCCCATGCTGCTCCTCCCATAGCACAGAATCTGAAATGAGAGTGGGTAATGATGATGTTGGGAGAATGTCTCCTTCCTCCCTGACTCTACCCAAGACTCTCAACGCTGTGTCATAGCCCTCCAATGTGCCCACTCCTCCTAGGTCTATGAGTGGTGCAACATAATGTGAGACATCTCTCACCAACTCTAGATCAGGTGGCCTCCCAGGTGGTTTGCCACAAAAGAGTGATGCCTCATGGACCAATCTCATATGCATAATAGATGGTACTATCATCTCCCTACTTCCATTATGCAAATCTAACTCTGTTTTCTATGTGAGAGCTTCCTGATAATTGGGTACCACTCTCATTGATGCAAGGGTCTCTCTAATTGGGACAATTTCTCTATCCTCACCTCCTGGTGGTGGTGGGTCATCTCCTGCTATTACAGCGCTGTGATCCCTTTTTGCTCCTTCTTCTTCTTCTTTCTCCTCATCATCTGAGAAGACCTCTATATAGTGTATCTTTCCTACTGCACATCTATGTCTGGGTGCCCATGATTCTTGGCATGTGAATAAAAGCTTCCTTCTCCTCAAGTCTCTTCGGACATCATCATCAAGAGGTTTTTTATTTTGGCTCTCTTTTGATAAAGGAGCCTTCTCATCTTTTCCCTTGGATGGAAAAGAGGGATTTTTCTGAAATGTTTTCTTTGCTTTTAGCAAGGCATCTTGTAGATCTCTAGCCCTTTCAATGGCATCTTGAGGGGTAGTGAGCTTGGTATGCTTAATAAACCCATGAAGAGGTTTTTCTAACCCATCAGCAAAAATATAGACCCTTCTTACTTCAGATAAATCAGGAACCATAATAGAAATTTTTAGAAATTCAGAAATGTAAGTTTCCGGATTACCTAATTGTTTGAGCTTTCCAAGCCCCATGAATGGTGCCTCAAGATATCTTCTATCAAACCTCTCCACCAACCTCCTTGTGAACTCTGAACATGTAGTCGCATTGGCATGACCCAATGTAGACAAGCCATGGAACCACCAATCATATGCTTCACCCTCAAGGTGCAACACTGCTATCTTAATGGCCTCCATCTCTGGTACTTTGTTCAGCTGGAAGTAGATGTCAAGCTTCTCTACCCATGATTTGGCAATGGATTTAGATGACCCATCAAATTTGGGTAAGAAAAATCTACCCATAGTGCAGTGTAGATCATGATTCTGAATGAATCCACCACCTCTATTGTGATGCCTGGGTCTCCTATTGTCCTTGATCTGAAAAAACTCTTGAAAACTCAAGTGGTCCTTGAATATCTGAGATTGAGACTCATACTCCATGAAATAGTCTTCAATAGTTTCTTGTTCTTGAAACTCTTCATTTCCCACTGCTAAGAATGTAGGCATTGGGTCACTTGTTGCTACTCCACTGGTTGATCACTCGAGTGATGAGAAATGTCGAAGCCTTCACCATGTTGAAATCCTTTAGGGGATTCCTTGTATCCATCCATCATCATCTCCTTTATTTCTCTAGCAATGTCTTGCATATCTTTGAGAAGAATCTTGGAAACTCTTTCTCTTCATTTTCTCCTGATAAAGGGGTCTTACCCTTGTCTTCTTTATCATTTGTATAATCAAACTTTCGATGTATTCTTTAGAGACACCTCTTCTCTCTATTTGTGAGAGGATCTCCCTCTTTAGATGACATATTGGCTTTTCAATATGCAAAGGTTGTGACAAGATTATGCTCTGATACCACTGTAATATTCCCAAATGGGAAAAGCAGGAATATAGTGCAAAACCATGGAAATATCAGTGTAAACATTAGATCCAAACAAGAGACCAATGTGGAGACCTTCAATTCATCATAACAGCAGCATATATATGTAAAATAATGGGCCACAAAACATATAACAAGATAGAATATTCCTCCAATAGACAAAACCCTCAATGAGAGGTGCTTCTACTATATCAAAATGCCGAAGACACTGCTACAGTGCAGTTTTAAAAGAACTACTACAAAAAATGAGTACAAAAAATATGTGGGGCTGATATATGCCACAATATATGCAAAAATAAATATCTGGGCTCTATAGAACCTCCAGGAAAGAACCCAAAATGGTTTCTAGGGAAAACACCCAATAATACAAAATGAGCTGCAGCCCTATGGCTGAAAGTATGCTGCAACAAATGATTGAAGAGTAAATGGCTAAAGCTGATACAAGAGTGAATGTGCTCTCCTCCAATGAATACTTCGGATTAAAGGTTGGCCCTTTAACTATAGAAATCACCTCCCAAATAACCTACTGCAGAAATCCCTACAACTCCTCCCTGAAATAACGCAGATCCAGATTGATACTACGTTGTAGGGGATAAATATACTATGGCCTGATGCCAAATGTGTCAAATAAGCTCTAGGGCCTTCTTTAGTAGCCTCGAAAGAGAAAGGGACCTCCCTCCAATGAGATATAGCTTAGAAATCTCCCAAATCAAACCTCCACACTACTTCCCTGCAACACAACACAAAAACCTCAACACGAATTGCATTGTATATTATGATTGAACCTTTGGCCAAATGCCTGATAGTGGAATGTAGTGCAAACTATTCCAAGAGGCCTCTCAAGGAAATAGGTGGAATTCCCAATCAGGGACACCCTATGCTAAACATCACTTGCAATCTTAGCTAAACAGCCAAAGAAACCTATATGTCTAAACAAGCCATATATCAAAACATAAACATATCATCTCCATAATATGGCTGCCATCCTCTACCTTTTATAACACATGAGCTTACAAACCCTAATCCCCATTCATTAATGACACTACTTCCATGCAATTAGTCTCCATCTAAAACTATGTGGTCATTCATTGAATGCCACTCCTCCATGACAGTGTTGTTGATTTGGTCAAAGTTGACCCAGTCAAAGTGTTCCAACCCCTTTTCACTCACAAGGGTGCTCAATTAAGCTGTCAAGATGTATTCTTTTCACATTGGCATTGATTTATTTATTATTAAGGAGACTTATGGACCTCCATTGTCCTCTTATTCATTAAAAAAGAAAGAAAAACAAAAATTAATATTCCAACTAGCTCATGGCTAATTGGGAATATTACATGGTGAAACACGGTAAAGTATCAATATAAAGCGGCAAAGCAGAAAAGGTAAGGTTTAATGTTTTTAAAGGGAAATGAAATGAAAAGGAGGTGTGGCTGGTGAATGGGTCCCACTTCATCACATATTTCCTTTCGAAAGGTTATATCACGAACTCAAAACCCAAGGTTAGTTTTCGGAGGGGTCCTAAGGTGGTATGCGGTATTGTGAAAGGGGGGTGCAAAATCACTGTGAATTGACGTGTGGGAGTATGGCCTGGACTCGAAACTACCCATTTCGGACCCCCATTCATGTTTAAAGTTCGAAGGTTAAGGGTGCTGTGAAATGCATCTAAAACCATCGAATGTGGAGGTGGGGAACAAAGATGGTTAATTCTGATGGGTTTGGGCAAGTAATGTGAGGTGGAGCCGGGGTATGGGAGTCGAGGGGGTAAAATGAAACTTAGGATAAGAGGAATAACCAAGGGGCAGGGCTAAAAGATATTCAATGTGGTCGGGGACTTACGATAGAAACATACCATAAGGTCCCAAACTTGAAAAAAATCATCCCTTTTCAGACCCTTAGAGAAAAATCTGAACTCTTCAGTTTGATTTCAAGAAACAATCAGGCAGATTTTAGGCTGCATAGTTATAGCATGAACTTTGCATTTCTCCTTTTTAAATACCCTATTTTCTTCTTATTTTGTTTCTCTTCATCTTTCTTTGGAAAATCCTTTGAATATTGACATCTATGTACAATATGAAAAATTTGCAAAGAGAAAGTACACAGTCACCTTATGATACTGTAAATTATAGTGTTATAACAGGTAAATTAAATTTCATTATCTTTAACCAAAGATAATTGGTTCTTTCGAGTGTGTCGCCATTATTGTAGGGAAAATACAACACCCCACATTACTTCAAATAATGGAGACCCTTTCCATTAATTTTTGGCTAAGCATCTTTTATGATTTTCATTCAAGTTAATTGTCTTACAATTTTGTCATTTTTTTTCATTTTTATCGGATTTATATTTTGATTGTTTCATTGACTCTGATTTTTCATGAGTTTTCCAATGAAACTTGTTTTTCTCCATTTGGTCAACCGGTTTGTAAATAGCACTACTTTGAACTTTGATCATTTTCTTGCCAGGGTTTAAAAATGTAAAAAGTGTACCAATATTTCAATTTTTGTAGTTAAAATAGTGAGTCATTGTGAATATTAACTTTTAGTTTATTTTTAATAATTCTTTCATTTTTCACTAACAGTCCTACAAAATGATCTAGCTATATTATACAATAGACGACAACATGTTTCGAGATCTTGGTAATTTACTCTAATTTGTTATTTTAAAATAAAGTACCGAACCCAAAACTCCAAAATTGCAAAGTGGCTAAAGTCCAATTTATAAGATTGTTAATTCATGTAAGACCCACTTCACATTATATCTTTCCTTTCAAAAATCCCAATTTCAAAAAAAGGCCAAAATAAAAATTGTGATACCGCATATCACATATCGCAATTTTCTGAATCACGCCCCTTTAAAAATTTGTGATCTTGCAATTCAATTTCATACAATGAAGTTATTTGTTTTTAACTCTCAATTTTGGTTAACCTCCTTATGCCTCCTGATGTCATAACATCCTCACCCATCTTATTCCTCCACAACCTCACATTCCCGTATCATAAAATTTATAAATAGTAATTCTTACAAAAACTGCAATGAATCATTTCTTGCAATATGCGATAATGCATGAACTCTTTCATACATTAATTCCTCCACTGTTAACTATTTAAACATAACAAACATTGGATTTTGTTTTGTAATGAGTTTTGAATTAGTTTGTAAGGAGTTAATATAGTTTTGGTTTTATAATATAATAACATATATTATAATTATATTATATTATAAGTATAATTCATATTAATTTTTTAATATAATTTAAATTATAATATTAATATAATATAATAATATTTTAATTAATTTTAAATTTTACATTAATTAATTTTATTTATAATTAAAGTTGTAAATAATTAAAATTAATAATATAATAACAATTAATTAGTGTTAATTAATTAATATTTGTAATCTAATTTAGGATTGGAATTTAATTAAAAATTTTGATTTTTTTTTCTAGGCAACAAAATTTTTAGAATTCTAGTAATTTTGATGTATCAACTTTGGAAGCTCATAAATGGAGTTTTAATTGGTCAAATGAGGTCTTGGATGGCTCATTGGATAGATAAAGTCATGGATATTATTCCCGACGTGGTTTCATTTCCAGATGTGATCATTTAATGGGTCTAAAATTCAGCATAAGATCAAGCTCGTAATTTTTAAACAAAATCAATTTTCTGAGTTTTATTTTCTACATTTTCATTTTCCCACAGCTTCTTCTGAGTGTAGATCCATTTTTCAATGATCTCCTTGACCAATTATATCACCACAAGAATCAAGGGAAAGCTTATATTTATTTTTATGTAATTAAGTTTTAATTGGATTTGTTTTAAATTCCAGATTTGACATTTTGATTTTATTTTTTGCATTTTAATTTAGTTTTGATTTGTTTTTTGCAGGAAATAGTTGAAGAGATGAGAAGAAGAAGATATCAATAAATGAGAAGGCTCCAGCAATTGAATAATATGATTTTAGACCAATGAAAATTGATTGAGAAGAACCACTCTTCAACAAACTTTCATAGTCAGACATAATTTTGTAAATATTATAAATAGAAACTTGTAGAATGTAATAGGAGCTCCTCTTCTCTACAATTCAAGAATTCTTGAAGGAATTATTGTATAGAGGATTTAGATTTTTACGGTGGAGGAGAGAAAACTCATATTTGGGGATTATTGAGAGTTTTTCCTTTGCATTCTGAATCATGTATGAGGGGCAAAGCTTGCACTATTGCATCTCTAGTTTTAAAAGCAGAAGTTCAAGCATTATTGTAAAGGATTACTGGAGACCGGAGTCAGAGAAATGAATTCAATAAATTGGTATTTATAGTACTATTTTTTAAATACGATTTCATTTTATGATTGCAGAAATGTGTCATTATATTCATATTTGTGCACTATTATCGATATGAGTAATGTGTCTTAATTATATGTTATTATTTATCTCTGCTCTTGTGGGTTGAATTTTGATTTATGAGTAACTATTTACTCAGAAACTTGACTTTTTAATATTTATTTAACAAATAGTGATATGTTGTGAACTATTTCTTATGGGCCTCTAAATTAGGCATAAAATAAGGCCCATCTAACCTTCCTTATGCACATAAAAGATATACTAAATCTCTCCTTAAACACTTAATAATGATTTCTTATGCTTTAATATTTTCTTAGGAAGGTTTAAAGGTAATTGAATATTTGTGCCTTAAATTGGTTATTTTTGTAGAATATTTGGTAGATTATGCAGATTTGGAGAAGGAGATAATTTAGGGACTTGCTCATTGCCATTGGAAGATCAATATTGAGGAATGAATGAGCAAAATATCAGGAAATTATTGAGAAATATTAGAGAGATACAAGGGGTTTGTCCACCCTCATTAACTATCAAAGGAAGCCAAGCAAATTAAAGACGATGTGCACTCAATCTATGGTTTACTTGGAGTCAAAGTGGACTCAATCACTATTTTCTAGGGAGTTGTTGGTAGCTGCCCTTGAGGATACATAAAGTTGATCAAGAGATACTTGGGGTCGATTCCGGTTCATTCGATTCCATTCGAAACTTTCTCTGCAAGCTATTAGACTTTTGTTGTTTAAGACCTTCGGGATGTAATAAGACTGTATTTTTGTGATGTAATGAGTAGTCAAATGTTATTTTACTGATCCTGAGTTTCAGGAAGCAAGGCTCATGGGTTAGGGCCCAATCCATGTGCCTCAACTCCTCTGACATTTTCATTCTTTTCTTTCATGTCATTTAGTTAGGTTTTATTCTGAACATTTAGCTAGTTTTCTGGTATTTTTATTGATGTTTTAGTTTTCTTCCCGTCATCTTTTGCTGTAGATTTAATCTACTTACAGAATCATAGAATAGTTGATAAACTCCATAAATTTGTGAGGCCAACCTTCCCCTCTCAACTCTGTCAATAGATCTCGATGAGGGTAGACCTTTCCCCACAAACCAAAAATGCTTTCTCGCTTATGATTTCTTGGAAATAGATTAGATCAGTGCTTGTATTTTCATGAACATATTGTCTGTATTTCTTGCATACATGGGCAATTTGATAGCAGGTACGGGCAATATAACCTAGGGGGAAGTTCTCCAACATCTCCCACTTCTTCTTCCATCTTCCTTCCATCTATGTTGTTACGCTCTGGTACACTGCATTACGCCCATGTGCATAGTGGTTATGCCTCCTATTCCTTTCTTCTCTCCTTAACAGTTTCCGCACCCATTTTATTCACAAAAGCCATCAAATTTGGACCTCCGCCTTTGCTTTTGGAATCTTGCACTTCTGTACTTCGCTCATCGCAAATCTCAATTTTTATTTTTGGTTCTCGCTAACACTTACCACTCCAAATGTCGATTACGATAATTCTTCGTACTCTGCCACATTGCAAATCGCAAATCGCATTTTCATGTGGTTCCCATTAATACTTACCAGTCTCGACGTCGATTGCGATATTGTCATCACACTCCGCTGCCGATCCTACCACCATGTCACCAGTCACATTTCGGACTTCGTAACATTTTCCATTTTTCCTTTGAGACTTACCACAATCCCTTTTCACAATCGAATTTTGCAATCTTTATCCCCATCACAAATCTCAAATTGAATTTTCTTTTGGTTTCCGTTAACACTTACCGCTCCCAATCGCCGATTGCGACATTACTGTAGTACTCTACCACGTCATCCCTATCACAAATCGCATTTCGCAGTTTTTTTATCCCCATCGCAAATCACATCTTCTACTGGTTTCCATTTATACTTTCTGCCTCCAAACCCTGATTGCGATATTACCGTACTCCACTACCATGTAACCCATCACATTTCGAATTTCGCAATCTCAGCCGCATCCCATCTCACACTTCACACTTTCCTCCCGATTGCACTGTTGCTTCTCCTCCAAACTTGAGATATTGCGAATTGTCGCACATCGCATATTGCATTTCTATCCGCTAATTATAACTCCACCATCACATATTTCAAGCCTCCCACTCCAAATAATATTTTTGATCTTATGAGCTTTAATAAAATTCAAACCCCTCTTTCCACACCTCTAATCCTTATCACATCCATTCGAGCCCTCCATTAGCATCTTTATCCCTTTTTCCTCCAAACTGCAAGCAACACTTTTTCAAGTTTAGTTAGATTATGAATAGTTTCATGGTTAGAAGCATGGTAGCATAGTAGATAGATAATAGGATAAGTAGAGTGAATTTATCCATTTGGCCCATTAAGTGTGGTTTAAATTATTTTTCTTTCTGCCATTTATTTTCAGCAAGTTAAATTAGTTTCTTTTCCATAATTTCCTTTCTACAAATTATTTTAGTTTCATTGAAGTGTGACAGACTTCACAAAGAACCCCTAGAAGTAGCACCCTTTCGTAGAGCAGAAGAGGATGACATGAGTAGAATGCATATGATGTGTATATGACATTGTCACCTCCAAGTTTGTATGAACTCTGGATTGATAGGTAAAGTAGTGCAACCCCTCGGAGTTGCAGCACTCTTGGTGCAATACTAGGGCTCACCAATTTCTTCATATTATTGTTTAATTATTCGAATCACTAATTAAACAGTCAATATATTTTTTGTGAACTACTTCCTAAATTTTGTTGGTTGATTATCTTAGTTAAAGAGGTCTATCAATAGAATGTGTTTTGGAATTCATAATGTCAGTTAATTAAACTATTTTTTTAATTTGATATTCATTATAAGCCAGGAATATTTAAATCTCAATCATTTAAATATATTTCTCTCGGTTGGGTTAGATATATATTTTCCTAATTGAGATAGGATTAGGATACTTTTCCTTTTTCTTGAATTTTAGAATAATTTTTCATTTAGATTTAATTCTACATTACTAGAAGCCCTCTTTTCAAAGAGGAAAAACTTTAGGTGTGGCTTGGCTAAACCCGAATTAGCTTAAGGATCAATTTCTTGGTTGATCAACAAGAGGGATGATCTGATGTCTCTTCTCTATTGGTAGACAAAAGTTATATTTTAAGTCATTGGATATTGAGAGAAGGTAACTATACCTAGTTAAACCAATCAGAACCACCATTCCAAATGGAAAAGGAACTGCTTTAAGGTCCAAACCGGGTGGTCATCCCCCATGTTGTAGCACTAAATTTAGAGGCTTCAAGAGGCTTATGCATTATTTACTTCATTTGGAACTTTGGCAAGGATATGATGAATTGTTTGTCTCTCAGGGAAAGTATGCCAATGAGATACTAAAGAAGTTTCACATGGAGAGAAGCAAACCAATGGAGAATCTTATAGCAAGGAATTAGATGAAGGAATATACTACTTCAAGCGAAGTGGTAGAAGCTACCATTTACAGAAAACTTGTGGGTTCATTCATGTACTTGGTGAATACACAACCAAACATGTGTTATGTAGTTATGCAACTTAGTCAAGAAATCGTTAAGCCAACCAAAATCTATTGGAAGGCACCCAAACATGTGTTGAGATACCTTAGAGGAACCACTCAGTTTGTTCTTTGGTACAGATGGGCAGAGCGACTGAAGCTTCAAGGCTTCACATATGTAGATTGTGCAGGGAGTCCATCAAAAAAGAAGAGAACATTAGGCAAAATCTTCAGTATTAGGTCAGCAGCAGTTTCTTGGTACACCAGGAAGCAAAGATTAGTTGCACTCAGTTCAGCAGAAGTAGAGTACATGGTTGCTAGCTAAGGAACTTATGAGGCTATCTAGATGACGAAGATCATTGTTGGTTTGTTTGGTCAGCAGATGGATCCTAAAGTGATTTACCATGACAACCAGAGTTGCATCAAACTCTCGGTGAATCCAGTTTTTCAAGAGGGGTCCAAGCATATCAACATCTGGTACCACCATCTCATAGATTGTGTGTAGAGGTGGATCATGATGCTAAATTACATTCCTATAGAGGAATATTATGCAGACATATTGATGAAGGAACTATCAAGAGGCAAATTTGAGTGTCATAGAGGCAGGATCAGAGTATTTGATAATCCATTTCTTGATGAGAGGGAGTGTTGAAAATAGCACCAAGAAAGATTCTAATTTAATTTTCCCTTGAATTAAATTAGAAGAACATATTAATTCCACATCTCATGATAACTTGTGCGAATTTTCTAAGTTAGTGTCACTTAGTTGGTTCATTTAATTCAAGTTAAGGGTCTAACTTGAGTATTGTAGAGTGGTTCCTACTTTTTAGGAGCACTAGTTGAGATTATTTTGAGTTTTAATTAATCAATCCAGTTTATCTAAGTTAAATTCATATTAACTAGTTCCAACTCTTGGAGGAACTAGTGGAAGCTCAAAGTGTGGAAGTGAAACTTGAACCACACTCACTGATCAACTGAATAACTGATAGATCAACCATAAATAACTCATGAATGTGTGAACTGAGATTTACCCATCCGAGATTTGAGTACATGAGAAATGTACTATCAGTTGTATAATCATCCAAATTGTACACGTGGTGCATGTAGTCAAAGGATGGATTGTGCAGTATTGGATGGGGATTTACCTAATTAATAGGGGATAATTACCCAAGGAAACAGTGGAAGGAAAGAGGGACATGGATAATAAACAATTTGGTTAATTATTGGCATAGGCTTGTCTAGGAAGTAGTGAGATAGATAGAGATAGTGTAGAGGTTTCTCAGGCTTGAGAAAAGCATTGTAATATTCTCATATTTTATGACTAATGCAATATACATATAGTGGGGTTTTTAGTTGTGGCTTTCCCGAGGAAATCATTGTGTAATGTGTTGATTGAATATTTCTCTTGTATGCTTCATGAATTCGCGATCGTTTAAATTGGTTTCTAAAATTGGTAGAGTAAATTCCAGTATATTGTTTTAGAAAATTACAATTAGTCGTTTGAATCTACAAGGAATTTCTACAATATGCACCCGGATGCTTATAATTTAGGGTTAATCTCTATAAATAAAATACAATCGAAATATAACATAGGGGGCATCCTAACATACCCTAGAAGGGTCTACAACACCCTTCATCTTGTTGTTTATGCATATCTAATATCCTTAAAACAACTTAACCTAGTTAAATCCTAGTTTGTATTTGAATTCCTCACTCGATTCTTGTTGAAGATGATTTTGAGGACTTTTCTTAGGATGCAATATGTCATTGAATGCTATATTATTGAATACCAACCAGACCATAACTTATAGCAACCCATTTCATGGTCTAATCTTTGAGTGCTTGAACCTTACCTCAGAAAACCTAGGTCATCTTTGGCCCTCCCAATCTCACTATCCATCTTTAGACCTTCAAAAAATTATCACCTTGAGCCCTAATATTTGAATATCCTATAGGTGATTTAAGAAAACATCCCTTCTGCTTTAAATCCAACTAGGTAGTAGGAGGAAGGTTGTTGAGGTGATAGTGACAACTCTTCCACATTGTTGCCATAAAGTTTGGCCCCTCACTCTGTGAGATTTTGCAACAAACTTACTAGATTTTGCAGCAACAAAGACAAAAACATGCATAATCTCATATATAATATCATTTAATATATTAATCACACTAAAAATTTACGACAAAATATTATGATCATATCGATGTTAAAACTAAATAGATTCAATAGTTTAAAAAAAATTAGATTTATATTTAAGTAATTATACATTTAATTCCGAAAATATCAAAATAAAAATACATCATTTTAATTTTATAAATAATTTAAATAAATGTAAATAAAAATTATATAGGTTTCTACTTATTACATGTATTCCAGCTGTTTTTGATATAATATTATGCCATATATAGAAGGAGAGTCAATTTATACATCAATGAAACTTACATGAGGTAGTCACTTCTTTAAAGTGAAAAAAAGGTATGGAAGCCTTCAAAAAGGTTGTATGGAAGTATATAGCCCACAACATGCCAAACAAGAAAATGATACCAACATGCCAAATGTTTTACATTTTCCAAACCAATTCGAGAAGGAACAATCAAGTTATAATGACAGTTCTCCAACCAACCGCATTGGTTCTTGCAAATGGACACGAGTTTCCAGCCAACCTCCAACGGTCAATAAGGTTGAAAAAACCAACCATGGAGGTAATACAAAATTTATGGAATAAAACATAAATTTATTCAGTACAAATAAATTTAAATCACTTTATTATATGAATCACTTTAGAGTTTGATATCGAAATAAAACAAGGCTACAAGGTAGTTAATACCTGCCTTTTAATGTAAATATAGAAATGTTACAATTTGAGTTTGAGTATGTTTATGAGTAATTGTTTTCAGTGCCTTGTTATTTTACTTAACAAGAACATATGGATAACACTTTAAGATTGGAATCTATCACGTTTAAAATGCTCAATCATAGATTAACTAATTATAAATATATTATAGTTAAAAAAATAAGTTTTTATTCTTAATAAATATATATAGTAGATATTTATTTTATTCAATCTGCTACTTCTCTTTAAATTATTTGTACTAATAGTTTGCTTATTTAATATTTTATACTATTATGTTTATTTATTATTTTATACTATTAAATATTAAACTGCAATTGCAAAAGATTCTTAATTTATATAATTTTTATTAATGTAAATTTAGTAAATTATGATAAATAAATATAATAAATTATTTTTTAAAATAAGTTTCCACTTAAATTATTATTATCAATAATTTGTTTATAATATTTAGGTATGATAAAGTTCTTATAAATTTAATTTTCATGATATTTATACATCTTCTATAATATGAAAATTTACTTTTATTTTTAAATAAATATTTAATTTTATTTTTAGTTCTTGCTACTTAGTTTAATTTAATTACTAATTTATTTTGTATTGTTATTATGTAATTAGTATTGGTTAAATGTAATTAATATTTAACTTATTTATTTATTTCAACTCAGCCATGTTCTAAAAATTTATTTAAAAAAATAATACATGTATTTATGAATTTAAAATTATGTGCAATTAAGTAAAAGTAAGTTAATTATATAGTATATAAATTTTATTTTATTTTAAAAATGAGCTAAAATATAATGTAAAGTCATTTTAATACAATTCACATTTAAAAAAATGTTAATTATAAAAATAATTAATATATGCATTAAATAATATTATTAACTATGGAAATTTAGGGTTAAATTATTATGGAAAAATTTGAATTGTAAATAGCTTTTGTTACTCTACCATGAACTAATATTATATAGACAAAATTTATGCTATACTAGAACTAAAATTCAGTAATATATTTGCTATTCAATAATAAGCATATAAGTCAAATGCAAGAATTGCATTTTTGCTTGGTAAAATTGCTTTATTGATTGTAAGTTTAAAATGACATATAGAGTTTTCATATCTCACTTAAGAAAAAAAATATACTAAAATTTTTGGTTTGAAGATCTAATTATTGTAATGTCATATTAAAAAAAAAAATTAAAAATTAGATAACAAATTTTAGTGTTGAATTTATAAATTTTAAATCAATAAAATTAAAAAATATATAAAAAAATTAAATTTTATATTAAAAACTAGACAAGCATAGTAATAACCTGATACTATATATATTTTTGAGATATAATGATCGCCCACGAAGACAGCACCAAATCTGGAGTATTATGCAATAAAATTTGATCTTTTCTATTTGTTTTTGATGATATTTAATGAGATCTGTGGAGAAAATGAGATACAGCACGTGTGAGTCCCGGTACAAATTGAGATCATACAACGTGCAAGGTCTCAGTTTATTTCATGTTTATTAGGATTTCTATGTGACGGTGCTGTGCAGTGCGCAAAATCTAATTATTGATTTTTTTTTTTATGCGAAGATGTTGATAAAGAGACACTGTTAATTTTATGCATTGTAATTTTAGCACAATGTACAAAGCATTTTCCAATAACATGTTCAAAATATAAATAAATAAGAAATCAGAAAAATAAATTTAAATAATTTAAATAAATAAACAATAAAAAATTTCAATATTTAACAATGGAAAATTATAAAAAAAAATTGCAAATAGACAAATTAATGTCAACATCACAAAAAACCCAATGCATAATACCTACTAGAAACAAGTACAATAACATTTTAAATATAGTAAAATTTTATTAAATCAAAATTCTCATTTTAACATTGTATTGCTTCTTTCAAATCATTTTAGAAATCCAAAAACATCATCATAAATACAAACTTAGTCAATAAAAAACCTACCAAACATCATCTTAATCATTAACCCTTCTTCTTTTCAAATTATTGATAATTTTTTTTATATTTGTTTCTATTCCCAACCTTTTTCTAATTTATTTTCCCTTCCATTTTTACCCTGCCTTTTGACTTCTTATTACCTCAAATCCCCCTTTAACATGTTCTGTTCTTTTAGTTATATGCTTTACTTTATTCTTAATGTTTTACCTTTTTATAAAAAAAAGTAATCTCTTTACGAATTAATATTCGATGTGATTATCTTAATAATTTATTATTAAGGTACCTTTTCCCACAACTACTCTTTCTTGTTTCTATTATTTTTTCCATGATTATGTGCTGTTTTTACTCCATGAATCTCTAATCCTACCTTGCATTATTATTGGTACAACTTGATTCTCCTTTAATGATGGTGGAGTGTGAGTAAAAACAAAGTGAATATTTTGAAATAGTATATATAATTTATTTATAAAAGTTTATGTATTTTCATAGTTAAAAAAATTACATGCAGTGAAAAACATTTACAACAATATAGTTTATTTATTAAATGAATTTGAATTTTTGTTTATCATTTTTCTAGATCTTTGATAATCTAGTATAATACTCAATCGTTGAAACTACTGCCCTAACCCTTTTCTTTTGTCTTCGTCTTTGTCTGTCTATCCATTTTTTGTTTTACAGTCTCAAACATCTTTGTATCCATTTGGTGTCTCATAGTCTCAAACGACTATGTCTCCATTTGGTGTCAAACACTCTCAAAGAACTTCTCTACTCAAATATTCAACGTGCATTGATGCATTACAATGATGCGAACTACACAAATAGTCCATCTAAAACCATCGAATTAAAAGGAACAAAACTCAAATTTTGTTGATTTTCCCTTCTGTTGACGGGAAAATCTGTCCAGCCAACAGCAAGGGATCTCCCGAGTAAAAAGTCCCAATTAGACCTTGAACCATTTGGAATAGGGATCCCGTCTGGGGTGTGGGTCCGGCTATCGCTGATTTCTCCTTTCTTTGGGTCTCGCTTAAACTCTATAAACATGTGGATACACACTTAATCGGATGATACAAGACATATGATTGATGCATTAAATGTACATATAACACTATGAGTAGCAAGAGGAAAAAATAAAGCATAAGTACTGAAGGAAGTGTTGTTCACAACACATCATTAGGGTCATGCTTATAAACTGTTCTGACCACAAAAGAAACAATTCCTTATGGCAAGAACACCCTTCACTTCCTAAAAGTTTTAAATGATAACACAAATGCTAATAAACGAAGTCATCAACATTCGTTAAGAAAGTGAAATAAACTCAACCACCATTAACATATACTCAAGAAACTGTTATGAAATTGTGATATGAATTGAAGATACAGTTCCCTTAATCTAAAGATGTTCAGAAACTGAAAATATAATACTCAATAGTGCTCATACATATGTCAACACCAGATCCACAAAGGGATTTTTCAAAATGCTTGTATTCATGCTCAAATTGTATAATCCTGGTAATACATTGTACTCGGCTCGAGTCCCAAACAAAAGATCATTTACAAGTTCTCGAAGGAACTATTTATAGAGCAAAGCTTGCCCTTTGGGCTCCCTGAATTTTCACCTTCTCGACAGTTGGGCTGCCTTGCGACCTAGTCTGTTCTGTGACCTGGGACCTGAGCCACTGTTGCGACCTGTGACCTTACTGGGTTTTGCGACTTGCGATCTTACTGGATTTTGCTACTTGTGACCTAAAATATTCTGCGACCTGCGACCTGGGCAGATATGCGACCTGCGACCTAGGCAGATATGCGACTTGCGACCTGGGCAGATATGCGACCTGCGACCTTGGGCAGATATGCGACCTGCGACCTTGGGCAGATCAGCGACTTGTGACCTTTGGCCCTACCCCTTATGCATTTCTTTTTTGGAGATATCAGAGCCTCGCTCTCCGAAGGACAACCTTAGCTCTCGCTATGTGAAATAGTAGCTCCTACCTGCCGATGATGCCCTTTCCATGCTAACAGAATTCGCATGAGTTGATAAGTGGAAGAGTGGTGCTTCTACTTTGAGCGAGATACTGGGCATTCGCATAGTGCAGGTTTTTTTGTCGATTTGAAAACCAGTTGTGCATCTTCTGGGGAGGGATAGCATCTCTCTTCATTTGGGTGGACATCATTGTTTCCTTATATTACCTGCGCGTAAGCATGCCAGATTAGCCCTGTATAAATTTTTAAATTAGCCTCACGCACACAGACATATTTTCATATACACAGACAGAAGTAAATATATATATATATATATATATATATATATATATATATATATATATATATATATAAAACGTAGATGCATAAAAGGCATATTGACAAATAAAATCAGGGGATTCTAACGATTAGCTTCGACTCCTGTATAGTCCTGTTGCGTAGGCAATATATGAATGATTGTGCATATCTACTATGCGTTCATCTACTGTCGCAAAAGAACGCTTGAAATTCCAACCGATATCCTTCCTTCAATAGGCACGTATAGCTAGTCTTTTCTTAACATTTTTTCAATGGAGACTACCGAAGCCAGGGGAGCTCCCATGCGCTGCTATGTGCTGAGATGGGCTATGATGCACGACCCCCTCAAAGAATTTCGAGGCTGCGACCAGCCTCGCCATAGCTAATTGCTGTCGTCCCTTTAGTTTCACGGAGCCTTGTAGAGTGCGTACAAATCCGCCTAGCGATATGAAACTCTAGGCTTGAAGTTATTTGACTACTGAGCTAGGGCTACCATGTGTTTTGTGATGCGCTCTTTCAGGCTCACCTGTATCATTACCATATCGAAGCCAACTACCACATCATATTTCATTTGAAAAATAATGTTCACTTGTTCTTGCGCCTCACTAGTTGGCACGTTCCCGTCCCTTGCCTTCATCAGATGGGCATCAGTTCACTTATTTATTTCACAATGCGATGTTAAAGATGCATTGTTCTTCATTTTTAGAGATGCTAGGTTTGCTTCCAAACACCTTGTAACGCAGTTACATCGCCCAGCCTTGAATCATATGAAGGTGCTGAACCGATTGATACCTTGGTAGGTACTCAGAAGGTGCATCTCATGGATAGTTTTCAAATTGTCCAAGCAATTATCTAAACTTGGTTTGAATCCCTTGGGCATGAGAAATTCCTTTGAGAGAAGATGCCATCTCGAAGCGGGGTCGCATAGTCAGAAAATTTCATTGGTTGTGGCCTCTAGTGGACGCACATTTTGCGACCTTGCGGCCTCAGAGAGGTTGCATAGTCGCACCTTGAGTAAGGTCACACCTCCTGGCTAGTAGCAACTATTGCGACTTCACGACTTGGGTTGCGGTCGCATAGTTGGCAGGTCGCACTGGGCATGATCTCCCTTGGGTGCATTCACCTGCAACTTAGCGACTTGGGTGAGGGTCGTTGTTGACACCAGGAAACAAGGCAGACAACCATATTGGCGAATTTTTGGAAAAGTGAGACCTCACGACTGGTAAAACTGCAAGTCACAGACGTCTTATGAAAGAGTCCTCATGCGCACGTTACTATGCAGATACTCTCGACTCCATCGTTCTGTTGCTTATAACCTTTTATATGCAGACATCTTCACCATGTGTCATGCTCCCATGCTTCACGATATGCAATCCCTCGAGTGGCGAGTAAGGCGTGCGATTTTTTGGAGAGGGACTTGTGCCAATGCGCTGTCATGACCCTTCTCTCACCTCCCACGATGGTCGAATGCCAGAATATTTATTACATCTCAATACAAATGACTCCGGCCTACAGTAGGTGACAGTCTACGTCGATGCACTGGAATCACTGGTTGAAATGTTTTGGATTTATGAGGCGTGGAGATTGAGCTCAGAGCAACGTGTCTCGGAGGGTTTCAATTGTTTGGATGGCCGCAAGAACGGCTTTTATTGTCTTTTCGTCCTGGGAGGTTTGATGACAGGCACCCCTTTTTTGTTTTAATGCCTCCTCTTTCCTTTTGAACGTGTACGTTTTAAATATCGAACCAGATTGTGATTTTCACCTCCTTGGCCACTTATACCTCTCTTTGGAATGTGCCAGCCCCTTTACCATGCTTCCTATGCGCTTATTATCAATATATGTCCCTTGCCTATCCCCGTTTGAATATTGAGATGCTCCAACCATCTTCCTTCTTTTCCAGGCACTGTAATGTCGCCGCATGCACTGATACTGCAGGACTTCACTAGTGTCGAATCTCCCAAACATGGTTACAAAATATTGCTCACCGATTTCCCAGTTTTTGAAGACGCCATGTGTATGCGTAAGGATCTTCGACATTGCACCGACCTCTTTCGTGGATCTCAGCTGCAGCAAGGAAAACGATGGGAGGCAAAAGTTTCTTTTCATTTTTTTTTTTACTTTGTATAACAGAGAAAATCCAAAAAGCCCGAACTTGCCCAATATATAAGATATGCTGCTTTTTCCATAATACCTTATATGCATAGGAGGTGCGCTATGGCCACTTCTTTACTTAAGAGTCGTGCTTCTCCATCAAACTCTTCGGAAACATCATCGATCATTGTTATTTCTGCTGACAATTGGAATTGTTGACCAGCCACCGTGAACAAATATCCAGAGTTTTGATGGGGAATGAGACACATGGGAGATTGTTATTGCTGGAAGTAAAAAGACAACATTGCTTAAATGGCATTGATTATGGCATATGGCCATGTTATTTAAGTGGCCCATGCCACAAAATCACCATAAAATCTGCATTTTCTGATTAAAAAACGATTTTACAACCGTGCATATCGTAACCTCCTCCAGCAAAGCCTTAACTCTGCACCGTTTACAACATAGGTTATAGATCGTCATACTTTTTACAACTCTTCTCTACTTTCAACTATCATCACACCATAGTTATTATACATTTCCACTATAGTTCTGCTCCATTTTTTAATCATAAAATTTGACCACTATATATATCTGCTCTAAATGTTTTACCATAGATTAAAAATCTGGCATAGAAGTATTTGCACCCATTTGTAACGTGTTTCATGTAGTTCTGCTCCATCATCTTATATGGTTTTGAAACCATATGGTTTTTCTTTTTGCACCCTGGTTTAATTGTATAATGTTTAAAACCATAACCTTGGTCCATAGATGTGCGCTCACTATGTAACTTAGAGTTAATAAATATTGTTTCCTAAATGTGTGATTGATATTTTAAACTGTGCCATTGCCTTGCCAACACCAACATGTGTGCTTTCACACTGCTGCTCAGCACGAGAACGCTTTTGAATGAGATTGTATTTCTTTAGGGAAATCTTCTGAGTCTACTTTGTTCACCCGGGCTCTACTTCAGGTTGGACTTGTCAAATTGGTGAAATGTGTTCCTTTATGTGTATGCATCGACATTAAGCTAGTATTGTGCAAGATCTTCAAAACTTCCTTTAAGGTGAGATACCTTCCATCACGGAATTTAAATACCTCATCCGGTCCCTATTTAAGCTTAGATTTGATAAATCACAGCAAATTCTTCTGGTTCATGCGAGATGGCATCCGGTACGGACATTTCCAAATGGAGTGATTCTGAGAATCCGATGTACACTAGTGAAGAATGTTTTGTTGCATCGGTCACCCATGAACAATTCTTTCCTTGATCTTCTATCTGAATGAACATACACCACCCCATCGTCCATCTGAAAATAATGTTAACTTGCTCCTCCTTCTCACTTGTGGGCGTATCCTTGTCATCTGCCTTAACAATGGTTTTCAATGGTAGTCTCATGTCTCATCCCCACCTGGGCAGGGGCATGTGGATGAAAATGTCTTGTTTCACAACTGTGTCCTTGTTTTTTAGCTCAATTTTATTTTCCTCGGTATCGTGACGACATTGATGAGTTTATCACCCGTGGGATTGACCTGTATGAAACATTGTAACACCAATTAGTTCACAGTTACTCTTTGAGAATGGTGCCCATAGATAAATTATATGAGACCAACGAGCTTAAGAGAAGTACTCAAACAACATGCTTAATGAACCATGGCGAGAGGGCTGCTAATATACATCCTCAATGCGTAGAACATTTCCTGTTCGAGCATGTGCTTGATGATCCCACCCACACATGGCATGATTGCAGCAGAAGCATCTGGTCACGATGGTGAGAAAGCTCATCAGGGGTTTGGGACAGGATACGAGGATGTCATTATCTACAGGCTAGGTTTAAGCCTTAACGGCTAGCAAGTAAGGGTAAAGGGGGGACCCGAAATTTCGAATATACCCAAAATTTTGGGTGCTGTTGTAGCGGCTACAACAAATGGCGAACCACTGGTAGAATCCAGCATCTGTGTCGATATCAAAACAATAGTCTGAGTCCAGATGGTGATGCAAGGGAATATTGAACAATTTCTGTGGGTACCCTTTGTATTACTTTGACCTTTACAGATATGCCCAGTCCTTGTGCCTCAGCTAGGTCTTGTCAATCAGAAAACATCAAAGCGGAAGCTCGCGGATGCCAGTAGGTTGTTGATGATGTGAATAGTAAGACAACGAGTTTATTATTTTCAGGATTTTAAAGTAAGTTTCCAGTGTTGCTCTGGTACTAGCAGGCCTGGATAGTACCCTAACAAAGTCACTTCAAGAAATCACAAACGTTGCTCCGTTGCCAGCGAGCCTGGTCAGTACCTCGGCGGAGTCGTTGCATTACCTCTCTGCGCAGGAAGCCTTTCTCGATCCTTTACCCTTATTTATTTCATGTGCTTGTAGCACTTATTTTCATGTGCTCATGGCACTTATTCTTCATGGGTGGATGAGGGATCCCGACTTATTTTACGAGCAAGAGAGGTTGTTTCTTGTTTTACAGAAACTGAAAGATATCCTGATTTGGGTTTGCCCTTGTGCCAAACCTTCACATCCCATCTTCCACAATAGGCGAAGCATGAAAAACATATTATTAAGATGTCCAAGACTATGTTGGGCATAAGGCTTAGGCTACAGTTATTGAACCATTCAAACTCATTAGGTTTCCCAAAAATAACCGGCTCGTATCTCCTTGGCTAATAAATTTAGACTCATAGGAATCTTGTTGAGAATGAGACTTTGATGACTTATCCTGCGAGGAAGCCGCCTCTTGAGATAGCCACCACAACCTCACGCAAACAATGGGATTATTATTTTAGCAATCGAGGAAAAACAAGTCCGCAAGGTGGTAGGGTTTCAATGAGGGCTCGTGCAGTGGCAGGTGATATGATGGAAATGATGTGAGGAAGAGAGTGTACGATGCAATGTAATAGGCGAGGCTTAAGATGAAATGCAATGCCATGTGCGAGAACGATCAACTAGTTGT
Organism: Pinus albicaulis; assembly: GCA_034641835.2. Lineage (NCBI taxonomy): Eukaryota > Viridiplantae > Streptophyta > Pinopsida > Pinales > Pinaceae > Pinus > Pinus albicaulis. Next base: position 525,146,433 of record CM076573.1, on the reverse strand, counting down.
AGGTGGAAAAGAGGTGCAATACAAGCAGTGATTATTTATGCAGCAACAAGCAATAGAAAAAGAAATGAGTGGAAAATACTTGTAACATGATGATGCATAAGATATTAATTGTAAACAAAAATAGAAAACACACTTTTAAATTATAAAGTAAAAAATTTCGCAAGTAAACTTAATTAAACTTTGAACTAAAAAAAATAAAAAATTATTAACAGGTCCTAGCTAGCCTACACCTAAAACCCTAGTTTAACCAATGATGCGGTCGGGTTATGTGAAATCAACTTTCCAATGTAGCCACTACATTTGTTCCCGACCTGAAAGAACAAAAATGTTCGCAATCAGAGCCAGCATACAAAATCGTACACAAACATCAAGACTTACCTGTAGAGCATGTGCAATAACAAGAAGGTCATGGCTACTTACCAGAGAACATGCCAGAGTGGATTGTGCAAGCTGAATTTCACTCTTATTCTGATACACAACAATATATTATCGAAGCTTAAAACTATTTATAAATGACACAAATCCATTCATGCACAATCCTAGGTCTGATGGGTGATGGGTAAGCCATTTCCTATTTGCAGGCACATTCACCGGATAGGGTTGGTCGAACAAACCAACACCCTCATTATGGTGGTGAGGATGATCGATCTTATGGGATGGAAATAATAAGCATGGGCCAGGTGAATTATAGATGCTTGTGCATTCGAGTGCAAAAACCCAAATTTTGAAAACCCTAGTTTGGGGTTTCTCCTGGGTTTGGTCAAGGGTATGAGGATCCGAATCTACGTTTAGCGGACCCTGAAATTACTCACCGTCTTGATCAACAGGAAATTGTTGTAATTGTGAACTGTGGTGATTTGAACAATGTTAGTGGGCTTTGTATCAACTTGGCCAAATGTTTGCGCGCGGATAGATTGATAATCCAATGTATCAGATTCTTTAGATTTTCCAGGATGGGGTGGATTTACTGTAAGGTTTCTGGGCAGTTGAGGGATTTGCGAAAAATCACATGTTAGTGCTTGATTGCAACTGGTACTGGCTTGGCAACAACTGGAAATATTAGAGACAATGGCCAGTGTTTTCTTACCAGTGAATAAATTGGGGTATATCGGTTGTTGCACACCAGCTGCTGGGGGACAGGAATATGTGCTCAGGGAAATCTTACTATAATGAAAGATCTTCCTAGATGAAATGATATCCGACGTGGTTATGCTGGGAGGAGCATGGTACTTGGGAGTCGTTATTTCAGAAACCCTAAACTGAGAAACCCTAGTTGGAGTTGTTTGAGGGGTCTCGTCAGGATCAGAAGGACTAGGGGTAATGGCTGATAGAAGTGGAAGTGCTTTGATTCCCTGATAGATACTCATATCTTCATAAAGAAAATTATAGTCGGCAGAGAGATATGAGTGATAGTCCTTGGCAGTATGAGTGAATATGTTTTCAGATAAGCAGTGATCGTTGGAATCATCGATTTGATCAAGTTGGGTACCTGGCATGTTAGGCTCCCCGGGAGTTACCAACTGGGATGGATCAATAAAAAGGACATCTTGAGGTTGTCCAGACAGGAAATTTCTCCTATGGCTGTCTAACGATTCCGAGTGAGAAAGATCAGATCTAAAAGATTCATCTATTTTGAACTGTGATTGTGAAACACCATCTGCGTGCTTATGATTGTCGCCAATACCAGTATAAGGAAATTTTTAGTGTATCGAAGAAATGACTAGTGTGGCAGACTCATGAAATAAATCGGGGAATAATGAACAAAAATATTGAGCCGCAGGGGCGCTAACCGTACAAGGCTTTTCAACACACACATCTGTGTCATTCAGAAAAAAAAATGATCTGGAAGGCCTTGTAAGGGAATCAAATTCATCTGGGATAGGAGTCGATTCATAATCAGTATGCGAATCATATTTAGGACTGTGTCCAAGGAGACATCGAGTGGGATCGAGGTAGGTTTCATGAACCTGGAGGGATTTTGGGCCCATTTGGTTTTCAAGCCTTGATTTGATAGGGTGCGTGAAAGATTCAAAGGTAGTATAATAGGTTTTATCCTCTTGCAGGTGTCTATCATTGCTCAGAACTTTCGAGGTCACAACTCCACTACCCGGCAATTCGGGAGGAGGAGAAGGAATACCATAAATAGAAATACTCTCCTTGGAGGCCTGAATGTGGTCTAGACTTGGGGAGATGGACAAGGAAACATTGGGGACGTGCTCTAAACAGCTGGCATTTTGCGGGTCGTCATAGGGAACACTAGGATTAGGCTGGGTTGCTACTTGAAACCGTTCAAGGGAAACAAGGATCACATACCTTAACTGTTCGCTTAACAACTTCCAATTAACATCCTTTTCAGGGAACTCAAAACAATAATGAACAAAACTAATAGAGAGTTCATTTAGAGGTTCCTGAGGTTCCATTCTGATGTCATTTAAATCTATAAATACATTTTGAAAATTGTACCTGTGAAAATCTTGTTGCAATTCACTGGCGAGTTGTTCAAACGAATGGATGGAAGCTTCTGGAAATGTGTGGCACCATTTCTTAGTGCGACCTTCGAGAGTGAGGAAGAAAAGAAAACAAATCAAACCTTCATTGCCAATTTCGTAGCACTCACCAAAGTCACATAAATTTAAAAGGTGTTGGGTTATGGACACTTAGTTTTCACCATCGAATTTAAGTTGGGACAAGTGATACATAAGTTCATCGGGGATAAAGCATCGAGGCTCATAAAAATCCGACAAACATCTCGGGAGGATGATTTGGGGATGAGCCATTACAGATATGAGATTAACTACGGGCTTTAAGGGCTCAACTTGTCATCTGGCCCTCCTTTTAGTGCCAATTCTGTTGACGGGAAAATATGTCTGGCCAACAGTAGGGGATCTCCCCGATAAAAAGTCCCAATTAGACCTTGAACTGTTTGGAATAGGGACCCTGTCCGGGGTGTGGGTCCGGCTACCACTGATTTCTCCTTTTTCTTTGGGTTTCGCTTAAACTCTATAAACCTGTGGATACACACTTAATCAGATGATACAAGACATATGATTGATGCATTAAATGTACATATAACACTATGAGTAGCAAGAGGAAATAATAAAGCATAAATACCAAAGGAAGTGTTGTTAACAACACATCATTAGGGTCATGCTTATAAACTGTTCTGACCCCAAAAGAAACAATTCCTTATGGCAAGAACACCCTTCACTTCCTAAAAGTTTTAAATGATAACGCAAATGCTAATAAACAAAGTCATCAACATTTGTTAAGAAAGTGAAATGAACTCAACCACCACTAACATATACTCAAAAAACTATTATGCAATTGTGATATGAATTGAAGATACAGTTCCCTTAATCTAAAGATGTTCAGAAACTGAAAATATAATACTCAAGAGTGCTCATACATATGTCAACACTAGATCCACAAAGGGATTTTTCAAAATGCTTGTATTCATGCTCAAATTGTATAATATTGGTAATACAGTGTACTCAGCTCGAGTCCCAAACAAAAGATCATTTACAAGTTCCCGAAGGAAGTATTTATAGAGCAAAGCTTGCCCTTTGGGCTCCCTGACTTTTCACCTTCCCGACGGTTGGGCTGCCTTACGACCCAGTCTGTTCTGCGACCTGTGACCTGAGCCACTGTTGCGACCTGTGACCTTATTGGGTTTTGCGACTTGAGACCTTACTAGATTTCGTGACTTGTGACCTAAAAGATTCTGTGACCTACGACCTGGACAGATATGTGACCTGCGACCTGGGCAGATATGAAACCTGTGACCTTGGCAGATATGCGACCTACGACCTTGGGCAGATATGTGACCTACGACCTTGGGCAAATCAACGACTTGTGACCTTTGGCCCTACCCCTTATGCATTTCTTTTTTGGAGATATTAGAGCCTTGCTCTTTGAAGGACAACCTTAGCTCTCACTATGTGAAATAGTAGCTCCTACCTACCGATGATGCCCTTGCCATGCTAAGAGAATTCGCATGAGTTGATAAGTGGAAGAGTGGTGCTTCTGCTTTGAGCGAGATACTGGGCATTCGCATAGTGCAGGTTTTGTTGTTGATTTGAAAACCAGCTGTGAATCTTCTGGGCAGGGCTAGCAACTCTCTTCATTTGGGTGGACATTATTGTTTCCTTATATTACCTGTGCGTAAGCATGCCAGATTAGCCATGTATAACTTATTAAATTAGCCTCACGCACACAGACATATTTATGCATGTCGAGGAAGTAATATATATATATATATATATATATATATATATATATATATATATATATATATATATATATATATATATATATATATATATATATATAACGTAGATGCATAAAAGGCATATTGACAAATAAAATCAGGGGATTTTAACGATTAACTTGGACCCCTGTATAGTCCTGTTGTGTAGGCAATATATGAACGATTGCGCATATCTACAATGTGTTCATCTACTGTCGCAAAAGAACGCTTGAAATTCCAACCGATATCCTTCCTTAAATAGGCACGTATAGCTAGTCTTTTCTTAACATTTTTTCAATGGAGACTACCGAAGCCAGGGGAGCTCCCATGCACTGCTATGTGCTGAGACGGGCTATGATGCATGACCCCCTCAAAGTATTTCGAGGCTACGACCAGCCTCTCCATAACTAATTGATGTCATCCCTTTAGTTTCACGGAGCCTTGTAGAGTGTGTACAAATCCGTCCAGGGATATGAAATGCCAGGCTTGATGTTATTTGACTACTGAGTTAGGGCTGCCATGTGTTTTGTGATGCACTCTTTCAGGCTCAACTGTATCATTACCATATCGAAGCCAACTACCACATCATCTTTCATTTGAAAAATAATGTTCACTTTTTCTTGCGCCTCACTAGTTGGTGTGTTCCCATCCCTTGCCTTCATCAGATGGGCATCAGTTCACTTATTTCTTTCATAACACAATGTTAAAGATGCATTTTTCTTCATTTGTAGAGATGCTAGGTTCACTGCCAAACACCTTGTAATGCAGTTACATCGCCCAGTCTTGAATCATATGAAGGTGTTGAACCGATTGATACCTTGGTAGGTACTCAGAAGGTGCATCTCATGGATAGTTTTCAAATCGTCCAAGAAATTATCTAAACTTGGTCTGAATCCCTTGGGCGTGAGAAATGCCTTTGAGAGAAGATGCCATCCCGAAGCGGGGTCGCATAGTCGGAAACTTTCATTGGTCACAGCCTGTAGTGGACGCACATTTTGTGACCTTGCAACCTCAGAGAGGTCGCATAGTCTCACCTCGAGTAAGGTCTCACCTCCTGGCTGGTAGCAACTATTGCAACTCTGTGACTTGGGTTGCGATCGCATATTTAGTAGGTCGCACTGGGCACGATCTCCCTTGGGTGCATTCGCCTGCGACTTAGCGACTTGGGTGAGGGTTGCTGTTGACACCAGGAAACAAGGTGGACAACCATATTAGCAAATTTTTGGAAAAGTGAGACCTCACGGCTGGTAAAACTGCAAGTCACAGACGTGTTATGCAAGAGTCTTCATGCACACGTTACTGTGCAGCTACTCTCGACTCCACCATTCTCTTTCTTATAACCTTTTATATGCAGATATCTTCGCCATGCATCATGCTCCCATCCTTCACGATATGCAATCCCTTGGATGGCTAGTAAGACACGCGATTTGTTGGAGAGGGACTTGTGCCAATGCGTTGTCCTGACCCTTCTCTCACCTCCCACAATGGTCGACTGCCAAAAAAATTATTACATCTCAATACAAATGACTCCGGCCTACAGCAGGTGACAGTCTACGTCGATGCACCGGAATCACTAGTTGAAATGTTTTGGATTTGTGAGGCGTGAAGATTGAGCTCAGAGCAACGTGTCTTGGAGGGTTTCAATTCTTTGGATGGCTGCAAGAATGGCTTTTATTGTCTTTTCGTCCTGGGAGGTTCGATGAGAGGTGCCCCTTTTTTGTTTTAATGCCTCCTCTTTCCTTTTGAACGTGTGTGTTTTAAATATCGAACCAGATTGCGATTTTCGCCTCCTTGGTCACTTATACGTCTCTTTGGAATGTGCCAGCCCTTTTACCATGCTTCCTATACGCGTATTATCAATATATGTCCCTTTCCTATCCTCGTTTGAATATTGAGATGCTCCAACCATCTTCCTTCTGTTCCAGGCACTGTAACGTCGCCGCATGCACTGATACTGCAGGACTTCGCTGGTGTCGAATCTCCCAAACATGGTTCCAAAATATTGCTCACCGATTTCTCAGTTTCTGAAGACACCATGTGTATGCGCAAGGATCTTCGACATTGCACCGTCCTCTTTCGTGGATCTCAGCTGTAGCAACAACAATGACGGGAGGCAAAAGTTTCTTTTCGTTTTTTTTTTAACTTTGTATAACAGAGAAAATAAAAAAAACCCGTCCTTGCCCAATATATAAGATATGCTGCTTTTTCCATAATACCTTATACGCATAGGAGGTGCGCTATGGCCACTTCTTTACTTAAGAGTCGTGCTTCTCCATCAAAATCTTCGGAAACATCATCAATCATCGTTATTTCTGCTGACAATTGGAATTGTTGACCAGCCACCATGAACAAATATCTAGAGTTTTGATGGGGAATGAGACACGTGGGAGATCGTTATTGCTAGAAGTAAAAAGATAACGTTGCTTAAATGGCATTGATTATGGCATATGGCCACGTTATTTAAGTGGCCCATGCCACAAAATCACCATAAAATCTTTTTTTTTCTGATTAAAAAACGATTTTACAACTGTGCATATGGTAACCTCCTCCAGCAAAGCCGTAACTCTGCACCGTTTACAACATAGGTTATGGATCATCATACTTTTTACAACTCTGCTCTACTTTCGACTATCATCTCACCATGGTTATTATACGTTGCCACTATATTTCTGCTGCATGTTTTAATCATAAAATTTGACCACTATATATATCTGCACCAAATGTTTTACCATAGATTAAAACTCCCGCATAGAAGTATTTGCGCCCATTTGTAACGTGTTTCATGTAGTTTTGCTCCACCATATTATATGGTTTTGATACCATATGGTTTTTATTTTTGTACCCTGGTTTAATTGTATATTGTTTAAAACCATAACCTTGGTCCATAGATGTGTGCCCACTATGTAACTTAGAGTTAATAAATATTGTTTCCTAAATGTGTGAGATATATTTGAAACTGTGCCATTGCCTTGCCAACACCAACATGTGTGCTTTCGCACTGCTACTCAGCACGAGAGCGCTTTTGAATGAGATTGTCTTTCTTTAGGGAAATCTTCTGAGTCTACTTTGTTCAGCCGGGCTCTACTTCAGGTTGGACTTGTCGAATTGGTGAAATGTTTTTCTTTCTGTGTATGCATCGACATTAAGCTGGTATTGTGCAGGATCTTCAAAAATTCCTTTAAGGTGAGATATATGCCATCACAGAATGTAAATACCTCGTCCAGTCCCTATTTAAGCTTAGATTTGATAAATCACAGCAAATGCTTCTGGTTCATGCGAGATGGCATCCGGTACAGACATTTCCAAATGGAGTGATTTTGAGAATCTGATGTACATTACTGAAGAATGTTTTGTTGCATTGGTCACCCATGAACAATTCTTTCCTTGATCTTCTATCTGAATGAACATACACCACCCCATCGTCCATCTGAAAATAATGTTAACTTGCTCCTCCTTCTCACTTGTGGGCGTATCCTTGTCATATGCCTTAACAATGGTCTTCAATGGTAGTCTTAAGTCTCATCCCCACCTGGGCAGGGGCATGTGGATGAAAATGTCTTGTTTCACAGCTGTGTCCTTGTTTTTTAGCTCAATTTTATTTCCCTCGGTATTGTGACAACATTGATGAGTTTATCACCCATGGGATTGACCTGTATGAAATATTGTAACACCAGTTAGTTCACAATTACTCTTTCAGAATGGTGCCCCTAGATAAATTATATGAGACCAAAGAGCTTAAGAGAAGTACTAAAACAACACGCTTAATGACCCATGGCGAGAGGGCTGCTAATATACATCCTCAATGCGCAGAACAGTTCCTATTCGAGCATGTACTTGATGATCCCACCCACACATGGCATGATTGCAGCAGAAGCATCCGGTCATGATGGTGAGAAAGCTCATGAGGGGTTTGGGACAGGTTATGAGGATGTCATTATCTACATGCCAAGTTTAAGCCTTAACGGCTAAGAAAGTAAGGGTAAAGGGGGGACCCGGAATTTCGAATATACCCAAAATTTTGGGTTCTCTTGTAGCGGCTAAAACACCTTCTACTCACATGTTCTTCCCCTCTCAATATTTTTTCAACGTGGGTCTACTATTCTCCATGCCATCATGAAAATGCTTTGTTAGATTCAAAATGCTAGCACATAAATTTGGGTTAGGTTATAAACTTGTTTAATATAATATGATATAGGAACTACTACGAGTTACATTCTACAACCAAGAAGATGCAATCACAAATCAATTAAATGTAACATCAAAGTATCGATTATTCTCTTGTGTAGACTTTCTGCGTTGGATGAAAATTTGCCATCAATGATCTTCTTCAACTTCCTTAGGTAAGGATTCCTCTCACAAGTTCATTGAATGAATGAATGCCTTCTTACACAAATCATTGAATGTAGCAAAAAAAAAGGATTAAATTTCAAGAATTAGAATCCAACATCAAATTTTACCGATACCTATTTTCATTAAAATGAGTTTGCAAATATGACATCTCGAACGTTTTTGTTAAAATTCATATGTATTTTTACATGTAAAGAAATGGGACTTGGTGACTGTTATGTACACAAAATATTTTTACCAGGAAGATTCACGTGAAGTGATCACTACCTATCAACTCAACCATGGAGCCTAACCTTGAGAGTGTTGAGAGAATTGAAACCGTGACCTCTCAATAGCAAAGGTGCATTAACGACAAGAATTTGACCAATTGAGCTATCCCTCAGGGCCAATAGTATATATATATATATATATATATATATATATATATATATATATATATATATATATATATATATATATAAGTGTAGAAGTATTTTATTTAGACGTTGCATTTCGATCTTTATATGGTAGGGAAAATAACATGCAAATGATATTCCTTTTAAGTCATCGTTGATGTGTATTATTAGCACAAATGTATTTCTCCTATCCCTACTATTGAATATCATAAAACGCGTTTGGGATTTTGTTTTGGACAAAAGATAAAACCGTTTTTGAAGTTGCGGACTGTCAATTGCGGATAGGACAAGTCGCTGAGAGTCATTTTGGGGTGTAAAGAATCTTTGCAGGTTGTGGATGGTTGTTGGGCATGTGGCAGAGTGCGGACAGACAACGACAGAAGTGGAAAGAAAAACCAACAGTAAACAAGGAGAAATACTCTGAGAAGTAGAACGAATCGCGTAACAGAATTAGGAACGACAGAGCGCAGAAAGGCAGCCAAGCAGGAAAGAAGGAAGGACTTCCAGTGCGAGGGAAGATGATAGATAAGGGGGAAAGAGAACAAAGGAGTTAGCTTGTCATGTTGTGGGTTTTGTGAATAGAGCTCTGTAGAGACACTGATACTGAATGTAATATGATGTAAGGGAAGTTAATATAATATAGAGATTCGTATTGTGGTCATGGTTTTTGTAATGAATGAATGTATTACTATGTGTGGTGTTTTATGGGATTAATCACAATTTTTCTCATAGCTTTTTTTGAGGTATTTGATATGGTTCATCTCTTCTTTGAATTTTATGTAATAAGAGTTTTTTTACACATAATCTTGGTGTATTGATGTTATATGATAGAGTGTTAGCTTCCCATTGATGTTGTGGTTATGGTTCTCCTATATCAGTAAGGTCACGACACGCCTCGGGTGAGACTCCTTGCTCTCCTTTGAGCAAGATGAAAATGTTGGCATTGTCCTAGACTACAGCAAGACCTTGTTGGCCTCTGAGCTTGAACCTGCGTCTTGTCCAGAAGTCATTATTTCACCAACAAATGGTTTTGTTGTCGATGTTATGTGGAATTGTGTATTACAGATAAAATATTCTTCCCTAGACATGTTTTAATCTATAAAAACAGGTTAAAGAATTTACGACTATCTTTCCTAACTATGAAAAAACACACAAAATGAAATAGGAAGATTACTTGGAGTCCAAGCGCTTCCAAAATCTCCTTCTGTCATTTTTGCTATAGCTTCAAATTCTAGCCAACTGTGCAAAATATTTCCTGCAAGAATGAACACTAAACAACAAGAGATAGCAATAATAAAGATGTCTATTCAAGTTAGTTAGCTAAACCAATAAAGAAAAAACCATATACATCAGATAAGAACTCATAATATGGAAAATCAAATCTTATAAAGATCCATATAGGGAAATATAAGCAGTAATATTTATTACTGATAGAAGGGGAGGTTACAACCCAGTGATTGATTTAGTGTCACCATCTCCAGCAGCATCCCAGCCTCATCACAATGTAGATATCTCTAGCAATATATCACTCCAAATCACTACCTCAATTGAAATTCCACCAGCATTTCTCTACTCAAATTATTCCTTATCAAACACTAAGATTTGTGCTCAATTTATAGAGGAGTTGAAAGTAGTTTTACAATCAATGACTTTCAAATAATATGCAAGACATGTTCCAAAACTTGTAGATGTCAAATGGACACATGGATTCGAAATTTGACACATGTGAACTCTTCTAGAAGGCATTGGCCAAGTGGAGATTCCAGAACAATGAGAATTTCACTCCCAATGTGACCAAAACACCTGTGAATGTCGGAAGTGCTTTGCAGAGCAACCTTACATGGGGCTACCTGCTTATGCAATGCACTTAGTCCCTTTAGAGGTAGCGCTGATGAGCTCTCATATGATATATTATAAACTTCTAATCTTGGAAACCTTTGCAAATTAAAGTCATGTATGATTTGTATTTTTCTTTGTTGTAGGGCATGTAGCAACTGAAATGACAAGAAATTATAGACCCTTAATCATTGGTTCTAGAGATGATGCCCAGTTAACCAGGTCATTGGGAATGGCGCCCAAATTGACCTATAACAGTCGGGACCTAAAGCTATATTGGAGGACTAGATCATGGTTTCAAGGATGTATGAGAGGGAAATACGAAGTTGGTGGGATAATCATGTAGATCGGTTCATATCACAACAAGTTGAGCTCTGACATCAGAGGAAAAGGAATATCAAATATCAGATCCCGTTTTTTGAATCAGCAAGCGACTTGTATGAAATATTTTTGGGGAAGTTTCCTGAGGATCTCTACAATTGGTTTCAAAGATTCCAGGTGAAAACAAATTCTAAAGCATCAAGTCAATCCCATCACAACTTGAAGAACGTAGATCTAACAACGTTAGACATATTGGATACTGATCTAATGTGAGAAATGAATTTTGGGGTTTAGTCCATAGTAGAGGGATATATAGTAGAAATTATGATTGAATTTCATTAATGTTTCTTTAAAGTAGAAGATATCTTCCAGTCCGGGTTGTGAGGGAAGTTGTTGAAAGATATTACTTTGTGGATTAAAGCTCTAATGGTGGACAAGGGACTACTTTCCTTCCCAAGTCCCGCTATAGAAGCCTAAACACCCAGTATTGGGGGAAGGGCTTAAGGGAGAAATGCTACAAAAAGGGAAAATGGGGAACTAGTGAAATGAACACTCGATGTTCCTACAATCTAAGAGATCTAAGAGCATATTGGAGAGCGAAAATCACCGAGAAGTGGTGGGAGAGGGAAATACAGGAGTTCGAGAAGTAGAAGAAGAACGTAAAACAACAATAAAATGCGTCGTGGATGACAATGGTGAAAGGAGTTGAGATAGGGCCCACAGGAATGAAGGGGTCTGCCCAAGAACTTAGACAGGTTCATAGGAGCCCATCCCGAGAGGAGAAGGGAAAGATGTCCAATGGAGAGGAGGACACAAGCCTCGAGTATGATTCAGATGTTGAACTGCACGTTGTGATGGAACTAATGTTTCAAGAAATACTGATGGCCTCAATGAAAGGTAATCCTATTCCAAAAATTCCAAGTACCATTTATCCTAACCTTTGCCTGGTACTCTATCACCCACCGGATAAAATTTTGATCAAGTTTCAAAGGTCAAGTAAAGTACATAATATTCAGTATAGAGTGCAAGTAAACATTAGCAGTACTACTAGTAGAGGAATTTCTCAACCACGAACTAGAGGGTTTGTACTACTTCCACCTACATAGACATAAATGGTAGGGTCATTTACCATATATCCTGAGTTTTCAGGAAAAGGGAACGATGATGTGAAACAACATTGGTATTTGTGCGAAGCAATATGTAGCACTCGCCAAACACTAGATGATGTTAGGCTAATTGAATTCCAAACTATGCTCTGGGAAAGAGAACTATGGTGGTTCATTAAATGGTATGAGGTACACCAAAATCTAGCCGTGGATTATTTCAATAGGGAATTTGTGCAAGAATTTAAATTGCCGCAAACTAACCAACAAGGGTTATTTGAGATATGGGAAATTAAGCAACGAGAAGGAGAGATCTCTTGGGAGCTAATGAGAAGATTCAACGACATAATTGGAAAATGAAGTTATCCGATAGACCCAAATCATCAATGCGAATACTTCATCAAGGCCCTTATACCTCTTATCATGACACCGTTGACACACTCTAAGACGCACTAGAATAGGCAATGCGAATTGAAGAAATGGTCAAATAGCCACAAGAATTGAGAGGAGGGGTAACCACCCAAGATCCTTCCATACTGGGACTACAACAAAAAATTTAAAGTTTAACAGAGAAACTCAAGGATATGCAGCCAACATGGCCAGTGTGACCCAATTTATGGTGCACACATTTTTTTCTAGAAGGACATCTATTCTCAGAGTGTCCTAGGTTGCACGGAACCACTGTTGGAACATCATCGAAAGGACCTCAAGGGACGCCATAAGCAGGAGGAGTTGTGCAAGTGAATACGCAAGGCCTGTACCCTAGACAAATGCATTTCCATGGATTTATGAACCAGCATAATACAACTTCAAATGAATATTGTGAGATCTGTAAGGGATTTTTCCACCGCCCTCGACTATGTTCCATTCTACAGAAGTACTCTAAAATCTCAAACAACGTTTACTGTGAGTTTTGTGCCTCGACGACCCATCACATAGACTAGTGTAGAGCTTTTGATGCACTGGATGATATATTAGACAATACATCTTACAGGGTAAACGAGGCTCTGCGATGATGGGGAGGGCCATGAATGAGAGGGGATAGAACATGCAGAAGATTCCCCCTCAGATGCTATAACTATGATCAAGAGGGACATTTTGTGAGGGAATGCCCATTACTAAGAAGGCCATGGTGTTATTAGTGTAGAGTAAACACACATGCCACAAAATATTGTCCCGAGTTAATGAAAAGGTGGGAAGAAAGGAACAAACTACGGGGTGCTAACTTGGTCAATGCAGAGATGAGATTGACTAAGACATAGCCATTACCAAGTGTAGCCATAATAAAGAGAGGAGGAAAGAAGACAGGAGCATATGCAAGAGAAATACAACCATTAAAGATGATAAAACTGACATCGCCAAAGAAATCCTATGACTCCAAACAACAAAAATAGTATTTCAAAGAAGCAGTGGAGACGTTTTCAAAATTAAACACCCACAGATACCTGCAGTAGATATAGCCAGAAAAAGAAGGAGAAAAGACTGTAATGACAGGTGTGCCCATAGAAGAATGGTTTAGACTATTCCTAAGCATTGTAAATGATTTACAAATTCTGGAAGTGCTAAAACAAAATTTGAAGAAAATTGTTGGGGAAGGAATGGAGCATATAAACCCAATCAATACTAATCTTCTAGAAATGCATGTGCGAATGGTGAAAAGAAAAAAAAAATGGGCAGGAAAGGAATTCTAGATAAATGCGCAAGTTGTAGGGTTCCAAATAAGGGATACAATGCTAGATTTAGGTTCAGATGTTAATATACTTCCAAGAAAAAACTAGGAGGTGTTAGGGAAGATTAAGTTAGCATTCTCTCCCATATAGTTGCGTATGGAAAATCAGTATTGTATTGTACTCGTGGGAAGATTAGAAGATGTTGAGGTTGATGTGGTGGGGGTAAATACCTATATTTATTTTGAAGTGATCGATATTATGGGTGATAAAGAACCATACCCAGCCTTATTGGGGATTGACTGGGAATTTGATAACTACGTAGTCATCCACTTAAAGAAGGAGCTAATGATATTTGAATATAGAGAATTCAGGGTGATTCATCCATTACATCCATATCAAGGCCCTCAGTACACAAAAACTGTCGACACCAGAGAAGATCCAAGACTCCTTGAACAACTATACTGGCTGACAGGGGAAAAAGAGAAGACAATATTAACCTGATGGTAGAGGGGATAGCAAGCTAGCACAGTGTCCAAAGCTCGAAGGTGGGGTTTGAAGACACATGGGACGACTAAAAATAAGGATGGTACGAAGTCAATATTAGAATGTGCGCAACCATTCACGGAGTTAACTGCATTGGGACATAGGTAAGGGGTTACTCTACTCTTACTAGCATGGAAACTTTCAACAATTTTATCAATAAAGTAGATCATACTTTCCCATAGGAGAAAAAATTTCCTCTAATGAATGTGGATTTTCAATCAACTTCGGCGAGGTGGTGAGGAAACCACTGCAACCACCTTCATAGCTAGGAAAATGTAGCAAAGGCTTTGAGAATGAGATTCCAAGCATTGGCGGGACTGCAACTAGATGAAAATTATTGGGGAACTTCAGACCCCCACGCCCATATAAAATACTATGAAGACTGGTGAGAGTTGGAGGAATACCCTGAAACCTTGTTTGTGCATAAATTTGTGTCTCATTGGACACGAGCCCGCAAGCATGGTATCTTATGGAAGAGAAAAAGAGACAAACTAGTAATTGGGAATTATTGGCCGATAAGTTTGTAAAGATCTTTTCCTTCAAGGAATACACTCAAAAGTTAATAGATTCCTTTCAAGCCATGAAAATTATTCTGTTCACCCTAGGGCTCGTGGAGACTATGGAACATGATTATTTAAATTAGATACTTGAATCAAGCTAGCAAGAAGGAGTGGCTTGTGGTAAGGTAGATCAGGAAATGGATGACGATGATCTAGAGAACTTGAGACATCTATCGTTTGAAGAAAAGGAAAGGGAGCGAAGAATTTGAGATGATCCTAATATAGAGGGATTGCACTTATTTCTGCTCAAGATCAAAAAACATAATATCGAAAGTGTTGAGAAACTCAAATTAGCTTCCATTGGAGACTATTGGGATGAAGAAAAAAAAATGATCTACTAATGGAATATGAAAACCTATTTCCCTCTTCTATAGCATAACTGAAGGGAATCAAAGGAGACTTGGGGGACATATGCATAATGCTGAAACTGGAAGCTAGAACAGTCAAACGCAGGATGTACCGATTGAACCCCAGAGTAAAAGAAAAAGTTAAGAAGGAGATAGATAAAATGTTGGATGTGGGGTTGATATTCCCAGTCGAGGAAGCAGAGTCGATCAGTCCTATATTCATACAAAAGAAAAATTAAAATTCGGAGATAATGTTATGTGTAGACTACCAGAGCTTAAATTATGCATGTGTGCATGATCCTTTTCCTACACCATTCAATAATGAAGTGCTGGACAATATCTCAGGGAATGAGGCCCTCTCTTTCACAGATGGGTTCTTCGGGTATCACCAAGTCAAGATAGCTGAGGAGGAAAAAAGGAAAAACACATTTACCACTGAATGGGGCTCTTATTCCTATCATGTGATGCCTTTTGGACTCAAGAATGCACTAGAATATTTCTTAATGATAGTCATAGTAGCATTTAGAGAATACATATAAATATTTCTGGAAGTTTACATGGATGACTAGACCGTCTACAGTCTGTTGAAGAAACATGCAAGTCTGCTTCGTATTGTGTTTGATTAGTGTAGGAAGCTATAGATCTATCTAAACATAAATAAATTCATTTTTCAAAGTTCCCTTTGGAACATTTCTCTGTCACGTGTGTAAAGATGGAGTGTGTGTGGACCTCGCCAAGGTTGCGGTAATTGTTAATATGTACCCCGTAGAAAATTTTAAACAATTGAGGTATTTATTAGGGAATACAGGCTACCAAAGCAGGTTTATCCGCAACTATGCTTGCATCACTTCCCCATTGGAAAAGGTGCTAAAGAAAATGGAATAGTTCGGATGGATCGAAGATTGTAATGAATCGCTAGATGCACTAAAAGAAAAAATCACAAGTGCACCTATCCTGACATACCCCAATTTGGATAAACAATTCTTTGTGCACATTGACGCTTCTAGAATTGCATTGGGGGCAGTGCTAGTGCAACCAAGGGAAACAAATGTAGACCATCTAGTATATTTTGCAAGCCAGAGAATGTCAACTGCAGATAAGAAATACACGACCAAAAAAAGGGAAGCTCTCTTGATGGTTTACTCCCTCTAGAAGTTTTGGCACTACTTCCTCGAGGGATCCTTCAAATTCTTTACATACCACTCAGCATTAAAGTATCTAGTAAACAAGCCAGTGCTGGAAGGCAGAATCTGCAGATGGATATTATGTTCCAAGAGTTCATGTTTGAAGTTATAGTGAAGCCAGAGAAGTTGAATGTGGGACTTGGCCATTTATCAAGACTAGAATCAGGAGAGAATGGTAGGTCGGTCGACGATTAGCTACTGGATGTAGATTTGTTCTACGTGGAGGCAATACCATATTATTTGGAGCAAATAAAAACATTTTTGGCTCTAGGAAAGTGACTGGAAGAATACATGATAGTCCAAAGGAAACACTTAGTTGTCAGGGCAGCAAATTACCAGCTCATTGCAGGACATTTATACAAAATGGGACTAGAATACGTACTGAGAAGGTGCGTATTTGACCATGAAAAACCGTATATTCTATGGGAATTCCACAATGGAGTTGCGGGAGGATATGTTGGGGAAAATTCTATCGCAGGAAAAATACTATAAGCAATGCTATGGTGGCCCACAGTGCACAAGGATGCTAAGGAATACGTAAAGAAATGTGACATGTGTTAGAGATTTGGAAAACCTTCACACATGGATGAACTACCATTACAACCCGTCAGAGCAAAAAAAGAATTTTAAAAGTGGAAAACTGACTTCATCAGAACCATAGCTCAAGTTTCACGCCATTCCCAGGAAATTTATATCATAAATGCAATTGAATATTTGACCAGGTGGGCTGAAGCAACACTAGTAAAGGACTGTACCGCCAATACAAAAACTAGGTTCATTTTTTAGAACATCATTACAAGATGTGGTTTTCCAATGAGTCTGAAAAGCGATCAAGGCACACATCTCATCAATTTCACAGTCAAACTGCTCCTAAAAACCTTTATGATACAACATCACAAAAGCATTATGTATCACCCATGGGAAAATGGGACCGTAGAAGAATTTAACAAAAATTGGGATAGGGGCCTAAAAAAAGCTTTTAGTGAAAACCAAGACGACTGGGATGAGAGGATTCCAACTATGTTATGGGCATATAGGACCACGGTGAAGAGATTGCACAATCAAACACCATTCCAGATGGTGTATGGAAAAGAAGCGGTCATACCAGCAGAGTTTATTGCTCCCAAAATCTTTATTTCTACAACCACACATATGTCTGAAGAAGAGTCTATAACAAGGAGTCTTCAAGAACTTCAAGAATTGGAGGAATCAAGGTTCATTGCAGATTTCCACGAATCGATCCAGAAGAGGCACCAGAAGGCTTGGCATGATTGACATATTAAGAAAAATACATTCAACATTCATGGTCATGTATTACTCTACGATAGCAAGTTCCAGAAGTTTCTAGGGAAACTAAAAATGCACTGGATGGGGCATTTTTATGTCATATAAGTCCGAGATTTGGCAGCTATAAATCTCACACAGTTAGATGGAGTAATACTACCTGGTTGGGTGAATGGTGCACGCATGAATCCCTTCCACGAATGATCAATTCCAATTTTATTAGGATAAAATATCGCACTCGAGAGAAGTCTGTAGGTTATATTAGTAAATAAATATCTTGCACTCGAGAGACATCTGTAGGTTAGGTAATTCAAATTTTGCAATTTTCTTAAACCATCACGTGCTAAATAACATTCTTGTTGTGAATATTCCACCGCTGAACTATTCCGACATGGGGGCCATATCGCAACCAATTGTGGTTAGGGGAGTACCATATGACTAATGACGTAAATCATAATTTCATCTTAATTATCCATCATTTAGGTGTCAATCCATAGCATCAGTAAAAAATTTGAAAATATTTTTCGTAATTAGAAACATCATTCCGTAATAAATTTTCCACATCAGGCCATAATAATTTCCCATCATGGTCGTTTAATTTCCGAGACCACATTCAGCAGCATTAGAGTCCACCTCACCCAAAATAGCCACTCACACAAATGTATCTGTGAAGGACCCTAAAAAATTAAATATTTGTACAGTCACATCAACTCCCATCGTGCTAAAAATCATACTTATTTTTTATGGAGGAGGAAAAAACCAGAGTGCCATAAGATAGATAATTGGAGGATAGTGAAATTGTTGTAATGGTTAGTAACAACGCACCAGAAAAATTATGAAGTTAAAGATTAGCAATAACAGTGGTATACTAGAGAAGAGGCATCATGATGAAGACAGTGGTATCAGTAGTGGAACTAGAACTCGACTAGAGAATTCATAGATTAGAGCCATTGACAGGGAAATATGACAATGCAACATTGATAGACACAGAATTCCTATATTCATTTCAGTTCCCAGCATTGAATAGGCAAGTTTACATTGAAAACTAAATTAAGGAGAGAGGCAACGAAGCAGCTCGGTTCCATCCAGATTTCCAGGGAATTCAGAGGTCGAAAATCTTCCATCTGCGGAGCCTACTAGTGTTTGAAATGCAAGGAGAAACAATGCAATGCATGAAGCTTCTGATCAGAAGAATCCACAATGGTTCCCTATGGCTCGGCAAGGAGATAAAAATTCATGTAGAGGACATTCACCGTCTCACCAGGCTATTGGCGATGGGGGAGTGATGTGGTCATGACATTCCAAACCACCTCCAAGAGAGTGAAGGAGGTGGGAGAGTAGGATTATTACAATAAGTATGAAACTAAGAGAGGAGGAAAAGGGACAAAGACAGACCTGATTAACGCGCCCAATGTAAAATTTTAATTTTTTTTGGTTGTAGGAAAAACAATGAGGAATTATACAAAATGGGAGTGCACACTGGACACTATCTTAGTTTTGGAGCACTGTGTGCAAGGGCCACAACTCAACTGGTGTGCTTTCATATTGCAAAAACTCTTCGAAGCCTATGAGACAACTTTAGAAGGCCCATAATATTTATTTATGGGTATTTGATGATGGCACTAACTATGTGGAAGTCTTGTCGGCTACGGAAGAGGCCATTGGTAGAGATAAGTGAAGACCAGCCATTAACCCTAAGTATACGCTGTGGAGAGTTTCGGGAGATCCCAAAAACTAGGAGAAAAATGAAGAAGCGTTTAAAAATGGTACAAATAGCTACTAGATGTTATACACACCCAAAAAATAATTCCCAGGATTGTGTTGGACGATTACTCTGAATAAATATGGTTTGGAGTCTCGCATGGTCATACATGGTTCAAATCCCACTGCGTCACGACAAATACATTTCAAGAGAGAGTGTTTAAGTTCTAGATAATAGTGGAGTCTTTCCATAAGAAGGTCATATCATGTCCAGGAGTATCAGGGGAGATTCGGGATAAGAAGTACATATATTCCTTCGATGCCATGGTTCCCTAGCCGCTTCCAGGAGAGACATCGGCAGATACAGATCAACGAATCTCATAGATACAATTCTAACCAGCACTAAAAAATCTAGAACCAATAGTGCAAGCATTCAACAGGGTAATGGTAACTATCAGAGCCACGATTACTCCCTTTCATTCATTTAATGAACTCCAATATTTCAATACTATGTCACCTTTGATTACTACTTTGGTCGTCACCAACCTCTCTGCCACCACCCTCCGTTCCCAATCTCAACCGACAATAATTCCCCTTTTCAAAACCAAAGAAACCAAGCTACCCATCCCAGGCCCTAAAGTGAAAAGGGCCAAAATCATAAAACCTACCCAAGTTGTGGATTTAACAGAGAAGGACCCTATAACACAGATAAGTACATGAATTCCTATTGTTGAAGAACCGGAGAAGAGTACCCAAATTCCCTCTGCTCTACCACAACACAATCTTCCATCATCCTAGGGCACCCCGAACTCCTCCCCAAACACTTCGAATTCATCCACGCATGATCTGGAAGGAGTTTATTAGTTTGATGTGCTAAGTTTCCTTTCAGTAATAAAAACATGTACAATTTGTATCCATTTTTTTTCTTAAGGAATGAGTTTTTTTAACCATGAAACATAGATGAATTTGTGAGTTTTAAGCATGAAAATAAGCATAAATAACACTGTACAACAATTTATAATAGAGAAATAACATCACACATAAGTTTTACACAGCAGGCATGATGAAGCAGTTCACCCCTCCTGGGCTGCATCTGCTCGTCCAGCTCCAATGGCATGTCACCCTGTCACTCCTAAAAAGCTCCTTATGGGCTTGTGCCACTCATATCCATCATTTTTTCCTACCTATGACCTTGGCCTCTATTTTACCTTGCCCATAACTCCTCTTTCCATCTAGGATTTACCATAGCCTACTCATTCCCATGTTCTCCAGGTTCCTCAAGCATTGATGGTCTCAAAATTATCTGTGTAGGCTCTTTAGTTAAATCAAGGACATTGGATTTTGGATCTTCAATACAACACTTTGAAAAATACTCTATTTTTCACTTGAAGCCTCCAAGCCTATTTTCAGTCAATATCATGGTCAAAGAACCCCCCCACTAGGTCAATTATGGTTTCACATGTCTTAAAGTCATCATTGGTGTTTCAAACACTCTTCTCCTTTGCTAGAAGATGACTTAGAAGTAATAGAATGTCAGAACATGATTATTCAAAAAAGACTTGAAAGTTTCCAAAGAAGACTACCCTATCAGCTCAAAGTCTGCAAGAGTTAAATGCAAAGAGTTTAACACTTCTGCAGGAGTGTTGAAATTTCCATCATCAGAAGGTATTGGTAAGGAAGATGGTCTGCTCCTAAGTCAAGACAACTCATAGCAGAAGAAAGGGAAACAAGTTGGTCTTAAAGAGAAATAGGGTTTTGAGCTTGATAGCCAAATTGAATGCCAAAACCCTAACCACTTGTAAAAATGACTTGAAGGGGACACACAATGCCAAACATGAAGAAAATATATCAGAGATTTTTGATAAGATAGGGAAAAAGGTGAGGTGAATTGGAAATAAATGAATGAACTTGAAAGGGCTATAGAGAACTTAAAAGACAACACTGATGATGGTTGAAAAGCACTCCAGACACCTAAGGTTTTAGGAAAGTGGCTAGAGAAGGTGAGATGAGGAGTTGAACTCCATGATGACAACAAAGGAAGATTCTGAAGATGCCACTGTGATCAGATTCCATACTTGTAAAACGTGAGTGTGTCGTGCCTCAAAGAGAAAAGGTGTAGAAAATATTAGTAAGAAAGTTAGATTCAAGGTTTTCAGTCACCTGCTAAACAAGGATGATTTGAGTTTCAAGGTGGGAACAAAAGAGGTGTTGAAGATGCTACCTTATGTTTGAGCCCCAAAGATGTCAAAATGAGCATATCATGCCTCAAGAAGCAAAAGAACAGTCTACCTCAAATGATTTCAGTCACGTGCATGCAAACAAGGAAAGAAGGTTAAGTTGAGTTCATGACGGAAATCACAAAGGATTTTGAAGCTGCTGTCATGTGTGATCATCACAAAATCATCAAAATCAACATGTCAAATCTCAAAAGGGATCAAAGCCAAGTTAGTGTTTTCAGGCACATGCAATAAAAAATGGCCATACAAGGTAAAATGATGAGTTGAACTCCATGATGACAACAAAGGAAGGATTGTGAAGGTGCTATTGCGCGTAATCATCACAAAGTCATCAAAATACACTTTTCAAAATCTCAAATGAGTAAAAGCAAAGCCCAGTTAATGTTTCAGTCACCTGCAAGAAAAAAAAGTGTACCAAATGTTATTGAGAAAAGGGAAAGTGACTTTAAAAACATTAGAGAGTGGGTTGCAAAGATTAAATCAAATTCCCTAATCTATAAAGGCTCATTTCCCATCTCATATCAATCATTGTTGCCTTGCCAAAGAATTAGAAATTTCGAAAGGAGAAGAAATTGTGATTTTTTAAGTCGAATTTTGGCTAAGCATTGTGGTGCTAGGCGCTCAGCTTGGCGCTACGCACCAAGAATGGAGCGCTGCACGTTCAAAAGTTTCTCCCCATACAAATTGCAAAGGCACTGCGTACCTGGAACGGAGCGCTGCACTCTGGGGAAGGTGTTGCGCCCTTACTCGATAGACCCACAACAAGTTCTTAAGGCGCTGCGCATTTTGGACTGAGCATTGTGAACCTAGACTGAGTGTTGCGCGCCTGACATAAGCGCTACGCCCTTGGCCAGGAGGGTCTTGTAAGAAACTTAACCATCCAAATCAAGTCAAAACACCTTCAAGTTTCCTCAAAGGTCCTCCAAGAAAATTCTAAATGGTAAGTGGATGCCCTCAGCCCTTCTTCAAGCATTTTTGGTGATTTATAATTAAATAAAATTGAAGACCTAAGAAGGAACCCTAGATCTGAACTTAAAACCATGGTTTAAATGCTTCTTCATCTGCGTGCAAAGGGAAGTGAGTGATAAACAAAGATATTTCACTGTTGGAGGTTGCCTATTCAACTAAGTTGTCCCTACACATGTCCCACTCATAAAACACAGTCCCTTACATTGCAAAAACATTGACATTACATGCCCTCCTTCATTTCAAATTGTCATCAGTGCAAGGTGTTTCAAAGAAAAGTTTAAACAATCAGCAGAGGGTTGTCATTGAGTTTAGCCTCTCATTTAGCCTAACATACTTACACCCTCACTCACTCATCTCATTCACTTGTAAAAGTATCTATTACTCCATCTCTCCATCTCATTTCCATTTGTAGTCCTAGGGTTTCAAAGCCAGAGTGGTCAAAATTTCAAGAGAAGGAGACAGTGATAGTGGTGGAGAAGGCCAAATGCCAAGGAGGCATCAACACAAAGGTGGAAAAATCAATAGGCTTGAACCCCTCAACATAATAGAGCTAATGAAATCTCCCTTAATTGTTTCCTACTTCCAACATGTAGGCTGCTACGAATTTTGTGAGAAGGTACAACAGGTGCAAAACCACCCTGAGCTAACTAGACTCTTTATCATTAAATTGCATGACAAACAAGTTAACCTTGCAGGGGTCACTTTTGAATTATCTACTAATGCTATTGCCAATGCCATAGGCATACCTAGTGTAGGGGAGAAATGGTTCAAACAATAAAATATTGACATGAGGTACTTTGAACCCTACCTAAAGCCTACATACAAAGACCACTGCAAGTCCATCTTTCCTTTCTCACATTTTCTGGATAGATATGCACCTATGATGAGGATCATTATGAAGTAGTTTACATGTGAGTGAAGGTTCTCTCGGATTTACTCCTATCACATTAGGTTGTTTATGAATTTTACTAGGGTGAGGATGTTGCATAGACCCTACTACCTCTACAGAAGCATTGATAAAAATGTCCTATATTGTACAAAAAAGAAACTATCCTCAGTAGATGTAAAGCCTTTTTCATCATTCTTTGATCAAGATGGTTGTTATGCATCAATTGCAATAGAATGGCATTCCATGGGAGACCTTCATTGCCAATGAGGTGTTCACCAATCCACAAGCCGATCCTCAGCATTATATACCTTCATATTCTTAGCCTACCATTCCTACTCCTCCATCACCTCCTACTGATCATGTTTCTCCATCCACTCACATTCCCTCACCTCCTGATGACTCATCCATCTCACCATCCACACATATTCCTTCACCTCAGGACAACCCTCCTTCATCACCCTCTCAGAATGTATCAGACAGTGGGGAAGGTGACAATGAGAAATCAAATGTCAATGAGGGAGAGGGAATTAATGAATCAAGCAATGAAGAAGAAGGAAATGAGGAGGTAGATTCCAATGAGGAAGAAAACAAAGAAAAATAAAACAAAGAAAAATAAATCAGTGAGATTTCCAATGAGTTATCATGGAGCTCATTTGGACACCTGGAAGGTCTCCAAATCTTGGTTACAAAACAGACAAGTTTTCCAGTGCAGGCGTTGCTCCCTTGGCCTGGCACTATGCCCTTGAACCTCAGTGTTGCACCCTTGCAAAAAATTCAACAAAACACGCTTGGAGATATTTTGGAAGTTATTGAGGAGCCTCAAAGTCATTTTTTTGCCAAAGTTAGTGGTTAGAAGTTATTTTGCATTTATTAAGTTATATATTTTGTGCCTTGGGCCTTGCATGGTCTCTTTGGACAAAAATGGCATATATGATGTATTAATGACATTTTGGAAACCCTAGTTAGGGTTTTTTTCCTCCTTTTCTAGTTAAATACTACATGGAGGCCTCATTGTACATGTTTGTTGGTTGTTGAGCATAATATGATATAGACTCTGAGTTTATTGAAGAAATTGGCTTTGGTGTGTTGTGATTTCTTTAGATTGAGCATCAATGGATCAAGCACATTCCTAGGATTCATGAGCTCTGTTAGATGGTTATGTTATTCCACTCTTGTATTTGTTTACTTCAATTTTCATTATGTTCATGGTTTCTTTGATCATAGGACATAAATTTTAGAGTAGTATATGCTTTCTTGGCACCCAAATTCTGTCTGCTTCCTTTGATATCTATGTTTTATTCCTTGAATTTTAATTAAAGAATCCTTAAATGCTCTTTAGTTTCACTGAAATGTTATCATATTTTCTCTTTGTTTGAAAGTAATATTCAAAGAATTATTAACTGCTCTTAAACATTACTTGTTTGTTGTTTTCAGGTTTGTCTTGTCCTAGTCTAGTCAAAGAATCCTTCATTGTTGTTCAGTTTTACTATGCTATCATCCTAAAATATTTTTTTGTTCTAGTATGTTAAAAGATCCTTAATTTCCCTTTAAACCTACTGCATCCATAACTTCATTTTCATTTCACACTCACCAAACCTACTTAGATCCATTTGGCCTTGTTAAACTTGCCCTATGAAACACACTTGACCTATTGCTGTACCTTTCAAGACCTTTTCATACTCCATAGCCCAATGGATTGATGTTCTCTTACTCTACCTATTCTTCTTGACAACCTATCCAACCAAACAAACAAACAAACAAACAAACCCTAATCCTTACAACTAGCCTAAAATCATACAAATTACATATTTCACACAAATATAGAGAGAGCCCTCTCTAAGTCTAGGAAGGCTAGATCCTAGGAATCCAAAGATTGGTTTGATGTTACCCTTGTATATTTGGTCATTTCCAATATGCCAAATTACGGGGACCTAACAGAGTCAAGTCAACAAAATTCTGTGACCGTGGCATTTAAAACATGACCAAAATTTCTTCTGCCATGTGATAGGTCGATCTAAATGCTACAGTTGGATAAAACTTGGATCTGCAACCATCGCATAAGTTTTTACCTCACCTCGCATGTGAATTCATTATATACTGTCGGAGGTTACATTACAAGAAACCATCGTATTACAATTTAATGTCATGGTGAGACACATGATCGCAAAGATTGCTACCAGAGTCATTGTTTAGATAGCTGTTGGTTTGACAGTTTAATGCTGCGGTTTTTAAATGTCATGTTACCAACAACCTTGAGGCCGGCGGCGGGTTGGGACTGCCAGTAGTCCCCCCCCCCTCAACATTGAAACCTGTACACTTTAAAATAATGAGGAATAATTATATGGTAAGAACCAAAGTGTAGCAGAGATGGTGGGGGCTTGTGCAAGCGCACCGGAGGTCACGAGGTCGAGCTCCCAGGAACCTAAAATTTTTTTTACCCACTGTACAAGGGACATGTGACAGCCTCGGCGCTGGCCACGTGCCACCCAACCATTGGTCCTTCTCAACAACTTCATACAACCAAATCAATGGCCTAGAAACAGCCATGTGGCACGATCTGATTGGTTATAAGAAAAGGGGAATATTCCCAGTATATGACACCTGCTGACTGTACCTGCATGTTGACTGGGCATCCAAGTCACCCTATCACAGAAATTTTAGTTGTTTAGGAAAACAAAAAAAACGCGATATCTTCCTCATACGACATCGGTTTTTCGAACCCTTCACGGCGCCAAAATCGCAATGACAAGACCTTTTCGGTCGTTCAGGTTTGGTATAGTTTCAATCACTTTCAATTTTGAGCAAAACATATGATCTCCTGATCACACCTCCCCATTGGGAAGCTTTTTTACCCCAAAACACTTTAATTACTTGTTCAAAAGATGAGTGTACAACTCCCTCACCTTTTCAACTTCCATCCACCTTGCCTTACTTGGTTTGCTGCCCTTGATCCAAATTTGAAGATAATCGACACTTCCCCTCTTAGAATTTTGTGTCCTCCTGTCAAGGATGGTATCCTCCATGATCTCATCTAGAAATTCTAGTGAGAAATCTTCCATAGATGGAAGCTGAATATCACTCTCCCTTGATCAAAATCAAAGGAGGCTCATACAAACATAAATTTTTCACATTGACAATAGAATACATTTGCATATATGAAGGAAAGTCAAGTTGAAATGCATTACTACCAACTTGTTTAATGATCTTGAATGGAACATAGCGAATGGGATTGAGAATTTTACCTTCTCCTTGCATCCTTTCTTTTCTTATGTGCAACAATACTTCATCTCCTTCTTGAAACTTGTGATCAACTCTATGTTTGTTATGCCTCTCCTTTTATTTTCTTTGACACTTCTTAAGCTGTTCTTGAACTTGTTGATGAATAATCTGACTTTTCTCAATGAACTTTCGAGCCTTGTCAATATCACTATGCCCATCAATTGCAACATCCTTCTCAAAGATGAAGTCTAATGGCGATTTTGGAAAATACCCAAAGCATACTTCAAAAGGTGATGTATTTGTAGAAGAGTGCTTGGCCTGGTTGTAAGTGTGCTGAATGTAATGCAGTTGCTCATCCCACAACTTGGGATGTTTGCTGCAATATCCTCTCAACAGAAGCACAATGGTTCTATTCACCACCTCGGTTTGGCCATCAGTTTGCAGATGAAAAGCAACACTCTTTTTCAACTTTGTGTCCATCATCCTCCAAAGACTGGACCAAAAATTCCCAATGAACTTGAAATATCTGTCACTAACAATAGAAGTTGGCAAACCATAATGAACCCATAAATGTTGAAAATAAAGTTCAGCAGTTTGTTCAACAGTAATGGTTTTCTTACATGGCATAAGTATACACATTTTACTGAATCTATCCACAACTACATAAAGATAATCATGTTATTTTCTTAACATAGGTATACCTCCAACAAAGTCCATGGAGACACTCTCCCATGGCCTTCATGGTAATGGTAGTGGCGTGTACATCCCAAGCTTCCTATTGCTAAGCTTGCTTGTTGCACACATAGAAAAAACTCTTATAAAATGTGACACACTATCTATCATGTGAGGCCAATAGAAATACCTCTGTATATGCGCCACTATTTTTCTTACCCCAAAGTGTCCAGCAATCAGAGATGAATGAACCTCTCTAATGACACCAAGACTCTCTCATTGTGGTATACACAACTTGCCCAAATGAAACAAGAATCTTTTATGCATGTGATAATCATTTTCCTCAACTTGATTCCCTTCACTCAAACTAGCATACACATCTTGAAAATCAGCATCAGATGCATATTGTTCTATGTAACTCTTATTTAAAATAGAATCATTTTTAAGTAAAGTAGAAGCACTTATAATTGGCCTTGAAATCATATCATCAAATTTATTGAAAATACCTTTCTTGTACCTTATAACCAAGTGAAACTATTGAATAAATCCCATCCACCTGAAATGTCTTGATTGCTGCAATTTTGTTTATGACTACAAGTACTATAACGGTTGGTGATCGGTATGTATAATCGTCTCTTTACCCATCAAGTAGTGTTTCTAGTTCTTGACGCTTTGTACCAATGCATAAAACTCTTTGTCATATGTAGTATAATTAGTTTTGGAACCATTGAATGTTTCATAATGAAAATCGATAGGCCTACCATGCTGCAAAAGTACTACACCCATGGCATAATAATTAGCATCAGTTTGTATCTCGAATGCCTGTCTCAAATTTGGTAATGCAAGGATCAGAGCTGAACTGATCTTGTCTTTTAAAGCTTCAAAAGATTGT
This sequence comes from Pinus albicaulis, assembly GCA_034641835.2. NCBI lineage: Eukaryota > Viridiplantae > Streptophyta > Pinopsida > Pinales > Pinaceae > Pinus > Pinus albicaulis. The sequence continues at coordinate 525,118,018 of CM076573.1, read as the reverse complement.
TGCTTTTTTCCCCCACATTGGAAGCCTTTCTTCACACTTGTCACTGCATGCATAGGAGCTGCTATGGCAGAATCGTTAGCAATAAAATTTCTCCAATACTAAGCTGCACCTAAGAAACTTCTTACCTCAGTTACTGTTTTGGGAGTGGGCCAATTCACAATGGCTTCTGCTTTAGAAGGATCAATCCTCAACTTTCCTCCTCCTACAATATGTCCCAAATAAAATAGAGAAGTATTTCCAAATTCACACTTTGACATCTTAAGAAATAATTTCTCTTTATCAAAACTTCAAGTACCAGTTTCACATGCAAGACATGTTCTTCTCTTGTTTTTCTGAAAATGAGTATATAATCTAAATACACAATAAAAAATTCATCAATAAATGGATGCAAAACATTATCCATAACACAAATGAAAGTCTTCGGTGCATTACAAAAACCAAACGGCATAACCAACCACTCAAAGAGTCCTTGTTTGGCTTTGAATGAAGTCTTCCATATATCACCTTCAGAAATTATTACTTGATGATATCCACTTCGTAAATCTAACTTAGTGAAAAAATTTTCTTCTCTCATCTGATCTAGCAAATCATCTATCCTTGGGAGTGGGTATTGATTCTTTACCGTTATCTTATTCAAAGCTCTGAAGTCTACACACATTCGCCAAGTCCCATATTTCTTTGGAATCAAGACTATGTGTGAACCGCATGGTGAAGTGCTTGGCCTTATGAGTCCCTTGTCCAGCATGTCCTTGATTTGCCTCTTTATTTCAGCATTCTCTATTATCGACATGTGATACATGCTGATGTTTGGAAGAGGAAAATATTGTTGTAACTGAATGTCATGTTGAATACTACTTGGACTTGATCTTCCAAATTGGCCTCTGGCCATCTCAGGTATTATGATCAACTGTATATTATAAATATGATTTCAACAGGATCAAAGTACCAGATGATTACGTGGTGCCTCATTTGAAGCATCATTAGAAGAACAAAATTCTTACTTGAATTCCAGCCTCTTACATCCAACATTTACCATTTGCTGATATTGTCTTCTTGTGATATTCTCTAACAATGAACTCCATATATCTTTGAATAAATGGTATTTTTTATGTAATTATTGAAGAATTAGCATTTCATCCAATACAAGTAAAAATTTAACACAATATTTAACAATAATCAAGAGGAACATGTCTATTCAAAACCTGCAAAGCCAATTACATTTATTGACCTTGTAGGCTGACCTTTGCTTCTTTGAAACCTATAAATTTGCATACTTACAACTCCACCCAAGTGGATATGGTTTTGGATGTGGAATGGTCTCAAGGTTAAGTTTCTTGACCAAGTATTTAGAGATTAAGTCTTCTTGTGACCCACTGTCAAACAATGTGTCAATCTTGGTATGTTTGGATATGACCCTCACATGAAATAGTTCAATTCTCTCTTCTTTATTTGGAGCTTGTATGTGACATTTTGATGTACTAGTACTAGGTTTTGTTTCAACTTCTTTCCCCTTCATGTTCTTAAATCCCATGGCTATAATTTTAGATTCATCATCTAAATCCTCTCCTAAATCATGTTGAGTTGTAGCTATAGTTTTCTACTTCCCTTTGTTATTGTTATACTTGGGTCTCTTTTCAGGATGTAATTTCCAACAATTTTTCTTTTCGTGGCCTTCTCTTGAAAAATTTTTACAAACCACTTTTTCTCCCTCTTTCTTGATAGATGCATTCTTTTTTCCCTTACCTTTTGAGGTATTTTCTTTGTTTTTTCCCTTAAAAGGTTTCTTCCTACCCTCATTAGTAATGTTTTTCCCTCTAGCTTCTAGATGTGTGGCCTGAACACAAAATTCATCTAAGCTTGTAGGATTAAACATGAGAATGGTATGTTTTGGGTAGCTATGTAAGCCTCCTATGTACTTGAGAAAAAGTATATTGGATCTACAAATCTACCCCTAATAAGAGAGCTCGTCTCCTAAATTCTTGGGTGTATTCTTGCACATTCTGTCCTTTCAATTGTATAAAATTTTTCCAGTTCATTATGGCTTTATGCATATGAGCTAATGGATAAAACTGTTGTTTTATTGCAATAATGAAGTCAGTCCATGATAGGATAATCTTACTATGCTTCTTGATCTCCTACTTTGTCTTGGATTCCCACCAAACAAGTGTTGCACCTTCCATTCTCAATGAAGCTAGTTGGATTTTGGTATCATCATCATGAAGGTTCTGAATTCTCAAATAGACCTCCAATTTCCTAATCCAATTATCAAGATTTTCTGCATTGACTTCACCATTAAACATTGGAAATTCAAACTTAACATCAAGTTTTAGAAAAGGACTTTTACCAGTGTTCTTTGACTTGTGTGGCTGATGTATTGAAGATGAAGTAGTGGATGATGATGATGAGGGTGAGGATGGTGACTTTCCACTACCTCCATTTCCTCCATTGCCCTTCTTTTATTTATCTTCATCATTCTAGTCTCTTGATGATCCCTAACCTTCCTTGTGAAGTTTGGATCCTTCTCCTTTTAGTCTCTCATTCCTTTCTTGATAAAGGACTCTCACCATTTCAATCATGTCAAGGAATGCTTTCTTGAACACTCTTTCTTATTCTTTTGGATCCACCTCTTCATGGATTTCTCCTTCTCCTGGAGGCATGCTTAATGCTACTTATGTTTCATTTGGAGGTGAACTAGGGGGTCGAGAATGTGGCAATATTTCCCTCCTTTGATGTGGCTCAATTTTAGAACCTCTTGCTTCCACCAATTTGCCTTCTTCTCTCTTAAACTTGAGCCTAGTATGCATGAAAACCCTCGAAAATAGTTATACAAATATTTGTACACAACAACACCAGATATTAAACTCTAGCTCTGATACCAACCTGATCTAAAAGGAGTGTATTATTTTTCTATGCTAAGTTTCCTTTTAGTAATAAAAACATGTACAATTTGTCTCCATTTGTTTTCTTAAGGAATGAGTTTTTTAACCATGAAACATAGATGAATTTGTGAGTTTTAAGCATGAAAATAAGCCTAAACAACACTGTACATAAGTGTAAAATAGAGAAATAACATCACACATAAGTTTTGCATAGTAGACATGATGAATCAGTTCACCTCTCCTGGGCTACATCTGTTGGTCCAACTCCCAATGGCTTGTCCCTCTTTTTTATTATGCTCAAAATTGAAAATACATGTGTTTACAAGCCTCTAATGGTTTTTTTATCTGCACCAGTGCCTCAAAAATTCTCAAATTATTCTAGGTAGACTATTGTTTCAACCAAATTGGTCAAAAATTGACCTCCCAAAGGATTTCTTTCCAATATCAGCTAGAAAAACTCCACGAAAAGTGGAGAACTATACATAACTAGAGTTAATTTTGGTTAAAGCCCCAAAATTTAGGGTGCCTCCACAAATCCCGCTGGGAAAAACTATTTTATTTAAACTGTAGTGGCTAAGGTGGGGTGGTCACAAGTCGACCCCTGCCTTAAACCTTGCGGTTTATGGTTTTGAAAGTCTGCATATTGGAGTGGAACCTGTTGGGGTTCCCGTGTTTTGGCAGATTTGGAAATACCAAAAGATGAGACAACATCAAAACCACTTTTGCGCCCTAGGATCTAGCCCTCCTCGACCCGGAGAGGGATCTCTCCAATAAAACAAAGAGTGATATATCTTTGAAGCTCAAGATGAGATGTTAGGCTAGTTATGAAGCACAAGGAGGTTTAAAATGACCAGTTGGTTAGTTCTTTGGGTTGGTTATGAGTGTGGTGAAAGTAATGGGAGAAAGGGAACATAGCAGTAGGATGCTTCAGCAAAGAGAATAGGCCAAGACAGTGCCATCCATTGGGCTATGGAGTCATGAAAGGAAATTACTTGCATCCACTAGCCAAGGCTTTCAAAGGGCAAGTCATCTACACTAAAGGATATTTCAGATAGATGATGGGATGGAACATTAAGGAGGGAAGGTGAAAGAAGGAAAGACAACCCAATTTCTGTCTATAGATCAGGACAGAGGTCATTTAACTCTAGACCTGCTTGGACATACTCAAAGGCAGATCTCAAAGAGAGACAAAGGGGCTGCTTATAGATCAGACCAGAGGTCATTTAACTCCAGGTCTGCTTTAGCAACTCCAAGAGAAAAATAGAGATAACAAAGAAACATCCAAGCAGAAAACCTCGAGTTCATACATCAGCCAACAGGCAATAACATCCGCTGCGCTGGTTAAACCACATGAATTCACTCTCAGATACACATGAAGCAGAAAACATCAAAGGTAGGGAGAGTAGGAAACATAGGGCACCTAGCAAGGGTGAATCCGATGTTATACTTCTGTTGCCTACCAAAAGAACATGAAACAGTATGAAAATGAAATAAACAGAGTTAGGGAAACATCACCAACAGTAATAGACCAGGATCCTGTGAAATTTGCTTTGATTAATTGATGCAAAACCAGTCATGTATAATAAGCTCAATGGCTAATACAGTCCAGACTTTCTCCTCCCAGCCTATTACATACAACTACTCTGCTACTCCCTCCCACGAATGTTCTAACAGTCAAGAATGAATCCCTCTAACAGCAACTGCCACAGCAAGGCAACAACAACAACAACCTTTTCATTATGTTCTCGGGGATTACATATAGGAGAAGAGGAAGAAGCAGAATTAGATAAACAATAAATGAGATTAATTAAGACAGAATGGCAGAGGAGGCCGAGCCCTTTCTGCTTAATGGCGTTCTGCTGTACTCTGTAATCTTCTCTGGGAGACTCTGTTAGGTCGAGATTGACCTCGGATATTTCTTTGGAGTCCTTTCTGGTGTTTTGAGCTCTGTGCTAGCCTTCTGAATAAATGAACTGGGTGACAAGTTTGCAAGGCTTCTCCATTCCTCCTACCTACCGCCTGACTGTCTTAAATGAGCTTCAGTCAGTGTAATTAATCATTTCAGGGCTCGAGGAGGCACAGAGATTGCTGTAGGAATGGTGTACGCCTAGAGAAAATACGTTCGGCTGATATTAAACACAAATAAGACTCTTTGCATGCTTAAGTCTCCCAACTGTGCTTTGAGTATTTGAATGCAGGATTGTAACCGTTAATCCTCAATTATAGGCTCAAATCCCTTCTAATCCACCCCTGCAGTCTCGTTTGGCCACTGAACTCACCTCTTTGTGACCTCTTGCTATAGGGTAAACTGCTTGGGTTGTTGGTTTTCGAATATCCCTCTCAGGGCTTTCCAGTGCCTGAGGCAGACAGTAAGATTAGCTATGTTGTTCACAAAGATGGCATGAGCATGTTCATATTAGCCTGAAATAACTTGAGAGCATACAATAGATAATTACCTCTTTGACAGTCTTGGAATCCCTTGGAGAGCGCTGCGCGGCAAAGCAAGAGTCCTTCTTCGCCAGCTCCAAATCCGAGCCCTGCAATCATTCAAAGCACCCACGTAATTTCTAATATAACAAGTATCCTATCAATTAAATCAATATACAATAAACATCTAGATTATAGACATCTGAGCCATTCATATCATACTATGTAAATTTTCAAACAATAATGACAATATTAAGCATTGAATGGACAAAACGAACACAATTCTATTGATTTTGAAAGAAGGAGGATTACAACCATCGGTTGTACCAAGCCCTCCTCAGTCTCCCGATCTCTCTTCTCTCTCTAGTGAAGAAGTCCAAGTCAAAAAACTCTCTAGGAGCCTCTTTGACTCTTGGCCTTCACGATGTCACACTATTCTCTATTCCACAAGTATGCAAGAACTTTGAGCAATCCTTTGACCTTCAATTAAGAGCCTTCAGCTCCTTCTTATAGGAGAGGGAGAAGGACATTGTTGCCCTTCTCTTTCCACTAGTTTGGAATGGAAAAAGCTTAGATGTTTCTTTGATCTCCATGATTTTTCCCCTTTTGGAGTTCAGTCTCCCATGGCAATGACCAATAATGAAATGGTGCCTCTGCAGTTTCCTTTGTGAACTGACTCCTTTGTGAGGGAAAGTGGGAGATTCAAATCATTCTCCACGCTCTTTTCCCAATTCAAACTTAAAACATGGGTAACGCTTCCCTCCAGTGTAAACAGAGCGTTGCCCTAGCCACTAATGCGGCCAATGTACTGATTGCCTGCGTTATAACGCTCTTGTTACATTTCTATATAGGCGTTACCCTGGCAGAAATAGGTTTAATTTAGGTCTTTGTATCCCTTCCATATTTGTCTTCCCCTCTGAGCTGATGAGGAGGTATTTTTAACTATAACAGATGCCCCCTAAAGTGTGAGGTTAGAGGCAAAGACGATGGCCAAAATAATTTACAATTTGTGTAGAGATAGAGAGATTGAAAGACTGAGGAAAACCTGAAACAACAACATATGTCAGAAAATATAGTATTTGCCTAGAGTCGGGCATGTCCCATGCTCAGTAGCTTTAAACAACATCATTTCTCTAGAATAGAGATATGAAGAATCTGTCCACCAATAGGCACAATGTGGAAGTGTCTGTCATAACAGGATCAGGCTGAAGAAGATGTCTCCATAAACAATATCGCATCTTGGGGGAGGGAACACAACTTTAATGGTGTAGCCTTTGCCCCAAGGTCTTGACCGCCGATTCACTTGAACTGCATATTTCTCAACATGTGAATGAAGGAGTTGTCGTCGAACATGTGATAAATCGTCTGATTACCAGTCAATAATGAAAACTGTTAACAGACGTGAAGGTGGCCACCGATAATGATGATGGTCCTAAGATGCCGGTACAATCTAGCGAGTGTGAATAAAAGGATTTGATCGAACACTCTTAGAATCATTCGACCAAGAACCAATGATGAAGACCCTTGATCAAACACAAGACGACTACCACTGATGTGTATAAGGTATCCAGAATGCCCCGATGGAGGGTTTACGGATCAACTTCCTAGATAAGATGTTGAAGTCAATAGGAAGAGATCTGTCGAAAGGTAGGCACTAAGGCATCCTACATCAGTCAACACGAAACGAAAACCAACCGATTTTTTTATGATTGAGATAGTGAAGAGGAAATGGGAACGTCGGACGACAAATAATTTTTGGCATAATGATATAATGAGAGGGTTTGATTTGTTGATTTGATAAACGAGGAGTAGTAGATAACGAGATGTGGCTTGAACAATGAAAGCACTCTAAGCGAGGGTACTAGCGGTGACGTGATATCATTTGAGAGTGTGTTAGAATTTTACCGGTCGAGGACAGCACCCCGGGAAATGAAGAGCTAATACTCATAGATGGTGAGTTTGGCCAAATGCGAAAGAGTTTTACGGGAAGTGCCATGTTCAAAATTTTCTTTAAATCGACCTTTTTTGGAAATGTAACAGAGGTAGTATCCATTTTGTCCAAATTTTTCCTCGTCTAATTAAGTTTAACGAGTCCAGACGAGTAAACTCGGTGAATTTTTCATGTTTAAAGAGTCTGAAAAGTGTCAGGAAAGACAACTCCGTGCCCCATATGATTAGATTTAACTAGTCCAGATGAGCAAACTTGGTGAATTTTTCATGTTTAGCGAGTCTGAAAAATGTCATAAAGAGCGACTCCATTGGGCTCCCCAGCATGTCTTGAAAACCGGAGCACGGCAAAAGGGATAATAGTAAACTTGAAGCAGTTCATTTTCCATAAGTTAGTCCATCGAATCCGGAAAAGTGAGAAATCTATGTTCAATGGACATCTACCTCATTTTGTTATGAGTACGAGGAGACGAAGTAAACTCAATATTCTTTGTGAAATTTTAACGAGTCCAACAAAGAAAAAATCGGTACCTCGGTGAATTTTTAACGAGTCACGCGGAGAAAAATATATTACTTTTTCTGTTTAAAGAGCTTTGAAAAAGAGGAAAAGAATGGCTCTTTGTTCTCTGTCTTGATAGTTTAACGAGCCTAAAAAAGGCGACTCGAGATTTTTTCAGTTTTATGAGCGAGAAAAAGATTCCTAAAAAGAATTCTCAATACTTCTCCATAGTTTTAACGAGTCTGAAGAAGAAAACTCTAGGTTTTTCGGATTAACAAGCAAGAAAAGACCAAAAAAAAGAACGCTCGATGCCAACTTCGTATAATTTTAACGAGTCCGAAGAAGAGAACTCGAGGTTTTTCGGATTAACGAGCAAGAAAAATACCGTAAAAAGAATGCTCGATAAAACATGAGTATGTTTGCTCATAAATCTTGATCCCTAATTAGAACATCAGTACCAAATCTCGAGAGTTGCGACATGTGTACAGCAAGAAATCACGACTTTTCCGACTGACTTAAGAGAGTCATGCCCCCGAATTTGCTATAAGAAGGTCAGAAAACTTTCATTTTCACTGTTTTGAGTGCTGTGAAGAAGCTCTGGAGTGGAAAAGGGGTGAAAATTTTAGCTTACGATTACGGTCAATCTGGGCAACAGTTTTCTATTCCGTGAGATCCAGGTAAGAGATAGAACCTCCTGCTATCATTTAATTGTTGTTTTGCTAGTTTTTGCTGGTTCAAAATTAGACAATTTTGAGGCCCTAGAAAAATATTTGCGCCTAACGCGGGTCAGGAGTACAATATCCGCGTTAAACGCACAACCCGTGAAGGGGTTCCACGTTAGAATGCTCTGTTTTGTACTAGAGCCAGTGTTAGGCACACCGTGTTTTCTAACAATTAAATTTTTCCATTTTGAAGTGGTCCAGGCAAGTTTTAATCGGTTGAAAATGTTTCATTTTTAGGTGTTCAGCTATTAATCATGAGTATCTGGTGAGAGAGAGAACATGAGCAGGAAGAACGAGAAATGGTGATGGATGCGGCAAGCTTAATGGCTCTCCGGAGGTGCGGATTGCTCAAGTATGCCCGTTTAGAACTTATGAGGGGTCAAGAGGACCTCCTGAGGTGGCTGATCCAGCAGTGGGACGAACGGCATCATGTCTTTCGGATTGGGGGCAATGAGCTCGCCATCGAAAAGGATGATGTGTACTTCTTGACTGGTTTATCATGTCGTGGGACGAGGCCCAATTTGACGGGGTCCAGAGCTAACCCTCGTTCCACTACTGATCTGATCCATGCGCACTGCATACGTGGCACCCAGGCTGTGAGTAACCGGATACCTATTGCACAGGTGATTTTGAGACCACTGCGGTCTATACTATGGATGATTTTTCACTTGGCAGGTGCCAAGAGTTAGCATGTGGCCACCAAGGCTCAGATGCTCCTAGCCTTGGATTGCATGTAACCTCAGGTTTTCGACTGGTGTGATGGTGTGGTCCGTCGGGTCCGAGCAGAGCTTACTACATGCAAGACCCGTACTCAAAGAGAGTTTGGGTACGGTACAATGATTGTTTCTTTCATACTGGAGCGGATACCACTGATGAGGCCCAAGATCCCTACAGTGCCATTGGGTCCACGCGAGCCGAGGCAGGCTCGGTGGGTCACTTTGCTTCCACGGACTAGAGAGGGTCCCGTCCGTCACTGTTTTGATGACGGGTTTTTTGATTGGCTAGACTCCCAGATAATCATGATTGAGGATTATCCCTATGCAGGGATGAATTTCACAGGCGATCTGGAGTTAGTCTTGCCCCCTGGCACCCAGTGGGGGCCCGATGGTAAGAAAAATGATCAGTGTTTTTTCAAAGAAGTTTTTGTGTTTTTAGCTTTTGAATGTTTATGTAAAAAAAAATTTTTTTGTTGAAAAGGGGTGAAAATTAAGTTTTGACATGAAGCTTTTGTTTGCTTGACACAATTGTGGCACCTGTCCATCCAGTTGGGGCCCCTCACTATGCACGGCGAGGATTGCAGCTACCCGGGGCTGGCGCACCAGTAGAGGATGCGGAAGCCGGCGACGACGATGATACCCAGATTTTACATGAACTCTCCAGGAACCTGGAGGATCTAAGTATGGGTATACCACCGCTTCCTATGCGAGAGGTTCCAGTTCGTCTGCAACGGCATACTGTAGGTGTGTCGGAGAGATACCTAGTTCCTCTTAGGAGGATAGCTAGAGCAGTTGTATGCTATTATGAGCATCAGGCTTAGCTAGTGGAGTAGATGTATTAGTATCAGAGCGTGGCTTAGTGTAGCCAAATTTTTGTAAAACACCCCAAGTTTTGGAAGATTTTTGTTTTCGATGTTTACTATGTACTGGACATGACATATATATATGTATATATATCTTTGGTGATTTGTGTTTTTAAATTTTTATGTATTTTTTGATGTGATAAAAATATGTGTACTCATGAGTAAATATTTTACAATAAATGCGATAAATGCCAATCTAACACATAATTTGCCAAAGAATCGGCTAATGCATTAAATTCTCTAGGAACGTGTTCAAATTTGATTGTTTGAAATTGACGCTCTAAAAGTCGCACTCGTAAAAAATAACGTAGCAACACAGGGTGGCGGACACGGTAATGATTGTTTAACTGCATAATGATGAGTTGGGAATCTAACCTGACCACTAAATCAGAGATGTCACGAGATGTCGCTTCCATGAGGAGTTGGATCACTGACATGTATTCGGCAACATTATTGGTGGCGTTACCCAGGAAGATTCCCCCGGAACCAAGAAGGTCCGATTCAGGAGTATAGAGAACCCAAGCAGCTGAAGCAATGCGTCTAGTGTGACGACTAGCATCGTCAGCATATCCGATGAATGATAACGAATGTGATGACATCTGTGCGAAAGAAAAAGATTACATGAGAAAAACACCTTAAACCAAAAAATAATCCAGAAGAATCAAAATAAAATAGGCAAAACTTATATACATAAAATTACAAAGCATATGCCTAGTGCGAAACTAGGCAAAATACTTCTTCAGATAGAGCCCGTTGCGAGGCTCCTTGAGTGGAATTCCATTACAGTCCTGGAGTTCATAAGTTCCTTTTGAGAGGGCTTTAGTAATGATGTAAGGACCGAGCCACAATGGTTGGAGTGTTCCTGCTCCCAAGAGGTCATGTTTTTTATCATATAGTAGAACGAGATCGCCCTCTTGGAAAGAATGAGGCTTGACAGATTTGTCGTATTGAGCTTTAACTCAGCACTGGTGAGCTTTGAGTGCTAGTGTAGCATCTCGACGAGTTTCTTCCAAATGATCGAGTGAGAGCAAGCGCTCTTCAGTGGCGGTGGTGCCAGGCAGGAGTTCAACGGTAAGTTTGAGTGATGGGATTTCGCACTCGATTGGAAGTACTGCCTCCAGGCCGAAAGCAAGTTGGAAAGGTGTGAAGCCTGTGGCAGTTTTAACTGACGTTCGGTATGCCCATAACGTGGAATACAACTTCTGATGCCATGTGGTTTTATGGTTTTCGACCAATCGACGAATCATGGTTTGGAGGACGCCATTTACGGCTTCTACTTGACCATTAGCTTGAGGATAATAAGATGAATATTGATCTTGTCGAAAACATAGCATGGATGTTAATTCGGTCATCATATGATTTTGAAAGTGAGATCCATGATCTGTGACAATCGATAGGGGTACTCTGAACCAACAAATTACCTTATTAAACAGGAAGAGAGCGGCGGTTTTGCCGTCGGCCTTAAAAGTGGGAAGGGCTTCCGCCCATTTCGTAAAATAATCGACTGCAACCACGATGTATTTGTGTCCGTTTTCTGAAGCAGGATTGTAGGTGACGAAGTCAATTCCCCATTTAGTGAAAGGACCGATGGAGATAACCGGGTGAAGGGGGGTAGGATGTGCGCGCATTTTCTTTGTGAAAATTTGACATGGATGGCACTTCTTGACTGCTGCAATGCAGTCTTTAAACAGAGTGGGCCACCAGTAACCAGCGCGCAAGATTTTTTGGGCAGTAGCTATGCTCGAAAGATGGCCACCACATGCCCCCGCGTGGCAGTCATTCAAAACGCGTTATGCTTCATCGATAGTGAGACAACGTCGGAGAATAGTATCAACACCACGACGATATAGTGTATCGTTTAGCACGAGGTAGTGATTTGCTTGGTGGCGGATACGATGACGGTCGTCAGACGTGAGAGCTGGGCAGAAGCGTTGAGTTTGTAAGTAGACTAAGATGTCTCCATACCATGGGTCCGAAGAATCGACCAAGTAGACAGATTCATCAGGGAATGGATCATGAGCTACTTCTGCCGGGTCGATTCTGGGAAGGTCCGATAATAATTCGGCGAAGACGAGGGATTTCTTTGCTTTGGTAGCCGTGAAAACCAAATCAAATTGTTGGAGAATGACGATCCATTTGGAATATTTCCCGCCAATAATTTGTCTAGACAAGATATGTCGCATGGGATTCTCCAAAGCAATCACCGTAGTCTGTCGCAGCAATATATAATGTCGGAGTCGGGTGACGGCGAAAAATACCGCCAGAGATAGTTTTTCCACATGTGAATAATGTAACTCAGGTCTGATTAGACGTTTTGATAAATAGTAAATCACATGTTCGTTGTCGTCATCGTGTACTTGAACCAAAACCATTCCAAGTGAGGATGGTGATGCTGCTAGATAGAGGAGAAAGTCGCGTGAGTAATCGGGGGCACTAAGGAGTGGGGATGAAACAAGTGCACATTTTAAAGCATCAAATGACCGTTGAGCTTGGTCATCCCACAAGTATAGTGTTCCTTTCTTCAATAATCGCATGAATCCTTTCGTCATCTCAACATAGTTAACGATGAAACGACGCAAAAAGTTTTCCTTCCCTTGCAAGCTTTGGAGTTGAAGGATGGATTGTGGTGCTGGCAATTCAACAATTTCTTTGACCTTATCGGGATCAACCCTAATCCCGTGCTTGGAAACAATGAAACCTAACAATCATGCGGAATCGACCATAAATACGCATTTATGAGGATTCAAGCGTATATTGTAGAACCTGCACCTAGAAAAAATTTCTCTTAAATGAGTCAGGTGATTTTGTCGCTTCTTGGAATGAGCCGGAAGGTCATCCAAGTAAGCCTGTACAATATGTCGAATGTCATGAAAAGCATAGTCCATATCCCGCTGAAAAGTTGCTCCAGCATTCTTCAGGCCGAATGGGAGGTTTTTATACGCAAAAATGCCCCAAGGACAGATGAAAGCAGTTTTATGCTGGTTGTCTTTTTTTATGGCAATTTGGTTGTATCTCGAGAATCCATCCATGAAGGAAAAAGATTCGCATCTAGCACAATCATCGAGAATTTGATCAATGAACGGCGTAGGATAATTGTCTTTGGGACAGGCGGCGTTCAGATCATGATAATCGATGCAAACTCGAATAGTGCCTTGTTTTTTATCAACAGGAACCGGATTGGAAACCCATTCAGTTAAGGGAACGGGGTAGATGAAGCCAATGTTTAAAAGTTTTTCTACTTCAACCTTAATGGCGACTGCTTTGCGCGGGTGGACAGGTCTGAGTCATTGCCAGATTGGTTTAGCATTGTCATAAGTCTTGATTTTGTGCTCGACAATAGAAGGATCTATGCCGGGCATTTCGTCATAAGACCAAGCAAAGACATCGCGGAATTCTTTAAAAAGAGATGTGAAGGACGCAATTTCCTCAGGATTGCAGTCGGCTCCAATCTGAATATTTTTCATGATACCCGTTTTGACCAAGATATCAATGAGAAGTGTCTTGGAAATATTACCCATGTTCCCCTCTGAATCGATAGTGTGAACAGTCGTATAAGAGGAGGGAACTATCTCAGGTTGGTGGAAAGATGGGATTTCAGTTTTTATCGCCTCCGAATCAATCGTCGAAGTGCGATGGTCAAACTTTCCCCAAGGTTGTTCTTCTAATGACATGATCTCTCGAATAGCTTCGTCTGTAGGCCAAACTTCATTGAGGAGATCCTTAGAGAGAACTGTGATGGGAGAGAGGTTTGTACCTGTGGTTGAAACCATATCAGTGGAGGGTTCAAATGTGATTTGGATGGCTTGGTAAGCCAACTCGACCTGTGAAAGCGACATCTGATCTCCATAAGAATCAATATCTGAAGGTGTCGGGATGATCCATGGGTCGATAGAGCCATCTGAAAAGGTGGATATCATTGCAACTGTGTTTGGGATCTGCGGCGGCGGTAGAGGAAAACAACCCAGTAGGGAAGATGCCTTTAGAAGACTGGTACCGATACTGACGTAAGTGTCAGTGACACCTCCTATTAGGGGTACAGTGCTACTTGGTAAAGTGGCATAATCAGGGGTGCAGAAGGATAGCTGATCGACCGTGACTATTTTCCCATCCAATGGAAATAGGATGAGTCGGAAGACCGAAGACACGATGGCAGTCATAGCATAAGACCAACTGCGACCGAGCAATAGATTATAGTCGAGATGACGCTCTACGACTTCAACGTCCACGTTTACCATTTTCCCACTCAGAGTGATGGGAAAGCTAGCAAGGTATCCTTTGGGTAGGAACGTGTGGCCATCGAAAGCTTTGAGGGAATTCGATGGCGGGGTTAGAGTAGGAGAACCTAAATTGAGCCAGCAAGCTTGTGACATAACGCAGGTCGAAGCACCTTCGTCTATGACAGTGCGATGGATGGGTCTCCCTTTCGACACAACCTACACCTGGAATGCGAGTTGATGTGAGAGGCGAGGTTTAGCCTTTTCCATATCAAAGATTGCTAGCATGGAATCCTGGGGGTCTATTCCGCCAATGGCCGAAAGCAAGGCTTTCCTTTGTGCTGGACAGGTTTGTAATACTTCAAGAGCAGACATAGCTGACGGTGCCTGCGCCAAATCTTCTACAATATTGTAGTTTTGGGCTGCACGTGCAGAGGTATTATGAGTCGTGCGTCGAAGTGTCCCTTTGGGGGGACAAATTACAGGTTCAACAGTAGGCCTTTCGATATGTAAATCGTTGGGCGGCGGCGGATTGGAACTAGTTCCAGGTTCCTGAGCATCTATGGTAGGATTTCCATAAAGCTTGGCGCGAGTTTGAAGGTCAACATTCTCAATGCCATAAATGGCAGATGGTCCTTCGCTGGAAGGATACGAACCACCATTGCCCCATTGATGGGGTTGTGGCAGATTGTCAACCATGTGTTGATGTTGCTGCGATTGATTGGGGAAAGGATTGTGAAGAACGACAGGTGTTCACCCAGAATCCTTGTTAGCAATAAAATCGGTGCATTCCTGCAGCCGAGGACATTTGTATGTCAAGTGATCCTCCGAAAAAATTTTGCAAGGAAATTTCATGGGTTTATCCTTTCCTTTGTCATTTCTGGCAGCATTTTTCTTATTGGGGTTATTCTGATTATCCGACTGCTCTTCCGAAGAAGACGTTTTCTTCTTGTTCTTCTTATTTTTCCCGCTAGGTTTTTGTGAGATTTGCACCGAATTTATCTCAGCGGGAGGAAGAGGAGTCATTTGATGGGGGGCGGTGGTAGCCGAGGATGGCTGGGAGGTTTTCCTCCGAGACTGATTGGTGGCTACACCAGAGATCGTGCCAACAAGACCATCGACATGAGCTTCGATTTTCTGAGTAGACGGAGGGTTTGGGTTACCAGGGGCATGGGGGAGCAGATCGTAAAGTGTGCCGGATTGTGAATAGATTAAATCCAGGTGTTGGGCACGACGAATACATTGATCTTCTGTCACTGCACCAGAAAGGCCAATGTCTTTAGAGATGTGGGGTAAAAGAGACTTGCAAAACCAATTGGCTAAGAGATGGTCTGGTATTGGCGCTTTGACGAGCCTCCTCCTACGTCTCCATTCATGAATATGGTCGGAGATGTGGGTGGCGGTGTCTTGGCGCAGTGATGTTAACAATTCTGTTCCGGTTTCCACTCTAATTGGCAGTTGGAAGTTCTTTAAGAACTCCGTTGCTAAAGCGCTAAACGTATTGATGGCGGCGCATGGCAATTCAATGTACCACTTGGCGGCATTTCCTGTAAGGGTGCGGGGAAACAGTCGAAGTCGGACACTATCATCTACCATGGAATTGGATATGGACCATAAATGGAAGGTAGTGATGTGTGTGGCTAGGTCGTCCCCATGTTTCCCATCGAACTTCGGGATATCAGAAGGAATATTATGCGGTATTGGAGGCCAAAGCGGTTTGTGGTTGATGGGGTCGTTCGTCAGCTTATGGATGTCGGGTATGTCCAAAGCTACCAAGAATGGCAATTGTGGATTTTCCCCCGAGTCTAACCAAGGCAGTATGGGCTGACTACTTAGACCATAGGGTCCCCCCATCCACGTGTTACTAGAAGGGTAAGTGGGACTTTGATAAAAACCCCCCATAGGTGGAGGAGTAGGAACATATGGTTGCTGTCCATAGGGCATAATGTATTGCGGGGAAAATGGTTGGTTTCCCCCTGCATAAAAGTGCCCTCCCATTCCAGATGGAGGTTGGGGTTGGTTAGTCCAAATGGATGCAATAGAGTTTCCCAGAGGCATACTAGTACTTGCATAATTTGGCAACGGTATAGATCCTACACCTATGTTTGAACCACTTAAGGGGATGGTATTTACAATGGGTTGTCCCATTTGTCCTGAGGATTGCATAGGAAGAGAAATATTCCCTGCTACCTGCGTACTGATAACACTGGCCGCTGGTATAGTGGCAAGGGGGTTTGAACTCAACAGAGGGTTCCAGCTGAAAGGGTTGCTAAAGGGCACCGAAGTAGTCATGCTCGTGGGAGGAGCTACCGTGGGCCCCAACGTGGTCACGGTAGGAGTAGATGTCGAAGGGTTCGGTAAACTACTGACAGTTGTGTTGATCATAGGATTGGGGGTAGGTATATGTTGACTACTGGGGTTACCCAGTAATGGCATAGAACTGACCACCGGAGGGGAGGATGGTGGCGAACTAGGGATGGTTGCCATTGGTATCGATCCTGTGGATACAGGTGGAGAAATAGATGTTGGTGCTGCCGCAGAAATATCTCGGCATGGTATAATCTGGATTATCACAGGCCCTAACGGATCAGTGAGCGGAGGATTGTAATTAGGTACAATGCCTTCAGTGAAAGGGTCCTCCGGAAGTTTCGGATGATAAGGGTCTATGTGATAATCAATATTAGTCAGAGGAGACTGCTCTTCTGTAGAAGGCCCGGGTTCACCAAGGTTCAGTTCTTCCTCAAGGTTGAGAGGAGGTAGACCTTGTCGTCGTCGAGACAGATGTCGTGGGTCAGGGGACGCCACGGTGACCGGTTTAATTTTAACAAATTTTATTAAATTGTGATCTATTATAAAGTCTCAAATGACAGTAACCACACACCTAACAAAAAAAAAGAAAAAAATAGCACTTTCTAAAATCAATCAGCAAGCAGCCAGAATAGGGTGCCCTATCTGAGTAATACCATTCACTGGTGATGAAATCTACTATCGCAATAGTATACAGAGAGGGTTGGTCGAAAGTACAGTTACGGTCACTCTAGAGCTTCGCCCGAACCTCAGACGATAGGTGTAAGCACTCTCGTGAAGACGAGTACCCTCCTAAAGACCGAAGACAGAGTGGGTCTGTCTGTTTCAGGTACCAGGACAGCCCGTCCCAGTCACCTTGTGTAAGTCCCTAAAAGTATGGCCACTAGGGATACCTCAAATCACAGACATCATCAGGGGGGTCCACGGTCAAGGACAGTGTGCTATATGGGCAGAATACCTAGATCCCCGATCTAGTTTTGACATCCCCGAAGGGAACCCCAATATATAACACACCCACCAGATGTAGTCGAAGGTGGGCTACCTTCTAGTGCACCCAAGTGTTGTCTTGCGCTGAGCTCCGGTAAAGGAACGGTCTCGATAATATGAGTGCAGCAGGATTTCACTCGTTAATGACTCTAGTTTTCAAGTTTTGAGATCTTGGGTAGTTTTCTCACTTTCCTAACCCAAGATCCTAGCCTGAACTATTGTTTGTGTGAGCTCAAAAAGAGTAATTAGATTTATTTTAGTATCGCTTTATTTTTAGTGTACTTTATTATTAGTCTTGCGGAGGGGGAATGGACGTATGAAGTATAGTGACACTCTGACTCAAGAAACCATGCAAAACATGCTCTAAATATTAAATTCAATGAAGAGTGTTTCTACAGGGAGAGGTTTCTTTTTCAATCATCCATGCACCAACATGTAAATAACACAGCTCAAATTTTAAAGATTCAAACTTCTATCTACCTCTTTTAACAGTCTATGAACTAAAACTTTCAGAATAAACTCAGCTAGATGCAGAAAAATATAAAAAAAAAATATTTTCTCTTAAAAAGTAAATGTTTTGCACACTAACTAAACAAGAGAAACAAATAACAATGCCAGCTTAGTAGACAAGCACAGGGATTCAGTCAGTGAAAGGTACTGATGGCAAAAAAACTCTACAGCTAAAACACAGTCACAGCAGTGAACAACAAGGTTTTTGGCTGAGTAACGCTCTGTCTGTGAGAAAATACAACGTTATAACGCACTGTATTTAAGCATAGACCACATTATAATGCACTGGATAGCCTGCATAGGTCGCATTAACCAGGGAAAAGCTCTTCAGTTGGCTAGACAGGAACAGGATTTAACTCTGCAAGCGTTTGGTATGTCTACTGGGCATAAAAAATGGTCGGAAGGATCTGTGAATAGAGGAGAGAAGAAATGAAGGAAAGAAAAAATAGTCTGGAAACTATGGGGGATCTCCCCAGTGGAGTCGCCAATCTCGCTATAGGGTAAACTGCTTGGGTTGTTGGTTTTCGAATATCCCTCTCAGGGCTTTCTGGTGCCCGAGGCAGACAGTAAGATTAGCTATGCTGTTCACAAAGATGGCATGAGCATGTTCATATTAGCTTGAAATAACTTGAAGGAATACAATAGAGAATTACCTCTTTGATACTCTTGGAATCCCTTGGAGAGCGTTGCGCAGCGAAGCAAGAGTCCTTCTTCACCGGCTCCAAATCTGAGTCCTGCAATCAGTCAAAGCACCCGCGTAATTTCTAATATAACAAGTATCCTATCAATTAAATCAATATACAATAAACATCTAAAATATACACATCTGATCCATTAATATCATACTATGTAAATGATCAAACAATAATGACAATATTAAGCATTGAATGGACAAAATGAACACAGTTCTATTGATTTTGAAAGAAGGAGGATTACAACCATCGGTTGTACCAAGCCCTCCTCAGTCTCCCAATCTCTCTTCTCTCTCAAGTGAAGAAGTCCAAGTCAACAAGATCTCTAGGAACCTCTTTGACTCTTGGCCTTCACAATGCCACACTATTCTCTATTCCATAAGTATACAAGAACCTTGAGCAGTCCTTCGACCTTCAATTAAGAGCCTTCAGCTCCTTCTTATAGGAGAGGGAGAAGGCCATTGTTTCCCTTCTCTTTCCACTAGTTTGGAATGGAAAAAGCTTAGATGTTTCTTTGATCTCTATGCTTTTGCCTCTTTTTGAGTTCAGTCTCCTATGGCAATGACCAATAATGAACTGGTGCTTCTGCAGTTTCCTTTGTGAACTGACTCCTTTGTGAGGGAAAGTCGGAGATTCAAATCATTCTCTGTGCTATTTTCCCAATTCAAACTTAAAACACGGGTAACGCTCCCCTCCAGTGTAAACAGAGCGTTTCCCTAGCCACTAACGCGGCTAATGTACTGATTGCATGCGTTATAACGCTCTTGTTCTGTTCTATATAGGCGTTACCCTGGAAGAAATAGGTTTAATTTAGGTCTTTGTATCCCTTCCATAATTGTCTTCCCCTCTGAGTTGATGAGGAGGTATTTTGACCTGTAACACCTCTACATCATGAAATAAACTTATTATAGAGCCCGGGCAGTGGTGGAGAAATGCAGTGGAAACCCGGAGGAATGGTGGCGGAACGGTGGAAACAGTGAAAGCGATGAAAAAGTGGTGGAAGGGATGGTTAATATTGTAAAAGCCCAAAGATTAAAGCTTGGGCGTAATGCAAAGGAAAACACAGGAATACACTAAAGCAGAGCTATGGATGTGGGACCCGGTGATGGCGGAGGGCGATCAACTAAGCCTTGATGTAAAACACAAAGGCTTGGAATTTGGCAGAAATACACATAAAATGCATAAAACGCAAAGGAATGTGGTGGAACGACGTATGAGGTGGGATCGGGGATCTAATCGCAATCAGAGATCGGAGCGGGTGTCAATCGCGACACACATATCAAATGTTGCGATTGTGATCGGTGGGATGAGGCGATTGAGCGATGACCGTTGGATTGGCGGGGAGGATGGATGGACAGGATCGAATCGGAGCAATCGAAATCGGGGACAGGAAGATAGGACTTGCAATTGCGATCGGAGGTCAGGGCGCGATTGAGCGGTGACCGTTGGATCGGGGATCTGATCAACGGTTCACGTTCAATCGGAGGGAGAGTCTGATTGGGCAATCGGAGAAAGGACTTGCGATTAGGTCCATCGGAGGAATGGAGCGATTAGCGCGGAACTGTTGGATCTTTGGGACGAATCAACGGTGGGAAGAGCAATTAAGGGAGCAGTGCGATCGGGGGATCGGGAGACAGGACTGCAATCAACGCAATCGTAATGTATCGCGATGTGATTAATCGCGTCGCAAACACTTGCGATGCGATTAATCGCATCACAAACACTTGCGATTGGAATGATCGGGGGTCGACACACAAACAATGCGATTGAATGGACTTTGCGATTGTGATTGACCTGAGGCGGGGTTATATATATATAAAATAAACTTTATAATAAATTTTATGGGGCGTGGAAAGGGGAAGTGGTTTAATACATGGTGGGACTTTATAATAAATGGTGACGTTGTTTATTATAAGGTTCTAAGGGGCATGGTTGGGGAAGTGGTTAGCATATAAATCGCGGATTTGTGTAAACGTGCTTTACCATGCGATTTTTATCGGAAGAAAGAGGAAAGAGGTTAGGCCTTATAATAAGGTCGGAAAGTGGGTCTTTGGCCCATTACAATGTGATTTAAAGGTTAGGAAGGGGAACGATAGAGGAACAAAGAGGAAAAATGGCCAACAAAGGTTAGAGGAGGAATTTAAAGGGGATTTTGGGGAGATTTGAAGGGTAAGAAGGGAAATAGAAGGGGAAGACAAGGGGGAATAAAATTGAGGCTATGTGGGGGGGGAAATAAGAGGGAAAAGGATGCCTTTGGGCATTTCTTCACAAACAGAGAGGCTTTATAATAGGAATCAGCAGAGGGGAATTTATCAAAGGATAAAAGACACATGGAGGCCTCAAGGAGACTGTGTTTTCAGAGGAAATGCATTCCTTGAAGGCTCAACAACAACTTAGCCCCCTGTTTTGCTTGTCAAAAATCTCATAGGGGGGCTAACAGAACCCAGAGTAAAAAAAGTTCCATGGCCGTGGCATTTAAAACACGACCAAAATTTCTTCCAGCATGTGACAGGTCAATCCAAATGCTACGGTTGGATAAAGCTTGGATCCGAAACTATCACATAAGTTGTTACCTCACCTCTCATGTGAACAAATTATATACCGTCGGAGGTTACGTTATAGGAAAATGTCATATTACAATTTAATGTCACAGTGCGACATGTGACCACAAAGATTGCTGCCAAAGTCGTGGTTTAGATAGTCACCGATTTGATGGTTTAATGTTGCAGTTTTTAAAATGTCATGTGACCAAAAACCTTGGGGCCGCCGGCGAGTTGGGACCACCGATGGTCCCCCCCTCAACATTGAAACCTATACACTTTAAAATAATGTGGAATAATTATATGGTAAGAACCAAAGTGTAGCGGAGACAGTGGACAGTTGTGCAGGCACGCCGAAGTTCATGGGGTCAAACCCCTTGGACCGAACAAAAATTTTGACCCACCGTACAGGGGACATATGGCAGCCTCCTGGCTGGCCACATGCCACCCAACCATTGGTCCTTCTCAACAAATTCGTACAACCAAATCAACGACCCAGAAAAAGCCACTTGGCATGATGTGATTGGTTATAAGAAAAAGGGAATATTCCCAGTATATGCCACCTACTGATTGTACCTGCATGATGACTGGGCATCCAAGTCACCCTGACACAAAAAATTTAGCTGTTTAGGAAAACGAACAAAACGTGATATCTTCCTCATACGACATTAGTTTTTCAAACCATTTGCGGCACCAGAATCAGAACAACGAGACCCTTCTGGTCACTCAGGTTCAGTATAGTTTCGAGAACTTTAAATTTTGAGCAAAACACATGATCTCCTCATCACCGCATAACTCCGAGAATTCCAAGGACCATTCAGTACACACCGCATCCACTTCTGCGACCATTTCTAATGAAATTCCAATAGGAACGGTGATGAAGATTGACACTGAGGTGGAAGTTGAATCAGATATTTCCCATGCAACTGCATTTAACCCAACCATGATAGAGTCAAGAATTTTCCTTAACCTACTTATTCAAAAAAACTTACCAATGGTTGAAGCTACACCAAGAAAAACCATTTTCAGAATTTCAGCAATCCCTACTAGCATTTCCTCCATTCATTCTCATTCCTCCATAAACCCTCAATATAAACCCAAATCTAACCCTGCTAACGTCCCTGAATCAACCAAAATTCCTGCAACGGAAATCTGACCAATCCATTTCTAACAGCCAGCTGATCAGAGAGAGGCATCCAAGTCCCAAGGCGATGAGAAGCGGGGACCTCCATGGGTGGACACCAAGTCAATTGTTCAATTTCATACAAGAAATAGCATGACAGGAAGAATCCCGCATAATTATCTGGTTTGGAAGCATGAATAATAGCAACAATAGGTACTAGTGCTTACTGAAGAGCGCAACCAGCTACAACAGGAAAGAGACACTCTCAAACAACAACTCGATCAATTCATTGAATATTTCCAAGGATTATGGCCTACAATAGCAAGAGTAGTGGAGGTCGCCCCAATAGATATTTTGGCATGTGATATTGTGAAATGCTCTCTCCGTTCTAGGATATCATGTAAAAACCTCAGCAATGAAAATGATGAACTTAGGAAGACCTTGTCAGCCAGACCAGTGTTGCAAGATCGAGATACGATATACGCAAAAAGGATAACTCAGAAGAAGGAGAAAATGAATAAGCTAAATGAGACACTAGGAAGTATAGTCACTGAGGAATATACATTGATGGAGAAGATCCATGAATGCTCAAACTCACTAGCTATGAAATCTCGACCTATATCCGAGAAATTGCACAAACTTGTTACAAAAATTAAGGGAACCACCGACCCAACTACCCATAGACAACTATATGATTAAGCTAATGCCTTATAGATGCATATTCAAATGATCGAGGAAAACTCCACCAAGGCCAAATAACTCCTTCGCAACCTCATGCCTCCAATCAAATAGAAATCAAAACTGATTCAACAACTGGTCTCAGACTTAGAACCTAAATACATCTCATTGTTCGGAGACCTGCCATAGCCATTTGAAAACACTCATGTAGAAAAAGTGGTACATGCTACAGACACACTAATGAAGACTTGATAGGAGGCTATCACTACCTTCCTCGATCTCAAGAAATAGGCCATAAAGAAAGTCCCAGAGTTGGGGCCTTTGTGTAATATTCCTAATTAGGAAAAATAGTAATATAGAATATAAAACTGGAAATTGCAGTAAAATATCATTACATAAACATGAGTAGATCATAGATCCATTTTATTAGATATCTTAGCAGAAAATGAGTACAATATCTTGAGGAAAAAGACACTCAAGCTAGGCCAAAACAAGCCTCAAATAACCCAGTACATAAAACATGAGATACTGCCGCTATAAAAAATGTCAGAAGGTCATGTATGTGTAGTCCTATGGAAAATAACTACAGGGTAAAACTAGAAATACATAGAAATACTGATATAGTCCTTAGAAAATGTTGGGATCAGAGATATAGGCTTTCTAGTACCATTCCAAGACAACCTAGAAGGGGTTTCCAGAAATACACAATATGAAAATTGTAGCCCTAGGGATTAATTACACTCTGCAACTGTGTGAATACTGGGAGGTTTCTGATTTGATATAAAAATGGCTAAAACTTCTCCCAATAGGTCCTCAGGATGAAGGGTTGCTCCCTTCACTGGAAAACAAGCTCAAAAACTTGGGTACTTGATCCTCCACTGCAACTGCCTTGCAAAATAACTCAATTCCTGAAGGAGACTACATTGCTAAAGATGGATGAAGCTTGGCCTAATGAAAGATGGTGAAATCAAGCTCAAAGGAACCTCTCCTGAGTGAGAACTCGAATTCCCTCGAGGATGAGGGTGGGATTTCGGCCCGGAAACACCCTTAAGTTAAACAGCACAACAGACTCCACTAAACAGTTGAAGCGTGCATAAAGTCATAAAATCCTAAACACAAAAAATATTCATAATTCCTTCTATGGCTTCCATACCCTTCCTTATATGCTTTGTGAGCTTCTTCACCCTTGGTCCCACTCATTAAATATGCTATTCTCATGGAGACTCCCTCCCACTATGACTACGCGGTCCTCCAATAACTCTCCACTACCTCCATGACAATGCTATTGATTTGGTCAACCTTGACCCCATCCTCATGCTTTAACCCCTATTAACACCTAAGAGTAATTTATTCAACTGATACAATGGTTCACATTCACATTAGAAGTGGTTTTATTCCTACTAAGGAGATTTATGGGTCTCTCTACCCTATTGTTATTGACAAAAGTAAAAATTAATATTCCAACTAGCTGAAGGCTAATCAGGAATATTATAGTCCTCCCCTCCCAAATGTTTCTTGTCCTCAAGAAACTGCAAGGGTGGATGCTACAAAATATCCTCTCCTTCCCCTGTGGCAGCCTCATCCGATAAATTCCTCCACTAAATCAGATGTTCTCCAATGAACCTGCCCCTTATATGCCCCTCCCCTCCAAAGTGTTCGAGTTATCATTTGGTGATAAAACCAAATGGCTCACATCATAAAGAAGTGGGAGGTCCATGGTGGCAACCACATGTTGTATAATGGCCTCATTGAGGCATGGGATATGAAAAGTGTTGGGGATCTCACCCCCAATGAGAAGCTCCAACCCATGTGTTACTCCAACAAGATGGATCGCCCTGTGTGGTCCATAGAAAATATTCTCAGTGTCCTTATTCTGCAATATAAATGGTCTATATGGCTGAAAATGGAGATAGACCAAATTTTCCACCCCACGTTGTCTCTCTTCCCATCCATGATTTGTGTAGAAATTCTGCTGATCTTGGGTTGTAGCAAGGTTGTCCTTAAGAGACCAGAATGCATCCTGACTCTCTAGGATCCAATCTTTGGTTCTAGGAACCTTTCTTGCTCCAACCATTCTAACAAAAATTAATATAACATCATCACCATATGGAACCAAAAATAGAGATACACTGATTGCCCTATGAAATGTTGTATGGTGACAATATTTCCCCAAGTGGAACCAGCGCAACTCTTCTCCTTGCTACCCCAAAACATAATGTGGTAAGTAGCTTCCCACCCACTTGCTTGTTGCCTCTATTTTCTCATCTGCCTGGGGCTAGTAACTGATATTTGGTGTAAATTGGGTACACACCAAACAAGACATCACCTTCCCAAAGAAATCTACAAAGTTGATATCTCTATCATTGACCATGGTCCCAAGAAGACCATGAAGTCCAAGGAGAGTCTTGCCCTCTTGTGGAGCACTGCACTATAAATAGATGGAAAAGGAATCTAAATGCTTTGTTAGTTGACCAATGATTATAAAGTTACAATCCTTACCATGTACTATTGGCAAGCAGGTGATGAATTCCATAGATGAGCTCTCCCACCTCTCTCCCAGAAAAGGAAGTGTCTGAAACAACCTTACAAGGTGGTTTTTCTCCTCCTCATTCTTGAAGCAAACTACGCACTTCCTGACATACTGGAGCACATCCTCCTTGAGACCTTCCCATGAAAATCTCTCCCTAATGGCATAATATGTTCTGATGAAACCTTGGTGGTCGAAAAGGGGTGAATAATATGCTGCATGTAGAATCTTCTCCTTAAGCTTAAAGTATCTAGTAAAGAAGATATGATCCTAGTAATAGATTACTCCACCCATCAATATATATCTTTCTTCGGTCACCTGCCCATCAAGTACCTCACATGTGAAGTGCTTCTTGGAATACTCCACCAATAGCTAGGAATCCCAATCTGGATCCAAACTCATCAATGACAGCGCTATTGGCCTTTGTGTTAAGGCATCGGTGACCTCATTGATTCCCCCTTTGACATGTTCAATTCCAGAGCCAGATGTCACAATTCTGCTAACCCCCTTTGGTTGCCTCCCTTGCAGCTAATTTTTCTCAAGAAAATATTGAAATTTATGGTGACCAATATTCACTTGGAAGCTATTTCCCATCTAGAAATTCCTAAGTTTTTCCAATGCATGCATGAAGGCTAGAAACTCTTTACCATATATGGAAGACTCCTTCGTATGTGGAAGTATCTTCTGAATCTCAAAGGCTATGGAATAGACCACTTGCACCATAATTGTGCCATCATCCACTCCTTAAGCATCACCTTTCAGTGCAAAAGGATTGGTGAGAGTTGGTAATACCAATACTGACTAAATATTCACCTCCTCCTTGAGCCAATCCAAGGCCCTCTATGTTGTGTTGGTCCCATCTAAGGTTCTCCTCGTAGCCATATCTATGAGTGGTGCCACTTGTTGTGAGAACTATTTAACCAACTCTTGATCCATTGGCCTTCTTGGTGAAATGCCTCCAAACACTAAAAAATCATGATCTAGAGTAGACTTCATATCTGGGTGGATTTATTTGTGCTTGCTTCCTCTGTGAAAATCAGTCTCCATCTTATGTGAGGAGGCTTCCTAAGGTGGATAGGTGTGCATGCCCCTAAATATTTGATGCTTACTGTTATTCTTATCTATCCACTCCATATGCAAGGTCTCCCAATATGTGGTGACCTTCCCCAATGTAATCAACCACTGCACACCCAATATCACATTGGTGTCAGGAATATCGACCAAAAAGAACTGATTTTTCAAAGTGTATATCGCAAAGGTTACAGAAAATGCTAGAACATACTTCACGCATTGCATGGTTTTAGCTCCCGAAACAAAAACTAAGAATCCTTCAAAATCATCAGTGAAAATTTATCTCCTCTTCACTAACTGAGTGTCAATAAAATTGTAGGTGGCCCCACTATTGGGTCAATTTACTGTTGTAAACTAACACAAGTATTTATTATCAATATGTGTTAGTCAAACTTAGAAGCATCCCCAAAGTATATGGGTTTCAGTTGTGATCAATTCAGAAGATGGTTTATTGATGATTAGGGAAATGCATATTACAAATATAAATCTAACTTAAATAATTTCTAAATTCTAAACAATAGATTAAGATAAATGAAGTAATAATTGAAGAGGCTCTTCACTAAAAGAGGTCCTGGTTGACCTTCATCATTTATTTCATTTATCATCAATGCTATTGTGAAAATAGGAATTTAACTAAACAATAGATTAAGATACATGAAGTAATAATTGAAGAGCCTCTTCACTAAAAGAGGTCCTAGCTGTCCTTCATCATTTATTTCATTTATCATTAATGCTATTGTGAAAACATGAATTAAAAAAAATAGGAAAGATGAATCTCAGTTTTGAAATCTTAATCAGATAGAAGAAGTATTTAACTTAAATACTAGTTTGTCTCTTCGTATGCAAAATAGAAACAAGATTAAGATCCATCAACAATCAAAGCATGTAAATACATGTAAAGATGAATTCTAACTGAAAATATTGATTAGATATAAAGAGTGCTTGAATTAAACACTTGTTTTTCCTTTCATATGCAGGTTAATAATGATCATTAGATTCAGTAATACTTGAAAATAAAAAAATTAAGCATAAGCAAACTAATTTTTAAATTGCAGCTACGAAATAAACTAAGAAGTGCACTTAGCTCGGTGTGGGGGCCCTCCACCCTTGCCTCGCACACTGAAGGTAAATTCATCTACTTAATAGTTCAATCAATCCACCATCATGTAACAACATCAAAATATGATAAAACAGACCTTCAATTATGTCTCCAAGTCTTAGAAATAATAATAATAAGTCACAGAAGTTCCATATCAAAGCCTTCAAAGTTTGAGGATTAAATAGACAAAATATCTAAAAAAATCATCTAAAATAGCTAAAATAATCATAAATATCCTTATCCTATCATATAAAATCGAATTCATCTATCAAATCCATCGTAATCTATAAAATGCCACAAAATAAGAGTTTTCACCTAGTTTCTAGGGATCCTCCATAAAGACTGGTCCTGTTTGACCGCCTTTGTCTGGGCCTATTAAAGCTCAATCTAACTGTGCCAAAAGATGTACTATTCTTCTTCGTTCCTGAGCTTTTTAGAAACATATCCAGTTCGATCCCAAGTGTCCTGCACATATGCAAACCATAATGCTATTACGAGAATTTCTAATGCTGTCCAAAAATGCACTTAAATTCCAATTTTTACAAAAACATCTTATAATGGAAAAACATAAATTAAATACCTATATATGCATATTTGGGTAAATTTAAGGTGGATATGATGGTAAATAGATGGATAATATGGAAAAATAAGGTGTATTTCCTAAACAAAAAGAGATAAAAAACAAGGGCCAACATCTCCCCCAAACTGATGATCAAGCATGTCCTCATGCTTCATGTTTCCTCTTTGACCTTCGGAGCCCTAGTGCTAATCCCATTCCTGATCCTGAAACCTCATGCTATGCTGTGTACAAAAGAGAATCCATGTCTTTTCCCTGCTCTTCCTTGTAAATGGAGGTTTTAACCTTTTGTTTCTCATACTTAGCTGTCCATGAGTTTTTCTCCTGAAGCCACCTGAATGCTTGTGTATAGAGAAGATTGTTTTTGTTTTTTAACTTTCCAATTTCCTCACTTATCTTCTCATTCTCGTTAACTAATTTCTCATTGGTTAGTTTATAAGTTTCATTTTCCTCCTTCAGGTGCCTCTCCATGATTTTTCTTATCTCTAAGCTATCAGTCAACTCTCTAACTCTGGAAAGGTTTTGATCTTCCCTCGTTGAATCTTTGGAAACTAATGCAGCTTCCACCTCATTGATTTCAAAATAGGAATATTTATCTATAGGATTCTCATACACTTCATGTTTCAGTCTCTCAAGGATTTCATTTACCTGTTTTGTTATAGGAGATGTTTCCATGACTTGTATTTCTGGTTCTGTTGAATGCTTCTTTTTCTGTCTGCTGGAAATAGTAAAAATAATGTTTCTTTTTCTAACATAACTATCTCCTGCTTTTCTTTCACCTCGTTTTAGGATAAAGAGATGAATGCAAAATTTTCCTTGTTTCTTCTATGTGTTTAAGTTTGTTTTCCACAACTTGTTCTACAAACTCATTTTAAACCAAGAAATCTTCCCAAACCATCACTTTGACTTTCATATGATAATCTACAAGAATTTTGATAAGTCCCTGATGAATAAATTGAGTCTCTTTGGGTTTAGTATTTTATTTTATGCTTTCAATCATTTTCATCAAGTTTTTTGTAGAAGAAATAGGGCATATTTATCCTTATATTCCCTTTGATGTGTTGTAGTAACCTGACATGGTAAATGTGTACTACACTAAATCTATTGTCATAAGTGGTGAACTTAAGAATTATAAATACCAGTTTTGCCCATGGTTCATTGAACCATTCCCTTGGGATCTCTTTTGATATATCAAAATAACCCTTCTTGTTTTTATCTAAGAAAAATGCCCAGCCCTTGTATATAAAATGTAAGCCCTTGTGATATAATTCACCTGAAGATGGAAAATCTAAAGCTTCAGAGACATACTCAGGAGTCAAAGGGATATGTAAGTTGCACACCATGGTTTCATTCTGTTTGAATTTATTTACAAATTCTCTTGTGACCTTCTCATTATGACCTTTGAACTTTCAGAGAAAACCTATTAACCCTGACTGATAAATTTTTTCCACTGTTTCCCTACTCTAGTGTTCTATTTGGAAGTATTTAGGTTCTTCTCTTTAGGTCATTTGGTGTGAAAAACATTTTATATAACCATCTACCGTCATTAACTTCATCTTTTAAATAAAAATATAAGCACTAGATGTAATCATGGTAGTAGGCTTACTTTTTTTCTTCATTGCCTTTGTCAATCAATCAATCCTCTATTTTTCTCTTTTGAAGAATGTGAGCTTACTGTAAATAAACAAAATAATTTGATAGAAAGGTTTCAATAAAACATAATTTTATGTTTCTAATATTATACCCTCTATTATGTTTCTAATATTATGCCCTCTATTTACTTCTCTGTTCTCCTTAAAAACAATTTATGTCTCTATTTTGTAAAATAAATTGGATTGTTTAAAAAAAAAATTGGATTTTTTTTTATTTTTATACAACAGTGTTTTTCACTCATCAATTGTGTTAGTGTCAGTCTAGTCATACTTCCATCAGTGATCAAAGTTACTCTTTGCATTTTCATATTAGGAGTCCCATAATAATCAATTTCACCGTTCCGCTAGGTCATGGATTCATTGATGGTAGTAATTCTTCATCAGTTTTCCCTTATGTGAAACTTGCTGATTTTCCTCTCTATGGTCTTCAGTCATTATTCACTTTCATACTCAAAATCATATCAGTAGGTCATAGGATGGGTCTCATTAGTTTCTATGGTCTCCCCATTATCAAATTAATGAGTCAAAGGTCAATAATATCAGCAAGGTCATGAGGAAGTCAATAAATTCAAAGTCACATCACCTGGAAAAATCAGAGAGATATTTTTATTCAACTTGATGTAATTTTCACCTCAAAACCATGTTTTGAGGGGAAAACATGATATTTTTCCTTTATTATTATTCATTATGTAATTTTATATCTTCATATGTAATAAGTCACAATTCAGAAGCTGTTATCTCCACAAAGTGATGTCCCTGCTTTCAGAGAAGTTTTCTATAGCATGTTCGATGCCAAATCATCCTCTAAGTAGATCCATCAGAAAGAGACCAGAAAGATATTTCCAACGGTATAATACACTCTCAAAACTGACTTCTGGATTGAATTCTATGCCTAAGTGAAGTAAAAGTCTCCTATTCCCTAAACCTCCCCTATTTTCCATGTTCCTCTTAAACTTTATGTTTAAAGTTTAATATCTTTTCTTATAAACCCTTTTTCCTCCTTTTCAATTATAAAATCACATTAGAAAATAATTTAACAAATATGCGATGTATTCCATAAACCACTTCCCCTTCATGCCTTTAAACCTTATATCAAAGTTCAAAACTTTATATTATAACAAAACCCGCATAACCCAAGTCCCTTCCCCTTTCAATCGTATCGCATGTTTTATTTTTATGTCTCGATCGGCCCATCGCGAAAGTTTCCGATGCGATTGCCCCAATAGCTTACCCCTCGATGGAAAATCCCCCGATCAATGTCTCCATCGTCGATCTCTTGGTCCGATCCGATGGCCCACAGCTAATCGGGCCATCGGCCATCGGCACTTCCATAAGTCCCCCTCCGATTTCCGATTGCGATTAATCCCCGGGCCCACTATATAGTACTTCCACCCGCACATTATAAAGGGCCTTCCCCTTTGTTAAAAGAAAATTTTGGTTTCATTTCATTTATATGAAAGACCATCCCTAATCGCATTGGCGATCTCATATAAATCACTCTGCCCCACTCTCGAGCCCGATTGCGATTGCGATTAATCTCGGGGCCCACCATTTAAAACCCTCCGCCATTCGTTACAAAACCCCTTTTTCCTTTGTAAAGGTTAAAAATTCATCCATTTTTTTTATTACAAAGGCCTTCCTCCCCATCGCATCGCAATATTTGTAATATGTTACTCCCCTCTCCCGATTCCGATTCTGATTGCGATGGCACTGCCGATTGTTATATTACAACTGTTTTATTAATATGATATCCCTCCACCTGGATCACTCTGATTGCAATTGTAATGCAGGTCCCACCTCCTCTCCCTTCCTTCCTATTCATTATTTTCCCTTCAGTAAAGGCAAAGTTTCATTTCAAAGGCATGCTATTAATAAAAAGTCAGTTTTCTTCAAAACGGAAAATGGAAAGCGAAACGTCAGAGGCCGAGAACCAACGCTGTAATAGTCACATCTTCAGTTACGATTCAAAGGATCTACGCTACAAGTTTCACCTCCTCATTGGTTATCAACAAATTTCAAATGTAACACAGCTCTTCCTTTCAGAAAGATTATTGGCTCTTGTTTTCTATCTTTAGTTTTCAGTTCTTGAGCTGTTATAACAACTCCTCTTTCTGTCGATCTATATTCCCACAAATAAGTTCTATTTAATGTAATTGTAAATCATTTGTAAGAGGTCTGAAATTCTGAGGTCTGAAAACTCAGAAGTAGGGCAAACAGTGTGGTGGTGAGTTCTGCGCTCCATTGTACAGTTTGGCAGGGAATTAATAAAGTGATGCAGCTCTGATTTGTGGGATTCATGTGGCATGAGTTTTAGCATATGTCTCTCCTGTATGTTTCATATGTACATTTTTATGTTTCACCATTCATTCATAAACATTTCCAGTTGAATGTTTTCAAGTCAGAAAGGTAGAATCCATTTTATATGCTCTGCCTTGGGGAACCATTCATACTCTGTGTATTTTCTTCTGTTTGAAAAGGATTCATTTATTATGTCCTTTTCAGCTTCTCAACAGTCTTTCCACTCCATCTTATTTCAAATTGATTTCTAAATCTCCTGGTTATCTTGCCCCATGAAATACCTTGTATCCTAACTTCATTCCTCGGTTCATACTATCCTCTTGTCCCATACATCCCTGAAATTTCAGTCATTTATCAGAAATCCTTTTCCCATTTATATATCTAGCCTAAAATCAGTTTCATTATTGTGTTATTGAATATATATTCTATGGAGAGAGCCCTCTCCCGCCCTTGTAGGGCTAGCTACAAGGCTGAGTGTGGTTTAGTTGTTACCCTGATTGCCTTTTTCAGCCTGAGGTTCAGATTGGGTGCTAACATCTCTGGCAACCATACTAGGGACAATCGCTACAAACTTTTTGAATAGAAGATTCATCACCCCAGTAATATTTTTCTTGTAAAGTCTCGATGATGATATTTCAGAGTTTTCTAGGTTGATATAAATATTGTACAGTAGTAAGTTGACCATGTTAGCCACCCATAAAATTCTGTCATATCAGATGGTGGCTAAATGATGTTGGATAGTCTTCAAGGAAAAATTTTCATTACTAAAAAATATTGGCTCTTGAAAACTCTTGAAGGCCTCATGCCTCTGTCCAGATCCCACACTACTATTTTACATCCTAAAAACCTCTAAAAATCCTACAAAAATCCAAAGCCAAATACTACTGCAAACATCATTTTCCCCTTCCTTTCTTCCAAAAATAACCTCATTTTTCTATCCCTCCATCTCCCATGAAAATCCTATAATTTCATGTTTTCTCCCCTTTCCATTTCATAAAATCCATTTTATAAGGTCTAAGACCCCTTCTTAGCCTTATCGGAACCTTCATCTCCTTTGGAAAAACGTTGAAAAACCATAAAAAACACATATTTTCTATGCATCAGACTTTAGCGCCTTTCGCTAAGTCCCTAACCCTTTCTCCGTCCATGCGTCCTGGCGCCAGAAGCGATCGCTAAGAAATCAGGTGCTAAACCAATGAATAAATCCATTGCCGGTCCTGTTTTTCCTTTGTAAAGTCTGAAAACCCACATTTCCAAAGTTTTAACGTGAAAAATCAAGTCACGTGTTTTTTATTTTAAAATGGGTGGATCCGCCGCGCAAACGCATCACAGCCGTTCATCCAATTCGCAGATCCGATGGTGCGGAGCGTGACTTACCTTGTGGTCCCCACCGGTTCAAACTTTAAATCGTCACTATTGATCTGCTCCACAGATCGGACGGTGCGGAGCGCGCCTCCCTGTGGACCCCCCTGTCTGTGCGCTGTTTTCCCAAAGCCGCGTGGTATATTTCACATCACCTTTGGGCGAAAGGTGGTTTTCTCCCAATCAGCAGCGATTCCATACACTTGCCGCCATGCGTCCCCTGTACCTTTTTCAAAACTACCATCCCCGCGCATTAAAGTTATCCCCCACGCATTAACGTTCGGGCCAGGGCATGCAGAAAAATTTACCACAGCCATCCGATCTGGGCCCACTGATCCAACGGTGAACGCTCGCCAAAGTTTCTTGATGGATAACAAAGGTGCCCGCGTGATAAACCAGCCTTCATGCAGCGGCAAATCAATCTCCACCGTCGATCTGATCTGCAGATCGACGGCCCATATTTCATCGCCTGATTCTGTTGCCCAGTCAACGATTCCCCTCTGCTGACTTTCCATCGCCCGATCTTGACCGTCGATCTCTGCGCGATCGATGGCTCAGATTCATCCTTCTCCTTTGACCGCCCCTTTCAATCTCGACCGTCGATCTCTGCAGATCGACGGCTTGGATTTAATCTTTCTTCCACCCATTCCATGATCACTCTCGATGAATCTGGACCATTGGATGATGCCATCCAACGGCCAAGTTTCCTCCGTGCCTTCCAAATGTAGTAAAACCAATAAAAGAAGGATTTTATAACGTTTTGTTTGTATTTTGCAGGGTTTCGAAGGTTTTCACTATGAACGAAGAAAATTCGAAAGAAGAGGGTGATGACTCTCTTGCTCTCGATTTATCAAAGGAAATCGACCACCGGGTTTAAAACTTCACTTTTATCATTATTTCATGAACCATTGATGCATTACAGACCCTGTACAACCCTGCACAATAGAAAGAAAACATGGATTAAGTGCAGAAAAGGAGTATCAGCGCTGAAGGCCAGGAAATTATCAGAGCAGAGGAATGATGGACTGTTTACGAGGATTATGGCCCAAAAAGATTATTATAAACCTAATCGCCAGGTTTAAACAGAGTTCAAAACAAATATAAAAGGTGTGACCGACAGGAGACCCTCCACCGCCAAAAATTGAGGAAAATCGATCCCTCTAGCTACCACGGCACCACCTGTGCCTCGAAGTATTCATTCAGGAGCTGAATTTATTGATCAGAATCAGATATTTTGCCTCGACACAGCCAAAGAAGTTATTTCTGCCAAGAAATTCAATGCAAATAATATCTGCAGAGTTACTTCGACACCACACAGTGCCTCAAAGGTCAACAAGAACTCCCACCAAGTTTGAAATCATTATGTAAATCATTTAATACAGAAGATATGTATGTAAGTCTCCTCATTGAGCCCCTCGAAGGCCAATGAGCCATTTAATTTTGTATTAATTGTAATTGAGATCTTTCATCAGATCTCACCTCCTCATCCTTCTATATATACTATAGCAGAAGATGAGAGAGTGTTGGTTGTTGTTTGATTACAAGTTGTAACATTGAAACTCTCTGAAATAAATATACAAGTCTGTTGAAGTTGAAAAAAAAATTGAAGTCTTGGATGTCTTGATGATGTTGTTGCATGCTTATTCCTGAGAAGGCTCTATCATTGGATCCATGAGCTTGGCTGTTGGTGAAGTATTCTGAACTGTTCTATGTTTTTTCCCCTGTTTTCATTATGTTCCATAATTTCTTACTATAGTAGGTTGAAAGTTTTAGGCTAAGAAATGACTCCTAGAAGCACCTTAGACCTATTCATCCTTCACTGTTTTATGTTTTCTTTTGTTGAAGTATTTTAGAAGCTTTAAAATTTCTCTTTAGTCTTCATGCTTGTTTATTTCCTTAATAGCTCAAATAGTTGGTTTTAGCATGATTTATGGTTCTCCTTGCTTGCCTGCTATCACTTGAAAGCTGTTATTGAAGTCTCCCTTTGAGGTACCATTGTTTTAAGTTAATCAAAGAGGTCGGTTTTGATCTTGCCCTTTGCCATTGCTTGAATAGTTGTTTTGAAGGTCTTTATAGTTGTAAGCATAGATGTTATTTAGG
Source organism: Pinus albicaulis (assembly GCA_034641835.2). Taxonomy (NCBI): domain Eukaryota; kingdom Viridiplantae; phylum Streptophyta; class Pinopsida; order Pinales; family Pinaceae; genus Pinus; species Pinus albicaulis. Next base: position 525,082,228 of record CM076573.1, on the reverse strand, counting down.
TGTTCCCTCTTCTATGACTGCAATTATCAGTGAATCTTTTATGTTTTCTAAGTCCTTTAAAATAAAATCTTTGAGGAAATAGGGTGTTCCCCGAATCTTAGATTTCATTTTAAAAGTTGTCTTGAAGTCATTATTTGCTTAAAGAATGTTTGTAGAATTTATGGTTAGCCCTATCTATCAAATATCTCTTTATTGCTAAGTTATGTTTTCAAGTTCCCTTTGTTGAGAATTAAACTTCCCTTTCCAAATCATTAATGTCCATATCATTCCAAAAACAAAAGGATCCTGTGGCCAAGTTAGATTTGCCCTTTGATATCCCATATCCATTGATGAGTTTGTCATGACCTTATTTTGACTCCATTTCCCAATGAACCAGATATTTCCTCTTTCTGTCTATCTTTCCTAGACCTTTCATGTTCTGTTGTATCAACTCAATCCAACCAAACAAACATCTGCACTTAATAACTAGTCTAAAATCCATACTCAAAGCACACAATATAGACCTTTGCAAACAAATATTTGAGAGATCCCTCTCTGAGAACAGGAGGACTAGATCCTGGAACTCTAAAGATTGGTTCTGATGTTGCCTTGTCTTTTGATTTTCCAAACTATCAAAACATGGGACCCCAACATAATGGCGATCACGGTGGGACGCTTCTGAGTAAGCAACAATCTAAGTACCCTTTAGGACTCCAAAAATCCCTTATTTTCAAGAATATCCAGTGATTATTAGCCACCTCATCGCCACCAACATAATGGCGATCACGGTGGGACCTACTGATAATTAGAGGTTTCAAAACCGTTCTTTAAACTTTTTAGGTTCAGTATAACATAAGTAACCTTTTTTAAAGAACTACCTAACAAATGGTAATTATGATAGGACTTAATTGAATCAGTGACAAACTAAGTAAACCTTAGGATTCTCGTTAAGCCTTACCAAACCTTGAAGGAACCAGTTACCAAGCCATAAGAGCAACTCTGTTTGTTTGAACACCTTAGCTAAGTGAAAAATTAGACTTAGAACACTCTCTTAACCTATAAAACCAAAATAACTCAGAAAAACCCAAAAACATTTCAAGTTTGGCTTCATAATAAACATGGTAGTGGACCATAAAACCTTTTACCTCCTCACAAGCTAAAAACTTCCACTTTGTAGTAAAACACTCATTCTTATATATCACTTACATTTTGTTGTGTTTTACCTTATACTCTTAGACAGAGTCTGGAAAGGGCCAGGTAGCCTCCGGATCTCATCCTCTTTTTTAGGTGAAATATCTGGTGAATGCCCTCCCAGTCAATCTCTGGTTAGAGTTTGTTGTGTTTCAGAATATCCTTGCAAAAGGATATTTCAAAAACACTGTGGTGGACAGTGTACCTCTTAGAAAACATTCTAAACTTTCCACCTAGCGACTCCACAATCCTGAATAGACCTTAAGACTCCACTGGGAAGAACCCTTATCAGTATAATATCATTCAAATCTAGTTAGAGGACTGTAGGATTAAAATTTGCGTAAACAGATCAATTAACCTCTCAAAGATTATCATACTTGGTTGAACTCTTCTTGTTATTTGGGTCTAAAAACACAACATACTGGCTCCTAGAAAGATCCACACTAGAACCCATCCCGACCCTGATCCACCTGAGATAGTTGATGACCCAAAAAGAATCCTTAGGAAGTCTCCTAAGATAGAATCTTCAACTATTTTCAGATCACCTCCAAGAGCTAATTCAGTCCCTGAAAATCTTTCAGCTCTACAAAACTCACAAACTGACTTATTGAAACCTTTTAGAACTAGGTCATTTGGTGATTTAGATTAGCTAGACTCTCAGTCTTCACTTTCATCTCCTACGACAAGTGAACATCCTGGTAGTAGAGAAACAACACCTCTTGATTTAAACTTCCTTCATAACCTAGGTGTCTCTCATCCAAGATCAACTCAACAATCTACTGTTGTTCCATTCACTTTTGTCCACCCTTCATCCACTGTTCAAACCACTTCACTTCAGCCCACTCCTCCTCTTGTCAATCCACCACTTGTTAATCCACCCCCACCACATATCATTGCAGCATGGTATGCTCCTTTAGTCCTTCCTGTACCATTAGTCAACCTTCCACAGGACTATCAGTCCAAAATTCCATTATATGATGCTAGCAATGCCGTAACTGCATCACAACATGTGGATAAGATGGATGACTATTTTGACAGAAATGAAATTGATGATGATTCTGTCAAACTTAGACTATTTTCTCAAAGTCTGGGGGGAGAGGTAAGAAAATGGTTTAAAGGCTTAGCCCCCTGTACTATTAATGATCTCCAAGGCTTCCATCAAACATTCTTGAACAAATGGGAAGTAAAGAAGAATCCTCTCCAAGTCCTTGCTGATTACAACAATCTCCATAGGAACCCTGGGGAAAGTGTACAGGACTATTGTACTAGATTTAACAGTGTATATAATGCACTTTCCCCAGAACTAAAACCTCCACAAGGCTCAGCCTTAAACAAGTTTCCTGAAGGATTTGACTCTGACATGACTAATTCACTAAGAGAAAGAGATTTTGCAACTCTCGAAGATATGCAAAGGGGTGCTCTTTATGTGGAAGTCAACTTAATAGAAAAGAGAGCAAGAATGAGAACTAAGAAGAGAGTATCTTTTAAAGAGGAATCCACTCCTTCTACTTCAAGCTCAAAAATGGAGAGAATGTTGGAAGAAATGATGAAAGAGATGAGCATAATTAAGAAAGAACAAGAAAATCAAAACCAGACTGCACTTCAAAAAAATCAAAACAAAAATAGAAATCAGAATTATAGAAGAGATAAAAATCAAGATAAGAAAAAAGAAAGTGACCAAAAAATTAGACCTCCCTTTCAACAGAACTATGTAGATCAATATGAGGAAGACAGGCAGTTGGAAAGGTTGGAAGAATCACATGTAAACTTGATTGGATCAGACTGTGGGGATGATGTTTTCCTCACTGAGGAAGAACAAGGTTTCTTCTTTGATGATCAAAATACAAACACCTATGAAAATTCTGATGACTATAGATTGGGTTTTGAAAATGCAATCATGGAAGTACACAAACAATATGATCTTAGGAGCAAGGGAAGTATAGAGAATTCAAAAGATTAGAACACTAGCACTGCTATCAAGAAAAACACGGAAAACCAGCCTAAAAAGACAGCAGAAAAAACCAACATTTCGACCAAGAAACCAGATTTAAACAAAGACAAGGGAATCCAGCCAAATGTTGAACAGAGGACCCCTAGCACTTCAGCTAGTGGTCCTAATAAAACTATTCCTATCACTAGTCCAAACAAGGTTCAGCAAATCAAAGCTGCTGAAAATAATTCAATTGCAAAAACAGATGTAAATATTAATAAGTCAATTATTCCTTTCAACCTTGAGGGAGAGATTGCTAAGATAAAAATTATCATCCCCCTAGTTGAACTAGTAACCCAAGAAGTGTACAAAAACCAATTTTTGAAAGCTTTAAACTTAGGAAGTGCTACTGACACCTTAAACTTGATAGATGACAAACCTGAGCTGTTGTTTGGCCCAGAGGTTGAAGGAAAATATCAAGAGGGACCAATCCCTCCCTTCTATGTTAGTTTGAACATACATGATAAAATTCTACACAATGCCATGTTAGATTCTGGAGCTTCACACAATCTAATGCCCAAGGTAGTAATGGAAAGCTTAGGCTTAGAGATTACTAAGCCATACAAAGATTTGTATTCTTTTGACTCAAGGAGAGTCAATTGTTTGGGTTTAATCAAATATTTATGCGTTAACCTAGCTCAGATCCCTTCCAAGAATCTAGTAATGGATATAGTTGTAGCTGACATTCCCCCTAAGTATGGCATGCTCTTATCAAGATCATGGGGAGCCAAACTTCAGGGAAGCCTTTAAATGGACATGTCTTATGCCACCATTCCTGTTTTTAACCAAAACAGAAGACTATACAGAGAATCCCACATGAAGTACATGGTGAGTAACATGGACAAACCAAACAACACTCCAATCTATTCTATTCAATCAAGTTTAGATTCCTTTATCTTGTGTAACGAAGATGAAATTAATCAACAAGGTAAAGAAAACATGGACCCAATCAGTTCACCAGAACAATCCAATCTTACCTCGAATCAAATTCAAAACATTGACAATCAACAACAACAAGAAAATGAAAATAAGTCAAATATACTTTGGACAATAAATTTCGATGGATCCTGTAATAAAACCAGTGCAGGGGTAGGTGTCTGGATTCAAAACACAAATCAGAGTTTTTCATACAAGTTAGACTTCCCATGCACTAACAATATTGCTGAGTATGAAGCACTTCTCCTAGGCTTACAATTGCTTAAATAATTAGAAGCCCAAAAGATATCTATTTTAGGGGATTCTGAACTTATCATCAAACAAATCAAAGGAGAATACTTAGCCAAGAATCCAAGGCTTAGGGAATATCGAAACGCAGCCCTTGAGCTATTAAAAACTTTCGAAGAATATGAGCTCATTTTCATCCCTAGAACACTGAATCATCTAGCAAATGAACTTGCCTTCATTGCCAGCAATTGCCAAGTACCTGAGATAAATGAACAACTCAGTATAAAGGTGAAACACAGACCCGCTATGCCTGATAATGAAGATCACTGGCAGATATTTGAATCTGACAGACACATAGATGATTTCTTGAAATCAGAAAGTGATTTCAGCATACCAACACCAGAAACTAGCCATAAAGAAAATTGTTTGTATATTGAACAAATCCCAGAGGCTGAAATGACATATCCTGCTAATATAAATCATTGTGAAAATCTGTTTGAAGAAGAGATAATGAACAATGAAGACCAAGAATATTTGGAAGTCTTACAATGCAAAAATGATAAAATCCCAAGAGGTCTCACACCTTTAGAACACCTGTTTGATCTCAACGATGTAGCCAATGAACCAATAATGGAGCCTGTGGAAACAAATGTAGAAGAGCATAACATAGGCAGTCTAGCAGAACCCAAGATGATCAAGCTATCCAGCACCCTCCCATCTCACATAAAATTGCAATACATAGAGATTTTCAAAGAATTCAGAGATGTTTTTGCTTGGGAATACAAAGACTTAAAATCATATGATACCAGCATCATCCAGCATAAGATCCCCTTGAAGGAAAATCAAAAGCCTTTTAAGCAAAAAATAAGGAGAATAAATCCCCTTTTACTACGTTTAGTTAAGGAAGAAATTGAGAAGATGTACAATGCTGAGATCATAATACCCATTAGATTTTCAGAATGGGTATCAAGCTTAGTTTCTGTTAGAAAGAAAACAGGGGAAATCAGGCTCTGTATTGACTTCAGAAATTTAAATAGAGCCTCTTTAAAATACAACTACCCCTTACCCAAGATGGATCATATACTTCAAAGGGTAGTTGGGTCAAGAAGAATATCCCTATTAGATGGGTTCTCGGGTGTTTCGGGGAATTAACACCCTAGAGGTTGGTTGGGATTCAACCTCCACAGAGCAGGGGCGTACTACTTAACAGAGACTCACACGATCATGCACATTCATAAAAACGAAATAGAGCAGAATGAGAGGTTTACCCATTGGTCCTACGTTTGAAGTAGATCCACGTGGAGTTCAAACTCCCTGCAACCGTCCTTCCTCCTTAACCTGAAATACAAGAAGAAACCAACACAAAGGACAAGTTGTACAGTATATTTCTACTCTATATGTTAGTGAGATTCATATAAAACATTAAATAAATCATAATGAATGCATGTATAACAAATATTCTTCATACATTAAAGCATACACTAACACGTTTATTTCGGGAACAGCATGATACTTCTGTATTATAAATAGTACGTACAAAAGTAATCGTGGAGAGATCACCCGATCCTTCCAAGGCCTTCGCAGACCGTCGTCCGGATCCGTCCAGCCCTTGCCTCGCTAAGACTCCTTCCAAACTGGTGCATACGAGATAACATATAAAGGGATGTGTATCTCAAGGAAACAAGGGTTTCCTACAATGAACTGGGAAAGTGCAGGAGGCACAGGGAATCAGACTTGGATAGGGAATACCAACAGAGTATAATATCAATAATTCTCTCTCTCCCTTAGGCCATACACATGAGGGCTTTTTATAGTCCCTCCAAGTAGTTTCAGCAGTTGGAAACAGTTGGCCACGGGCTGGGGTGGTTGAACTACCTGAGTAACCATCAACCCAGCGCGAAATTAGGGATTTTTATATATTTTTTAATCATTAAAATGGCATACGCGGAAAAGTCTAGCTGTACTCGCGTATACACGCGGAAAAACACGGGCATAGTCGCGTATGAAGGATTTTACACTGTTTTTAAGTGAATTTGTCCAAGTCTGTAGGAATGGGTGCCCATAAAGCCATGAAGCAATCATGAATCATGTCAAGGTGAGAAATGATGCTATAACAGATGCCCCCTAATATATGAGGTCATAAGGGGTACATGATGGCCGAAATGTATTATGAACATAGAAAGAACTTCGCAAGGACAAGAGAGGACTTCACCAGATTTCAGCCTGCCAAAAACCAATGAAAGAAACCAGAGAGTCAACTCATGCTGAGGCGGGCATACCCATGCTCAGTCATAAATACATCATATATATAGAAAGTACTGAATAGATCCAACATGTATACAAGTATAACTGAACTGAAAATACATAGTGAATCATCTGAGCAGGGCCCGGAAATACAAGTCTGTATCAATGTCCAAGTATCACATATAGAAAGCTGATCAAAGATAGTGCAACTGGATGTCTGATCAAGTAACTGAATCTCCAAGTATCGGATCATAAGTGGTGGATCAAACGGTACAATCACGCAACTCGGGGATCAACATATAAGATGCTGTTGTCCTGAACTGCAACATATAAAGGTGGACGGCAACACTAGCAGAAACTGAGAGGACTGTCAACAGTGAACCGAAAAATGCTGATGCAACCCGAGGTCTTCACCGATCACAACGGCACAATTCTACACACTGGGAATAAATGAGCTGAAGTCGACCATGTGAGAAATCATTGGATTACCGGGAAATGATGTTTCCCGTTAACCAACGCGAGACAACCCACCGATAATGATAATGAGTGTCAAGGTGCCCCAGTACAATCTGACAAGTGTGAATGAATGAGTTGAAGTCGAACACTTGAAAGAATCTACCAATCAAGAGGCAATGATGAATCCCCACTGTCGATAGCGAAGAGTCTGCCACTGATGACTGCAAACCCTAAGGTACTGACAAAAGACTCTAGATCTTGTTCCCAGAGCAATGAGTCGAAGTCGATGGGAAAAGATCTGCTGGAAGGAAGGCATTAAGGCATCCCACATCAGTCCAGCGCGAGTGTAACCCGCAGGCCAAGATTTGGAAGGAATCGGACGAAGCAGAGTGATGGAACCAAAACCGAAGTACGTTTCCGACATGCACAAGATGAAGCTAGCGCACGGAAGAAACCCTCTGAACCAACCAATAATGAAAGCTGACACAGAGGCGAGAAATCCATCGATAGGGTCAAATGGAAATCAAGGTACTGCACGAATCCCAAGTGTGATAATGTGTGCTGACGTCGAACACAGGGGAAACCACTCAGTCAAAGACCCATGATGATGATCAAATGCTGAGCACGAGGTCACCTATCAATGATGGAAATAGGCCCAAGGTGCGGCTCTAGGCTTGCTCTCAGAGCAATGTGTCGAAGTCGATAAGAGACAAACCCGCCGGCAAGAAGTCAATGGAGACCTTCTCAAACCAGCACGAGCAGAAGATCAAAACATCTGATGTGATAGAACATGATACTGACAAGACCGGGAAGGCCGATTGAATAATGAGTCAAGAGACACCGCAGAATGGCCGACTCAGGCTAGACTTCCCTTGAACAAAAACACGACTCTGTGATGACCATGGCAGTAAAAAGTGACACTGTATAAGTCTGTCTTGCAGGAGGCAAAACAAACTCTTCATATGATTGGAAGAGATAACCAACCGGGGGAGAACTGACAAGTGAAACATGGTAAAGGCTGAACCTAGGTCAAACTAGAACCATCCCAAATGAAGGAAATATATATAAGTATATGTGCTTTGTTCAAGGGCGACAAAACTGACTCTGTACTGCCATCGAAATAACGAAGATACATCCCGCTCCCGCTCTTTTTGTTATATTTAATTTTTTTTTTTGTCTTTTTCATAATAAGCCCGAAAAAGAATAAAAGAATGCTATGGTACAATGGATAGAACGAGTATCAAGAAAGCAGATGCACTAGTTCCGGGGTTTGGAACAATCCTATGCTCAATGCAAGGTGGTGAAAACTGGTCAGTGATACTCAGAGGAACGTTCCATCCATGGGTACAAAGGTGTCAAGTCGTGATAGCTAAGTGCATGCAATGGTTAACTTGTACATAAAGTCAAGGTCAAAAGTTGGCTTAAACATCGAGTCCAAATGAAGCCGGCTAAAGGCCAGGATAAACAAGCAGCCAATATGCAATGCAGTAATACAACTTAACGACACCAGGGAGCCTCTAGGGTATAAGCTAGAAAAATGATAAGTGATGAAGGAGAAGAATGAAGCTTCAACACAAAAGACATGGCGGGACTAAAGAGGACTCCCGAGCCTACATAAAAAGCAGCATGGGCCACAAGTGATAGCGAGGAACTAACTAGGAAGCCCATGTAAAGGAAGGCTCTACCATCAAGTCATGATTAAAAATCGGCGAGTGAAATGGGTGTAATGCTCATGACCTGATGGGATCGACCCTAAGGCAAGTGATCAGTATGGAGGCTAGAATGCAAGATGCAACGGAAAGTGATCCCCTAACCTATATGCCAGTGAAGATCATATACCTGCCGTGAAGAGTCTGAAACCATGGACCAAAAACCGGGAAAAATCTCAAAATCGTCAAAATGTACCTGAAATATACCAAACTGGGCACTTCCAAGCAATCGAGTTATACAGCATAGGACAGATCGAAAAAATAAGCATAAGGAAATTTTTGCAAAAATGTTCAATTTTTTAGCCATAAATACACAAATTACCTCTCAATTGGTTCATTATTGCATAGCTGATTTGGAAAAAGAGCTCTGGAGCTAAAAACTTGTTTCGTCAAATCAGGAACAACCGACCGTCGGAATTCAGCAAAACTTCAGTTAGGCTCCTTATTCATCCTGTTTATTCATTTTGTCCGTTTGAAATTTAAAATTAAGTGAATTTTTGCCTAGAAACCCTTCTTAAAAAATGCGTATCTGCGCATACGCGGGTTCAATGAAGTGAAGCCGCGTATACACGCGACTGTGCACAGGAAAAGTCGCGTATGCGCAAGTCCGTAACTCAAAAAGAAGTTTCTAATGCAAATTTTTATGAAATTTTTCAGGATGACTATCTCATGGAGGGAACGTGAGCATAGCGCAATAGACCAAGAGGTCATGCAGGATCGCGCAGCACAAAATGTCCTCCGAAACTGTGGATTGTTCAAATTTTTCAAAATGCCCAATATGAAAAGTAATGTGAGATTGCTTGAAATGCTCGTAAATTAATGGGAACCAGATCAGGATTGCTTCATCATTGATCAGATGCCACTACGCATAGAAGTGGAAGATATATACTTCATCACTGGACTCTCCAAGAGGGGAGACCCAGTAGACCTGCACGGAAAGCCCCTGGGAGGGTTGACCGTGGAAGACTATGTCCAAATATACTGCGTAGATAATTCCAAGAAAGTTGGCACACAGATTGCAATCAGAGATATCAGGGATTTGCACATAAAGATCCTCCTATTCACCATCGGCAGAGTGGCAGGATCTGCCTCACTGCATCAGGCGTCCAGGACGCACATGAGCATAGCCGTAGAGTGCTTAATTCATGTGTATGATTGGTGCACTGCCCTGCTACAGAACATGAAACAACAACTGACCTCCATTCGCCAAACAAAAACAAAACACTTTGGATATGGAACCATTTTTACCACATTCTTCTTCGAGAGAGTTCCAGCTTTGAGACCCAAAGTCATTTCGACTATCAGCAGCCCTCGGGACCCAAGAATCGCCCGTTGGGCAGACATGATGAAGAGACTGGGGGGCAGCGAGGTACCCCGAACTACCTGGGACGATGAGTTCTTCTTATGGTGGAGAGAACAGATCATCGCAGTAGACGACTATCCCTATGCCAGGATGGATTTCCGAGGAGATCCAGATCTAGTACTTCCACCCGGTGCAGCATGGGGAGCAGTCGGTAAGTTTTTTCAAAATTTTTAACTTATATGATTTTTTTTTGGATTTTTCAAATATGTATGAAAAATGAAAAACAAACATGTTTTTGGATTGGATTCATAATGACTGACAATTAAAAAATGATCATGTTTCAGATGTTGGACCAGTTCGTCCTGAGGGCCTAGCACGTCACAAACGCCGCAGAGGTGAGGCAGAGATAGCGGATTCTGACAGGACACTCCAGGCCGTGCAGAGAAACTTGGAGGGACTGACCCGCCAAATCCCTCTGGCTGCTGTGGAGGACTTGCCAGAAGCCGTCCAGAGACGGGTTGTAGGAGTACCCCGGGACTGGGTTAGACTGTTCCGCCGTGTGGCCACTGCAGTGATGTTCTATAGGAACGCAACATCTGGGCAGGGTCCTCAGGAGTAGACAGATTTTACATATTAGATGACTGTATATTTTTTGAGACTGAACATGATGGGGCATAAGCCCAAATTTTGTACGGCATTTATGGATCCAAAATTTTGTAAAGTTTTTTGACATACCGATGATATATATACAGCGATATTTGATGTGATGTGATAAATGTGTCAAATGTATGATGTTTGTGATGATTAGATTTTATTGTATTGAATGATTAATATGCCAATCTAAAGCTTGATTAGCCAATGAGTCAGCAAACCAATTGTCAGCTCGAGGAATATGAATGAATGTTAAAAATTGAAATGACCTTTGTAACAAACGTACCCTCAAGAACAATCGTAATAAAATTGGATCTCGTACCCGATAAGTGTTGTTCAACTGCGACACCACCAGCTGGGAGTCCAAGAAAACTACCAACGAATCAACACCTAAAGATATTGCCTCCGAGAGTAGATGAATGACTGCAGTGTATTCTGCTACGTTATTGGAAGCAGGACCAATGCAGACCCCTCTTGATACCAACAGCTGACCGGAAAGATAATGAAGCACCCAAGCCGCGGAAGCTAAGTTCCGGGTGTGTCTACTAGCACCATCGGCGAAACCAAAATGACTCATGACATCAACACAACCTGCCAAAGCAGATCAAAAACATCACCATCTCATCAAAAATCGAAAATCAAATAGATATGTACAAGACAAAAAACTACTATATACAAAGCAAAATGCCAGGCCAAAGCCTAGGCATAATACTTCTTCAAATAGAGCCCATTTCGGGGCTCCGACAACTCGTTCCCTTCAAAGTCAACCAAGGTATACGCTCCTTTCTTAAGGACTTTTTTAACGATATAGGGGCCATACCACATCGATTTAAACTTTCCTGCCCCCAAGGCATCTTTTTCTTGGGCATTTTCCAAAACAAGGTCACCTTCGGAAAAGACCCTAGGCTTAACCGCCTTATCGTACTGAACCTTTACTCGGTTTTTATGCGCTTCATTCAACGTGGCGGCATCTCGACGCTGCTCATCAAGATGTTCTAGATGAAGAAGCCGCTCTGCCAGACTAGAAGTGTCAGGAAGAAGCTCAACAACTAATTTAAGGGAAGGAATCTCGCATTCAATGGGAAATATGGATTCCACCCCGTGGACTAACTGAAACGGAGTAAAGCCAGTTGCAGTTTTAACTGACGTCCTGTATGCCCAGAGTGCAGGATATAGCATAATGTGCTAGTTGGATCTATGTTTATCAATTGTCCGTTGAAGAATTGTCTTCAAGGATTTATTCACGGCTTCCACTTGCCCATTGGCCTGAGGATAATATGGAGATGAATGCTCCTGCCAGAAACCCAATTTAAGAGCCAACTCAGCCATCATACTATTCTGAAAGTGACTGCCATGGTCAGTGAAAATCTCTCTAGGTATACCGAAACGAGCGATAACCTGGTTGAAGAAGAAAAGAGCTGCAGTCTCACCATCGTTCCCAAAAGTAGGCATAGCTTCGACCCACTTCGTAAAGTAGTCTACTGCTACGATAATGTACTTGTGACCTTTTGCCGAAGGCGGGTTACAAGTAGTATAATCCATACCCCACTTTGTAAAGGGTCCGACAATAACGACTGGAAAAAGCGGAGCTGGATGAGCGCGCATTTTTCGAGTATACACTTGACAAGGATGACACTTCTTGACCGATTCAATACAATCTTTGAAAATCGAGGGCCAGAAGTAGCCAGCACGCAAAATCTTTTGGGCTGTAGAAAGCCCTGATAAATGACCCCCACAAGCTCCACCGTGAGAATCATTGAGCACAGCCTCAGCTTCTTCGAAAGTTAAGCAGCGTCTTAGGATTGAATCAACCCCTCGACGGTACAAAGCATCACCGATAATCAGGTAACTTTTAGCTAAGTGACGCAGCTTACGACGCTCATCTTTCGAAAAAGAAGAGGGAAACTTCGCAGTCTGGAGATACACTATGATATCCCCATACCAAGGATCTTGTGGAGAGATCAAAAACAAGTGTTCGTCCGGAAAGGACTCATCATAGATCATCTCCTCACCACAAGGCAACTCGGAGATCAATTCCGCAAAAACTAATGACTTCTTGGATTTGGCAGACATAAACTCTAGATCAAATTCTTGTAATATCACAATCCATCTATTATATTTGCCCCCAATCACTCGCCTGCTGAGGACAAACTGAAATGGATTGGCAGCTGCCAAGACATAAGTTTTGCGAAGAATAATGTAATGCCGAAGTCGCTGCACAACATGGACTGCTGCTAAGGCTAACTTTTCTATCGGGGTGTATCGAAGTTCAGGTCCTACCAGTCCTCGACTAAGGTAGTAAATAACATGCTCAACCAAAGCATCATCCTCCTGAACCAGAACCATACCAATGGTAGATTCTGCTGTAGCCAGATACAAAAGAAAATCTCTGCTATAATCGGGTGGACTCAGTAAAGGAGCAGAGGTCAATGCCTTTTTCAAGGCATCGAATGAGCGTTGAGCGTAGTCGTCCCAAAAAAAAGGAACTCCTTTCTTCAACAGTCTCATATATCCCTTTGTAATCTCAGCATAGTTAACGATAAACCTCCGAAGAAAGTTAGACTTCCCTTGGAGACTTTGAAGCTGACGGATTGAAGACGGGGGAGGCAACCGAAATATTGCCTCAACCTTGAAGGGATCTACCCTTATCCCTTCCCTAGACACGATAAATCCCAACAGCCGACCGGATGTTACCGCGAAAACGCACTTGTTCGGATTCAAACGAATTTTATAAAAACGACATCTTTCAAATATTTGCCGGAGGTGACTAGGATGATCCATCCTCTTTCGAGAATGAGCAGCTAGATCATCTAAGTATGCCTCGATGATTTTCTTGATGTCGTGGAAGGCGTAAGACATGGCCCGCTGAAAAGTAGCTCCAGCATTTTTAAGACCAAAAGGAATTTTCTTATATGCAAACGTACCCCAGGGACAAATAAATGCGGTCTTATGTTGATCTTCTGGACGGATAGTAATTTGATTATAACCAGAAAAACCGTCCATGAAGGAGAAAATCTCGTTACCGACACACTCGTCAATAATCTGATCAATGAAGGGTGTGGGGTAATTATCTTTAGGACACGCCTTATTCAGGTCTCTGAAATCGATGCACACTCGAATTGTTCCTTGCTTTTTATCAACAGGAAAGGGGTTTGAAACCCATTCAGTCAGAGGAACTGGGAAAATGAATCCCGCCTTAAGCAGCTTTTCAACTTCAGCTTTGATAGCTGCTGCCTTCCTAGGATTAACCTGACGAAGTTTTTGCCTGACCGGCTTAGCGTTTTCATACGTCTTGATCTCATGCTGGACGATAGATGGGTCTATGCCAGGCATTTCCTCATAAGACCAAGCAAAAACATCCCTATACTCTTTGAAGAGCTCGGTATAGATTTGAACCTCCTCATGGGAACACTCAGCTCCAATGAAAACGTTCTCGATAACGTTGGGATTCCTGGAGATGTTCACCGGGATAGTCGGAGAGATCACAGCCATGTTCCCTTCAGCATAAACCTGTGCTGGTGCTAAGGGGCTCAAGACTGGGTGAACAGGTCCAGGAGACTCAGGACTTGGAAAACTAGCTTCGACTTCGCTCAAGTCAGGTAGGAAGTAAGACCGATGATGCAAGTCATCCCACGGTCTCTCTATACCTGTCATTGCTTTCAGGATGGCCTCTTCAGATGGAAGAGTGGTATCTAGACAATCCTGGGCAGAAGAAGAAGTAAGCGTCCAAGCCAGAGCCACATCACCATCCAACTCTTCCGGTGAAAGAGGAGCTGGATCAGATTCTGCAGTGTCAACAATAGACTGATATGCAATCTCAGCTGCAGAAATCAGGAATGCCATTCCACCCACTTGCCCTTCCTCCAATGTGGCTGTTGGGGAAGGTAAGGTCCAAGGGTCCGAAAAATAATGAGTTCGAAAGAACTCTCTTCGAAGGGGAGCCTTTGAGGATGAAATAGCATTAATAGACACCTTAGGAGGAGGAAGATCAAAAGAACCCATCAGGGAAGAATACATTCCAACTCCTAGATTCTCGACAGGCGCCTTAGTATTATCCAACTTAGGCACAGATGAGTCAGAAGGCGCATCCAGGTCTACAGGAGGACAGTCCAGTTGATCCACTGTAACGATCCTCCCTTCGTGGGGGAAACATACTATTCGAAATAGTGAGGATGCAATAGCATCCATATCATATATCCAGTTCCTCCCCAACAGAAGGTTGTAGTCCAAGGCTGCATCTACTACCTCAACCTCTATGTTTACGGTTTTTCCCCCAACACAGATGGGAAAAGCCGGGACAATACCATGGGGTCTGTGAGAATGACCATCGAATGCAGTAAGAATAGTGCTAGATGGAACAGCTTTGGGAGATCCTAGTGTCTTCCAGCATGCGAGAGACATCACGCAAGTAGAAGCACCCTCATCAACAACCGTGCGAAAGATATTAGTCTTTCGATACGATGATTTAATATGGAAGGCCATATGATGAGGAAGTCTCTTCTTAAAATTCTTCATATCAAAGGTAATCAGAAGAGAATTTTTCGGATCTATAGCTCCAATGGCAGTGAGAAAAGCACTGCGCTGAGCCGGACAAGACTGGAGTACCTCTAAAGCTAACATAGCACAAGGACTCTGCGCCAGATCTTCTACAATCGAGTAGTTCTGGGCAGCCCTCATGTTCGGATTAATCGTTGACCGCTTAGAGGATGCCTTCGGTATCCGAGGCATAGACTCGACAGTTGGCTTCGTGATATGAAGCGGCTCAGCAGCATCAGGAACTTCCTTAGCTTTCGAAGATTCCTCTCCGCCATAATCACGGGATCTCGTAGCGACATCCACGTGAGCACTCATCATAAAGATATTCGATGGAATTTCCCCTTCCTGAGTACCTCCAGAGGAAGCCCCAGGATTTTGGTTTGCGCCAACAATTAATTGCTGCCCTTGGGGAAAAGGGTTTGTTAGCACAGCCTGGGAACTAGAAGAACCCTGCTGAGATAACAGGCGCTGAGCATCCTGAATTTTCGGGCAAAGGTGTGTGAGATGGTCTCCAGCACAAAGCTTGCATGGAAACTTCACTTTATTTTTCTCCTTTTTCCCTTCACCAACACGCTCGTTGGTTTTATTTGCATTGCCCTTCCCATTCTTTCCCTTCTTCTTGTTATTACGTCCCTTCTTCTTCCCATCGGACTGTTGATTTCCTTTGGGTTCAGAAGATTAGACAGCATTAATGGACAAAGACTGGGAAGGTGATGAATCAACAGGCACAGCCTGACCAGAAGGAGCAGATTGTAAAGACAACTGCTGCAATTGAGAAAGCAGGCTGGCTGCACTACTACTGACCGATCCGACAAGTCCGTCACCATGCGGACCAGGTTTGGGTTTCGATAGATCCAATTTGGAGTGAGGAGCATTGGGCAAATACTTGTAAAGCATGCCAGACTGAGAATAGATCAACTCTAACTGCTGGGCCCTAAAGATGGCCTGCTCCTCGGAATATACCCCCGACATGGATACATCCTTTGAAATATCTGACTGAAGCGATTTCAAAAACCACTCGAGAAGGAACTCACCTGGAATATGGGCTTTGATAAGCCTCTTCCTTCTCCTCCATTCCTGAATATGATCAGAAATGTGAGTTGCCTCATCCCGCTTAAAATTAGCCAGGAGTTCGGTCCCAGCCTCATATCTGACAGGCAACTGGAAATGGTTAAGAAAAGTGACAGCCAGTTCTCCAAATGTGGCGAAACTTCCCCCAGTGAGCTCTATATACCATTTGGCTGCATTCCCAGTTAGGGTGCGTTGAAATAATCTCAATCTAATCGAGTCGTCGATCAGAGAGTTTGACGAGCACCATAAGTGGAAAGTGGTGATGTGGTCTGCTGGATCTTCACCATTCTTACCTTCAAACTTAGGAATGTCCGAAGAAAGTTTGGTTGGAACCGGAGGCCACCCCGGACTATACCGAATCGGGTCATTAGTTAACTTCGACAAGTCTGGCAAGTTTAACGTTGCCAGAAATGGTAATCGAGGCGGAGCCTGAGAATTCCATCCTTGATGGGATGGATTTCCAACATTCTGAAAATAATAGCCTGGATTTGATGAGGCACCAGGCTGCCAGAAAGGACCCGTAGAAAACGGAGAAGAACCTCCTCCCCACGCCGAGTTACCATAACCCAGGCTAGTTCCCCCCGCTGAAGTATTGACTGAAGAGGAAAGCCCCTGATAGGGGTTCCACGCATTAGAAAGAGGAGAAAAAGACTGATAAGCACTCGATGCAGGGAAAGAAGCATTCCCTGGATGACTCGCGATGAATTGATTCCCTGTCCCCGACGTTGCAAACATAGGATTCCATCCCATAAAAGCGGTCGAACTTGGTCCCTGAGCCCAAGGGTTGAAACTCTGGGTCTGGGACGTAAAAGGAAACGACCCTAAAGAAGGATTGGGACTGGGAATATGCCCAGTCCCAAAGGGGAAACCCTGAAACGAAGCTGATCCACTAGCCATGTTAGACATGGGCGTAGATCCAGCTGCACCGGCGGTAAAGGAAAAAGAGGGATTTCCAGCAATGGACATCCATGAAACGAAGGGACCAGATTGAGAAGCATATGCTTGGGTGAACCCAGAGCCAAACATAGCAGTGCTAGAAGCACTCGAAGATAGAGAAAGAGTGCCCCCTGCCTCGACAGAAGCAGGGGTCTGAATGCCCGCAGCACTCACGGTAGAAGCCGCGTTCCCAGTCGTGGCCATCGAAAGATAAGAAAGATATGGAAGATCCTAGTCGCACCCGATCCGACGCATCGAATAACAAACGAACATCGAGAGAAGAGAGATAACCCGTAGCCGCAGTGCTCGTGCATATCTTCTATCCGAAAATCTTCCTCCCGAGGAAACAATACCCTCGAGGTGAGCGAAACGCTCCTCTCGGAACCGACACCGGAATCAGCAATGAAACCTTCAGACCTTAGTGGAGGATCTCTCCCCACAGCGTCAGACTCTACAGGGTGAAAACCACCTGCTAGATCGCTCCTACGCCTTCTCGAAGAAGGCTCTGCACTCTCGGGAGATAACCCCCGGACTCTCCTCGAACGTCGAGCCGCTTGATCAGCCACTTTTACAAATTTATTATATTAGACTCAAGAAAAGTGAAAAGCTAGGCAAGCTAGGAGCAAAGAGCACACACTAAAATCAAAAACCCTGAGAAACAGCAAGCAAACAGCCTCCAAGTATTTCCGCTCCGAGTGATGAGGACCGGACACCAAAATACAGGAAAGCGAAGTATAGGGCCTTCCGAAAGCAGTCTGGGATGATTAGGGCCCAGAACAACTAGCGAAGGTATCAGAAACAGTTACGCCGACCTCCTGACGATAGCCCTTGCCGGCTCAAGCACCCAAGCTTCTCAAAGGCACCCCCCAGAAGTACTGCTGAAAGTGATGCGACGTCTGCCTCAGGTACCACGGGTATTCCCCCCCGCAGTCACCTGTGTGGAACCTATGAACAACAACTATGGACACCAATCCGTATCAGAAGCTGGGCGGAACGGTCTTGAGGTTAGATTCAGCTAATCGGAGGGGGGGTATCCCTCTTCTTAACCTTCACTTCCCCTCGCGCTTGACTCTCGGATGAGAGCTTTCCCAGTCCACCTCACAGAGTTGGATTTCGCTCAATTAATCAACTTCTATGTTTGTTTGAGCGGCCTTGGAGAGTTAACTCTCCTCTCACCTATTCCAAGGCCCTACAACCTAGCTAGTTGGTGATTGACACTTAATAAAACTTGCTAGTTGATTTTAGATTAAATCGCTTATTTTAAGGGCTGTTGTATTAAGTCACAAGGATATGGAGTTGAAACCAATGATGTTCTGACGCAAAATAAATTAATAAAAACCTGACTACATGCACATGCAGTTCTTTGTCTTTCGATGAAGAGCAATTTCTATATAAGTTCTACGAGACTAAAAAATGTATTTTTCTTTTCGAATTACAAACTCACACTCACAAAAACTAAGAAGCTAACTAAATGATTCAATGTACCTAATGCAAATAACTACAAGCATGTAAATTCTAAGATGCAAAAAGTCTCTTGAAACAAGGTGAAATTTCCCAAAAAGGCTCCTTCAGTTTTAACTCATCTTTTGCTGTCCAGAAAGCAAATTCTTGAAAACAAGAACTCTTAGTATAAGACACCAAAATACTCAACAAGAAGAAGAAGAAATCAAATGACACCCTCTCCTCAAAATCAAGCTGAAAACTAGAAGCAAGAAACTTCACTAAAGTCCCAAAAGATATGACCAAACGAAAATGAAAAGGCAACAACAAAAACAAAAACAAGAAACAATGTTTTTTGAGTTTTTGATATGCAAAAACAAAAAGCAAAACAAATGTTTTTTGGTCTTTTTAGTTTTATAAAACAAGAGCTTCAAAAAAACCAAGAACAACTATCCCAATCCAAGCCAAAATGAGACCGAATTTCAGGCATAAACTTCAACTATGCTCCCAAACCTTATAAAGCTAATGATAGCAAGATCAATAAGAGCAATGGAAGATCAAAAACTCAATCAAACAGCCTAGAGAAATAGTGCAAACTCGTTGCAACACAAAACTACAAAGCAACAAGAAAAGTTCTTCGAAAATTGCAACAAAACCCTAGCCTATGAAACTCAAGAAAACCAATCGAAAACAAAGCAAAGAACGCAATGCAAAGCACAACACAAAGATAGGAGCGAGTCAGTGAGCAGAAGCTCTCTGTTCTGATAAAGCAGAACAGCCAAGAACACTCAGAAAGCGATCTTGGAACTCAATCCAGGAGTGCTAGCACCAACAAGAACACTTCGCCAAAAGATCAGTTTTCGGACAAACGAAAGAGAAACAAGACTTGAAACCACTTCTGTCACACTCCAGTAAGTACAGAGACTCTGCAGACACAGGCCTCCACAGCCAGAAAAGACCAAAAACACCAGAATCTTAAAATTTCAAACTCAGCCTAGGTATACGCGACCTTGCAGTTATGCAACAAGCGTGTATACGCGTCTGTGTTGAGGGAAACTCGCGTATACGCGGTTCCTTCTACACAAACTCGCGGGTATACACGACTGTGTGCAAACAAAAAAGCGTATACAAAGAAAGATAATGAAAAAAAAAAAGTACAAGCCTGGGAAAGATATCAAGACTTCAGACTGACTGCAAGAAAGCAAACTGGACTGTAAAAGACAGAAAAAACTGTTGGCAACCTACCAAACAACTGAAACAACCCAACAGGAGAATCACAAAAATGTGATCCCCAGTAGAGTCGCCAGTTCTGTTTCGGGGAATTAACACCCTAGAGGTTGGTTGGGATTCAACCTCCACAGAGCAGGGGCGTACTACTTAACAGAGACTCACACGATCATGCATATTCATAAAAACGAAATAGAGTTGAATGAGAGGTTTACCCGTTGGTCCTACGTTTGAAGTAGATCCACGTGGAGTCCAAACTCCCTGCAACCGTCCTTCCTCCTTAACCTGAAATACAAGAAGAAACCAGCACAAAGGACAAGTTGTACAACATATTTCTACTCTATATGTTAGTGTGATTCATATAAAACATTAAATAAATCATAATGAATGCATGTATAACAAATATTCTTCATACATTAAAGCATACACTAACACGTTTATTTCGGGAACAGCATGATACTTCCGTATTATAAATAGTACGTACAAAAGTAATCAAGAGGAGAGATCACCTGATCCTTCCAAGGCCTTCGCAGACCGTCGTCCGGATCCGTCCAGCCCTTGCCTCGCTAAGACTCCTTCCAAACCGGTGCATACGAGATAACATATAAAGGGATGTGTATCTCAAGGAAACAAGGGTTTCCTACAATGAACTGGGAAAGTGCAGGAGGCACGGGGAATCAGACTTGGATAGGGAATACCAACAGAGTATAATATCAATAATTCTCTCTCTCCCTTAGGCCATACACATGAGGGCTTTTATAGTCCCTCCAAGTAGTTTCAGCAGTTGGAAACAGTTGGCCATGGGCTGGGGTGGTTGAACTACCTGAGTAACCATCAACCCAGCGCGAAATTAGGGATTTTTATATATTTTTTAATCATTAAAATGGCATACGCGGAAAAGTCTAGTTGTACTCGCGTATACACGCGGAAAAACACGGGCATAGTCGCGTATGGAGGATTTTACATTGTTTTTAAGTGAATTTGTCCAAGTCTGTAGGAATGGGTGCCCATAAAGCCATGAAGCAATCATGAATCATGTCAAGGTGAGAAATGATGCTATAACATCGGGTTACAATCAGGTGTTAGTGTTCCCAAGTGATCAAAACAAAACTGCTTTTACCACACCTTGGGGCACCTTTATGTATGTCAAAATTCCTTTCGGATTAATGAATGTAGGGGCCACTTTCCAAAGGGCCATGGACATAGCCTTTTCTAAAGATATTGGCTATTTTATAATTATTTACCTTGATGACATAACTGTTTTCTCAAAAACTGATGAAGATCATTTGAT
Organism: Pinus albicaulis; assembly: GCA_034641835.2. Lineage (NCBI taxonomy): Eukaryota > Viridiplantae > Streptophyta > Pinopsida > Pinales > Pinaceae > Pinus > Pinus albicaulis. The sequence continues at coordinate 525,061,040 of CM076573.1, read as the reverse complement.
TCACCTAAGAAAAGTTTTTGAAAAGTGTAGGAAATTTGGCTTATCACTGAATCCCAAGAAGACCCTCTTTGGTCTCCAAGAAGGGAAACTTCTTGGTAATATAATTTTAGAAGAAGGAATCAAAATATACCCTACAAGGATAGATGGCATATTGCAAATTAGCCATCCTACAAGCCTCAAAGAATTGCAATCTTTCATTGGAAAGATTAATTTTTTGAGAATGTTTATTCCCAATCTTGCTGAGCTATTAAAAAACATTACAAACATGCTTAAGAAAAACGTGGGTGTAAAATGGACTTTACCAGCTAAAAAATCATTCGAACTGGTCAAACAAGCTCTTACCCGAACACCAGTCCTGATAAGTCCTGATTTTACCAAAGAATTTTACATTTTTTATTTTGCATCTGAATAGAAAATAGCTGCAGTTTTGATTCAAAAGAATGATTTAGGGCAAGAAAAACCAATATCATTCTTTAGTAGGGCCTTAAGAGATGCTCCTCTCAAATATAACATCATGGAGAAGCAAGCCTTAGCATTAGTGAAAGCTTTAAAGGACTTTAGGGTCTACATTTTACACTCTCACATAATTGCTTTTGTTCCACATACTGTTGTCAAGGACATTCTAAGTCAAGACCCTGATGGTAAAAGGGGAAAATGGATTGCAACTATTCTTGAATATGACTTAGAAATTAAGCCCACCAAACTAGTTAAAGGGCAAGGATTAGAAAAACTTATGGCTGAGTCTAATTTCCAAGCACTAGACATGAATATGGTGGATGTGTTGGAAGAAATGGAAGAATATGATGCTCATTTTATTAAGGAAACATTTCTAAATTCTCTTTGGTATGCTGACATTGTTTATGTGCTTTTATATTTAAATGCCCCTCCTTCTTTGTCTAAAACAAAAGCTAGATTCTTGAAACAAAAGGCTTTGAGTTTTTGTATCTTAGATGGAGTATTATATTGGAAAAATTCTGTTGGAATTTTGCTTAAATGTTTACTTGAAGATGATGCAGGAAAGATCATGCATGAATTGCATGATGGAGAATGTGGAGGTCACCTCTACTGGAAGGCCACAACAAACAAAATTCTTAGATCAGGTTACTATTGGCCTACCCTTTTCCCAGACACTCAGAAGTTGGTCATGTCTTGCCATAAGTGTCAAATCTTTGATGGCAAGAGAAAACTCCTTCCCTTACCTTTACATCCTATCAGAGTTGAGGCACCTTTTCAACAATGGGGGCTAGAGTTCATTGGGGAAATTCATCCATCCTCCTCAGCTCAACATAAGTGGATCCTCACAGCCACTGAATTCTTCACCAAATGGATAGAAGCTATACCTACAAGGAATGCTAATGACTCTGTCATTATCAAATTTCTTGAAACCCATATCCTATCTAGATTTGGTTGTCCTAGAAAAATCATAACAGACAATGCTTCTGCTTTCAAATCTAAGAAGATGGTTGATTTCTGTCACAAATGCCATATAACCTTGGGCCATTCCACTGCTTACTATCCCCAAGGAAATGGATTAGCTAAATCCTCCAACAAGAGTCTCATCAATATCATTAAAAAGCTGTTGGAACAGAATAAAAAATCATGGCACAGTAAGTTGGTTCATGCCTTATGGGCTGATAGATTAACTACCAAAAAAATCAATAAATATGTCCCCCTATCAGTTAGTTTATGGCATGGATGCTATTTTTCCTACCTCATTGGGAGTTCCAGTCATGAAGCTCCTTCAAGAATTATAGATTGAAGAAAATGACATGCAGAGGAGGATCAACCAAACAATCCATTTACAACAGACCAGAGAAGAATTTTATGAAAGAACACAGTTAGTCCAAGAAAATATGAAGAAACTATTTGATAAGAGGACTAAGGAAAACAATTTCCAGGTTGGAAGTGTTGTTCTTAAATGGGATTCAAGAAGAGAAGAGAAGGGGAAACATGGCAAGTTTGAGAACTTGTGGAAAGGGCCCTATATTATTCATGCTGAGAGGGGTCATACTACATTTTTCTTGAAAGAATTGAATGGAGAAGACCTATATGGAGGTCCTGTCAATGGCAGGATTCTCAAGCATTACTTCTGCCAAGAATCTTAAGTTTCAAAGGATTTTTGTTTTACCATTGTAAATATCATAGACTAACCATTGCATTCAAAGTTATGAAAAATCAAAAATACAAAAACAAAGAAAAGAAAGAAAAGAGGGTAGAAATGAAAACAAGAAAGGCAAAGCCCCATGCCAAAAAAGAGAAACAAATCTGAAAGTGTGCAAGCTCAAATGCCACTCCTCAAAAACACACTTCTAGTTAGTCAAAATGTTTAATCTTGACTAATTAGCTTTAAATTTTTCTGCTGATAGGATAGTGAAATCGATTTTCCAAATTGTTCAATCTTGGCTTATTAGTAGATAGATTAGGATAGAAATTGAAGGTTCAAACAAACTCAAAATATGAACCAGAAGAAAAGAAAAAACAGAGTTGTGAAGGAAAGAGAAGGCCATGACGAGAAACTTTCAGATCTTAAGCCTTCCATTTTGTTTTATTTTTCTGCAAATAATAATCTATGTACAGCTTGTTTTTATGCCATAGATCACAGCAAGTCAAACATCTTAACCTTGACTTGACTGTTTTTAAATTTATGTTATAGAATTTAGAGAATGAAAGTCTGTTGGACAGTTTAATCCCAATAGACAGTAGATTAGGTAGAGAATAATATGGATCCAACTGTTTAATCTGGATCCATGAAGAGATAAGAAGTAGAACTAGATTATATTTTTGTTTTCAAAAAGAATAAAATGTTGTAAGAGAGTTTTCCAATCCAAGTGCACTCTGATGAAGAAAAAATGTTAGATCAGTAGGATTGGGTAGGTAGGAAGTTTGTTGATGAAAGTTCCATTGTTTTTCAAATGACTGATAAACTTGTTTCTAGAGCAAAAGAAGATCATTCAAGTAGAATAAAACAGCCCAATGGATGAGACAACTGATCAGCCTCCCAGAGAATACAAGTCTGCAATTCTTGATGCCTTCAAAAAATGCACCATCCCCAAGTGGAGCCACTATTAGCCACCCATAAAATTTTGTCATATCAGATGGTGGCTAAATGATGTTGGATAGTCTTCAAGGAACAATTTTCATTACTAAAAAATATTGGCTCTTGAAAACTCCTGAAGGCCTCATGCCTTTGTCCAGATCCCACACCGCTATTTTACATCCTAAAAACCTCTAAAATCCTACAAAAATCCAAAGCCAAATACTGCTGCAAACATCATTTTCACCTTCCTTTCTTCCAAAACTAACCTCATTTTTCTATCCCTCCATCCCCCATGAAAATCCTATAATTTCATGTTTTCTCCCCTTTCCATTTCATAAAATACATTTTATAAGGTCTAAGACCCTTTCTTAGCCTTATCAGAACCTTCATCTCCTTTGAAAAAACATTGAAAAACCATAAAAAATTCATATTTTCTATGCATCAGACTTTAGCCCCTTTCACTAAGTCCCTAACCTTTTCTCCATCCATGCGTCCTGGCGCCAGAACTGGTCGCTAAGCAATCAGGCGCTAAAACAATGAATAAATCCATTGCCAGTCTTGTTTTTCCTTTGTAAAGTCTAAAAACCCACATTTCCAAAGTTTTAATGTGAAAATTCAAGTCACGTGTTTTTTATTTTAAAATGGGTGGACCCACCACGCAAACGCATCACAGCCATTCTTCCAACTCGTAGATCCAACGGTGCAGAGCGCGACTTACCTTGTGGTCCCCGTTGGTTCAAAATTTAAATCGCCACCATTGATCTGCTCCACAGATCGGACGGTGCGGAGCGCGCCTCCCTGTGGACCCCCCCTGTCCGTGCGCTATTTTCCCCAAACCGCGTGGTATCTTTCGCACCACCTTGGGGCGAAAGGTGGTTTTTCCCAATCAGCAGTGATTCCATACACTTGTCGCCACACGTCCCCTGTACTTTTTTCAAAACCGTCGTCCTCGCGCATTAAATTTATCCCCCGCGCATTAACGTTCAGGCCAAGGTATGCAACGAAATTTACCACAGCCGTCCGATCTGGGCCAACTGATCCAATGGTGAACACTTTCCAAAGTTGCTCGATGGATAACAAAGGTGCCCGCGTGATAAACCAGCCTTCGTACAACGGCAAATAAATCTCTTCCGTCGATTTGATCTGCAGATCGACGGCCCATATTTCATCGCCCGATTCCATTTCCCAGTCAACGATTCCCCTCCATTTGACTTTCAACATCCCCTGATTCCATCTTGATCGTCCAAATTGATCCAGATCAACGGCGCAGTTTCACTGCGGGGGAAGAACCCCAAGCTTTTTCCTCAGTACATCCGGACCCCGCACAATCATCCCCAACCGTCGATCTCAGCGCGAATCGACGGCTCTAATCTAATCCTCCTTCCCCCATGCTTTTTCGACCATTCTGAGATTAAATCCGGACCATTGGATAATGCCATCCAATGGCCCTGCTTCCTCCGCACATCCTCCGATGCAGATTGACCTATAAATGCAGGATTTTGTAACATTTGTTTGTTTTTGCAGGGTTTAATGTTTTTCCGCTTAAATGAATAAATTTCGTAGGCCAAGGATAACGATCCTCCAGCCTTCGAATACATCAGAGAAATCGTCCACAGGGTATAGATACACGTTTTTCAGCAAGGTTTCATGAGCCTTTGGTGTCGTATGCCCCTGTTAAACCTGAAAAACATCAATGAAGCATAGAGAAAGAGTATCAGTTGCAGAAGACAAAGCGCAGCAGAATGATGAATGAAGATAGTTTTATGGGGATTACGGCTAAGATTGTTATCAAAAGCCTAATCCCCAATATAAAACACAGTTTAAAGGAAAACCTAAAGTGTTTTATTAGGTAACCCTCCACTGCCACAAATTGAGGAAAATTGATCCCTCGAGCTACCACGGCGCCACCTGTGCCTCAAAGTATTCAATCAGGAGCCAAATTTATTGATCAGGATTAGATATTTTACATCGACACAGCCGAATAAGTTATTTCTTCCAAGAAATTCAATGCAAAGAATATCTGCAGAGTTACTTCGACACCACACAGTGCCTCAAAGGTCAACAAGAACTCCCACCAAGCTTGAAATCATTATGTAAATCGTTTAATACAGAGGATATGTATGTAAGTCTCCTTATTTGAGCCCCTCGAGGGCCAGTGAGCCATTTAATTCTGTATTAATTGTAAATGAGATCTTTTATCAGATCTCACCTCCTCATCCTTCTATATATACTACAACAGAAGATGAGTGAGTGTTGGTTGTTGTTTGATTACAAGTTGTAACACTGAAACTCTCTGAAATAAATATACAAGTCTGTTGAAGTTGAAAAAAAAATTGAAGTCTTGGATGTCTTGATGATGTTGTTGCATGCTTATTCCTGAGAAGGCTCTATCATTGGATCCATGAGCTTGGCTGTCGGTGAAGTATTCTGAAATGTTCTATGTTTTACCCCTATTTTCATTATGTTCCATAAATTCTTGCTACAGTAGGCTGAAAGTTTTAGGCTAAGAAATGACTCCTGGAAGCACCTTAGACCTGTTCATCCTTCACTGTTTTATGTTTTCTTCTGCTGAATTATTTTAGAGTCTTTAATCTCTCTCTTTAGTCTTCATGCTTGTTTATTTCCTTAATAGCTCAAATAGTTGGTTTCAGAATGATTTATGGTTCTCCCTGCTTGTCTGCTATCACTTGAAAGCTGTTATTGAAGTCTCCCTTTGAAGTACCATTGTTTTAAGTTAATCAAAGAGGTTGGTTTTGATCTTGCCCTTTGCCATTACTTGAACAGTTGTTTTGAAGGTCTTTATAGTTGTAAGCATAGACGTTATTTAGGTGTTCCCTCTTCTATGACTGCAATTATCAGTGAATCTTTTATGTTTTCTAAGTCCTTTAAAATAAAATCTTTGAGGAAATAGGGTGTTCCCTGAATCTTAGATTTCATTTTAAAATTTTTCTTGAAGTCATTATTTTCTTAAAGAATGTTTGTAGAATTTATGGTTAGCCCTGTCTATCAAATATCTCTTTATTGATTAAGTTATGTTTTCAAGTTCCCTTTTTTGAGAATTAAACTTCTCTTTCCAAATCATTAATTTCCATCCCATTCCAAAGCAAAGGATCCTATGGCCAAGTTAGATTTGCCCTTTGATATCCCATATCCCTTGAAGAATTTGTCATGACCTTATTTTGAATCCATTGCTGAATGAACCAGATATTTCCTCTTTCTGTCTATCTTTCCTAGACCTTTCATGTTATGTTGTATCAACTCAATCCAACCAAACAAACATCTGCACTTAATAACTAGTCTAAAATCCATCATCAAATCACACAAGATAAACCTTTGCAAAAAAATATTTGAGAGATCCCTCTCTAAGAACATGAGGACTAGATCCTGGAACTCTAAATATTGGTTCTAATGTTGCCTTGTCTTTTGATTTGCCAAACTGTCAAAACACGGGATACCAACAGAACCACTTAAGGGAAAAGTATTGACAATAGGTTGTCCGATTTGTCCTGAGGTTTGTAGGGGAATCGAAATGTTCCCTACTACCTGTGTGCTGGAAACACTACCCCCTAGTATAGTGGCCAAGGGGTTTGAACTCAGCAGATGGTTCCAACTGAAAGGGTTGCTAAAAGGAACCGAAGTAGTCATACTCATGGGAGGAGCTACCATGGGTCCCAACGTGGTCACGGTAGAAGTAGATGCCGAAGGATTCGGTAAAATACTGACAGTTGTGATGACCGTAGGGTTGGGAGTAGGTATATGTTGACTATTGGGGTTACCCAGTGATGGCATAGAACTGACCACCGGCGGGGAGGATGGTGGCGAACCTGGGATGGTTGCCATTGGCATCGACCTAGTGGATGCTAGTGGTGAAATGGATGTTTGTGCGGCTGAAGACATATCCTGTCGTGGTGGAATCTGAATTATCGTAGGCCCCAACGGATTAGTGAACGAAGGTTTGTAATGAGGTACAAATCCTTCAGTGAAAGGGTCCTCCGGAAATTCCGAGTGATATGAGGCTATGTGACAATGAAGATTAGTCAGTGGAGACTGCTCTTCCATAGAAGGAACGGGTTCACCAAGGTTCAATTCTTCCTCAATAGTTAGAGGAGGTAGACCTTGCGGTCGTCTAGACAGATGGCGTGGGTCAGGGGATGCCACAGTGACCTGTTTAATTTTTAAAAAAATTAATAAATTGTGATGTATTATAAAGTCTCAGTGACAGTAACCACACACCTAAAAAATAAAAAAGGACTCTCTAAAATCAATTAGCAAGCAGCCATAATAGGGTGCCCTGTATGAGTACTACTGTTTGCTAGTGATGAAATCCAGTATCACAATAGTATACAAAGAGGGTTGGTCGAAAGTATAGTTACGGTCACTCTAGAGCTTCGCCCGAACCTTAGACGATAGGTGTAAGCACTCTCGTGAAGACAAGTACCCTCCTGAAGACCGAAGATAGAGTGGGTCTGTCTGTTTCAGGTACAAGGATAGCCCGTCCCAGTCACCTTGTGTAAGTCCCTAAAAAGTATGGCCACTAAAGATACCTCAAATCACAAACATCATCAGGGGGGTCCATGGTCAAGGACAGTGTGGTATATGGGAAGAATACCTAGATCCCCGATCTAGTTTCAACATCCCAAATATATAACACACCCACCGGATGCAGTCGAAGGTAGACTACCTTCTTCTGTACCCAAGTGTTGTCTCGCACTGAGCTCCGGTAAAGGAACGGTCCCGATAATATGAGTGCAGTAGGATTTCGCTCGTTAATGACTCTAGTTTCAAGTTTTGAGATCTTGGGTAATTTTCTCACTGTCCTAACCCAAGATCCTAGCCTGAACTACTATTTGTGTGAGCTCAAAAAAGAGTAATGTGATTGATTTTATTATCGCTTGATTCTTAGTGTACTTGATTATTAGTCTTGTAGAGGGGGAGTGGACGTATGAAATGTAATGAGACTCTGACTCAAGAAACCATGCAAAATATGTGCTAAATATTCAATTCGATGAAGAGTATTTCTACAAGGAGAGGTTTCTTTTCAACATCCATGCACTAACATTCAAATAGCTCAATTCAACCTTCAAAAGATTTATACTTCTATCTACTTCTTTTTAATAGTCTATGAACTGGAAATTTCAGAATAAACTCAGCTAGATGCAGAAAAATAATAAAAAAAAAATTCCTTCTTTAAAAAGTAAATTCTTTTAACACTAACTTTCCAAACAAGAACAAATAAACAGAAATTCCAGCTTAGTAGACAATCACATGATTCAGTCAATGAAAGATACTGATGGCCAAAAAACTCTGCAGCTAAAACACAATCACAGTAGTGAACAACAAGGTTTTGGCTGAGTAACACTCTGTCTCTGAGTAATGACAGTGACTAACGCACTATTTTTAAGAATATTCAACGTTATAACACACTCGAAAACCTACAAAGGTAGCGTTAGCCAGGGTAAAGCTCTTCAGGTGGTCAAACAGAAACAAGATTGAACTCTGCGAGCGTTTGATATGTCTACTGGGCATCAAAACTGGTCGGAAGGGTCTGTGAACAGAGGAAATAAGAAAGGAGGGAAGAAATAGTCTGGAAAATATGGGGGAAGTCCCCAGTGGAGTCACCAATTCTGCTATAGGGTAAACTTCTTGGGTTGTTGGTTTTCGAAGATCCCTCTCAGGGCTTTCCGGTGCCCGAGGCAGACAATAAGATTAGCTATGTAGTTCAAAAATATGGCATGATTATGTTCATATTAACTTAAAACAACTTGATGGAATGTGATGGAAAATTACCTCTTTGACGATCTTGGAGTCTCTTGGAGAGCACTAGGCAGCGAAACAAGAGTCCTTCTTCACCGGCTCCAAATCTTGGTCCTGCAATCAGTCAAAGCACTCGTGTAATTTCTAACATAAAAAATATCCTATCAATCAAGTCAATATGTAATGAAATTCTAAACTAAGCGCATCTGATCCATTCATATCATACTATGTAAATATTCAAACAATAATGACAATATTAAGCATCGAATGGACAAAACAAACACAGGTCTATTGATTTTGAAAGAAGGAGGATTACAGCCGTCGGTTGTACCAAGCCCTCCTCAGTCTCCCGATCTCTCTTATCTCTCAAGTGATGAAGTCTTAGTCAACAAGCTCTCTAGGAACTTCTTTGACTCTTGGCCTTCACACTATACCACTATTCTCTATCCCACAAGTATGCAAAAAACCTAAGCAATCCTTTGACCTTCGACTAAGAGCCTTCAGCTCCTTTTTATAGGAGAGGGAGAAAGCCATTGTTTCCTTTCTCTTTCCACTAGTTTGGAATAGAAAAAACTTAGATGTTTCTTTAATCTCTATGATTTTTCCTCCTTGGGAGTTCAGTATTTTGTGGAAATGACCAATAATGAATTAGTACTTTGCAGTTTCCTTTGTGAACTGACTCTTTTGTGAGGGAAAGCCGGAGATTCAAATAATTCTCCGTGGGTTTTTCCCTTTTCAAACTTAAAACACGGGTAACACTTCCCTCAACTGTAAACAGAGCATTTCCCTAGCCACTAACGCGACTCATTCACTGATTAGCTGTGTTATAACGCTATTGTGTTGTTATAGATAGGCCTTACCCTGGCAGAAACAGGTTTAATTTAGGTCTTTGTACTCCTTCCATATTTGTCTTCTCCTCTGAGCTGATGAGGAGGTATTTTGACCTGTAACAGATAGCAGGAAAAATTGACCGCTGGCTTGTTTATCAGGTCTATGTTGGCCCCCTTTCCTCCTGACTTGGTGTCATAATTCCTGTAGTATTCATCGTCTCCTGATTTCTTTACTCTCTTTGACACATTTTGAAATATCGTGGAGATGTCTCTCCCTTCTTCTGATAGCCTGATTATATTGTGAATGTCTTCCACATGAATTGGTATTTCTCTTCATAGCCACAGTGACCCATTGTGGATTCTGCTTAGCAGGAACTTTGTGCACTGCATCGTAGCCCCTGTGGTGTCGAATATTGGAAGATTTATGTGGTTCAATATGGTGGATTGTTGAACACCTCTGAACTCTAGGAGTACTCTTGCTGCTTCTTGTCCTGCTTTTATGACATAATTTTCCATGTGGACATGTTTCTTCATCGCAGGTAATTGAAAAGAATCTGCCAGGTCGATATTGATAAGCGATGTGCTATCATATTTTCCCATAACTGAATCCATCTTTTGGATTCTTTCATTGAGCTCCTACTCAATGACTGACGACACTAACTTGGTAATTTTAGCTCTCCTATGGTACACTTGCAGAGCTACTCCTTTTCTTTCCTTATAAATTCCTACCTATGGATGCCTTCTTTGAACTTCTTCTTCTAATGTTTCTCTTGTTACCTCTGTTTTTTCTGGTTCTAACTCGGATTTCTCCAGCATTATTGTGCTATCTTTCATGCAAGTTATGTAAGTAACCAGCACAAATGAGGTTGATAGCACCCCATAACTAATTAATTTTTCCTGCCTTCCCCCATAGATATAATCGTGTGATTAGTTACCGGGATGAGGTGGGTTCTGAAAAATCTGACTGTGGTTTCGGGAGTTGGGCAGATGTGATGGGTAATGATTATGGCCTATTATGGAAAATTTATTGCAGTATGGACAATTATAATTATGGAAATTACTTCTCAAATATCAGTAGTCCTATGGACTGACATGGGTAATGTAAGTCATGATTATGGAATGATATTCGACATGCTTGTTCTCTGACATGGGAGACACGTTGGATACTACCCTCCCCTTGAACACAATTGGTTGTGTTGTGGTCTCCGCATCGCAACTCTAAATTTTTGCTTGGCTTTAAAATTTCTTTATTGGGATTTCTATCTAAGATCTTCTCGAGTGCGAGAGAGTTATTGACTCTATCTAATCTAATCTACCCTACTGAATCCTCTCGGTTGCGAGAGTTATTGAAATTTGAAATGTAGAACTTACTCGTGATAGGGCTTCAGGCGTGTGCCATTCACCCATCCTAGTAGTATATGTCCATCCAGTTGTGCTAATCGAACTGCTCCTAAATCTCTGATTTATATCACGTAGTATGGTCCTAGCTAATGCATTCTTAGCTTGCCTAGGAACTTCTAGAACTTACTATCATAAAATAAAACTTTTCCTCCTACCAAGAAAATTTTGTGCTTGATATGGTGATCATGCCAAGATTTTTGTCTCTCTTTTTGGATAGTTTGGTGGAATTCTGCTAGAAACCTATCTTCTTCCAGTTCTTGTAGTTCAATTAATTTCTCTTTTAGTGAGTCTTCCTTTGATAATTGGAGAGATGTTGCATTTAGGAGACTCGGTATGACAAGTTCCACCGATAATACTGCTTCCCTCCAATACACCAGCTGGAACGGGGTTTGGTTGTTTAGTCTCTTGACAGTTGTTCAGTATGCCCACAGTGTTGCTGGTATACGTTCGTCCTAGTCATCTCATTTAGCATTGCAAGTCTTCATTAAGCCCCTTTCTAGAATCTTATTAAATACTTATACTGTACCATTAGCTTGTGAATAGAAAGGAATTCTTTTATGATGTTGTACCATGAAGTTTTAAAGTAGGGATTTAATGGTAGAATTGATGAAATGCATACCCTGATCGCTTGTCAGCATTTTCCGGCAACCAAACCTACTGATGATATTTTCAAACATGAATCGAGCCACTACTTTGGTTGTGTAATCCTTCACTGGCATTGCCTCTTCCCACCTTGTCAAATAGTCTATTGTCGTTATGATATAACCGGCCTATGAGTGTCTTGCAACAGGTGCAATCAAACCTATAAAATCAACTTCCCATTTCTCAAATGGTTGTAGTGCTTTTACTAGGTGAAGTGGAAGCTCGTATTTGTGTGATGGAAATCGCGTCCTCTGACATACATCACATTTTTTTACAAATGCCTTACTGTCCATGTGCACGGTCGGCCACCATAAACCCGCCTGCAGTATCTTCCTTACTGTTCGTTTTGCTCCTACATTCCCTCCCACAACTCCAGATGGTTTGCGTTCATTAACAGAGATATAATCACAGTAATATATTAAATTCAACTACCTTCATACCACAAATATAACAGAGAAGTTCATAGCTCAACTAGACAATCTTAGTTCGCAACAATCATAACAGAATAGTTCTAGATAACATCATATGGTTCAACAATACTTCACATATATTAATTATGAAAATATTCTTACATTCCCTAAATACCACCAGCCCACATAGCCAGCAGTATCTGCACATAGCAGTACAGAGGATCTATGTGCACACAGCCAGTAGGATTTCTAACCCAAAAAACCCACCCAGATCTAGAAATTCATACTTTACTTCAATCTCTATTTATTTCCTTCCTATTAAATCAAAAAGGTTTAAATATTTATACTACTTTAGCCTACGCATCCAATGGTCTACAAACCATGGTTTGCAGAATCTTGGTCTACCCTTGACCTGCTTATAATGCATTAAGGGCTTTGACCCACCCAAAAACCCCTGTGTTAGACTAAATATAATAAAAAATATACAAAATGGACTAGATTTGCAGCTTTGTAGGAGACCCTGTTCCATCAGTCCCCCAACACAATCTTATGACTCATCCTGAGTCACTGAGGTGGTGAGGTCTCCACCTATGCCTACAAATGTCTGATCACTCCGGCTACGAGGGTAGTGCAATGTCACTCATATCAGTATTCTAACTTCATCCTTTCTTCTTTTGTGTATCCTTCGGGTCTTCCAATCTTGTGGTGGCACGATATAAGTCCCACTATGCCCAAGGATATATGAACCCCACCACCAGTCATATAGTCATTTGACTCGATATGGTTTGAGCTGACTGCCATTGGCATACCTGGGCAACAGATCACCGTGCAAGGTAGCTAGCCGAACAACCCTGCCTTCTGTGACTTCCTTGACCACATAGGGTCCAAGCCAGTGCTTTCAAAACTTCCCTAGGTGTTTGGAAAACTGGCTGTCATATAGTAGAACTAAGTCATCCGCAGTAAAGGTCTTTTGGTGAATATGTCGGTCATGCCATGCTTTGTCCCGTGCCTTCTGGACCTACTTATGGAAGTTAGCAATAAAACGGTCTTCCTCTAAGGCCATGAGCTGCACTAAACGTTCCTCCAGAGTGGCTACCTCGGACATGTTTGTGAAGGCGGTGATGTGTAGGTTGGGAATGATATATTCCATGGGCATGATGGCCTCCTTGCCATAGACCATTCGAAATGGTTTTTTTCCTATAAATTTGATACAGGTGGTGTGGTAGGCCCAAAGAACAGATGGGATACAGACATCCCAGTCGCCACGATTGGAATTACAGACCTTATTTAGTGCGTTCTCCAAAAACTTGTTAAAAGCTTCAATCGCTCTATTCACCTAAGGGTGGTATGGGGTACTCCTTGTGTGGTGGATCCAGAATTCCTCCGTTAGGGCTTGTATTGTCTCATTAACAAAGTGCATACCTCGATCGCTCAACAAGATCTTAGGACACCTGAACTTGGTTAGAATCTATTCAAAAATGACATGCACAGTGGTCCCTGCGGTGCAATCCTTGACGGCTTGTGCTTCGGCCCACCGGGTTACATAGTCGGTAGCAGTGATAATGTAGCATGCACCTGTCTTCTTTCCAGGAGGGTTGATAGGGCCGAAAAAATCGATAGCCCACTTGTCAAAAGGCTGGAGGGATACTTTTGGTTGCAGAGGAATTTCATCTCTCTAGGATGGACATCCAGTTCATTGGCAGGTATTGCAGGCCCTACAGTAGTCATGTGTAATATCCCAAAATGGGATTTGTTAGCAATACATGGCTGGAAAATTCATTTTCCAGAAATGTATGCAACAAGATTTGAAACCAAGACCTATATCCCTTAGATCAATGTATCTAAGACAAGAATCCAAGAAGAGGCTCAAAATAAATCCCTCTAGATGGGTTAAATAGGTCTCCCACACCTAGTTGTCTTGAAAAAATGCCCAATGAAGGCTCTGCAAAAATTATTGAACAAGGGATGAAACAACAACGTTATTTTTATTAGTTGTGAGACAAGAAGATGTAAATATCCTTCCCTTTGATATTATAGCAGCAAATGTATACAATTATTTGAGGAATCAATCACTCAAGCTAGGAAATGAAAGCCTCAATGAGACATGTACATGAGAATGGAGAAACACTGTTACACAGAAATGTCATAAGGCTAAAATAAAGTAGTTCATTGGAGGCACTGAAACATACTGAATCATAATAAAAATATATAACAATATAAGGCTCAATAAATGTGGCAGAGCAAGCTCTCAACCCCTGAAAAAAATAGTACAACAATCCTTAGAAGGATTGGCTGAAATATATACAAATGGAAAAATACCGAAGTTGCTAGGTAGTAGCTGCAACTCAGAAAATAGCTGGAGATGGCTGAAGATGATGCACAATATGAAATATACCTCTTCAAATGGATCTCTCAAGTGGTAGGCCGATCCTATCACTGAAGATCTCACCCTCAAAAATAGTGGTGCAAACCCCCACTGCAAATACACACTGAAATAACGCAGTCTAGAGAAGGGACTACACTGTTGGTGATGGGAGATGCTTAGCATGATGCCAAGATATGAAAATCAGCTTTTAAACCTTCCTCACTAACCTTTCTGAGTAATATAAACTCCCGCCTCTGGAATATGAGCCAAGGAATGGTGTTGTGGAACCCTCCACTGCAACACCCAGCAACACAATGTTATACTTGAGCAGAAATAACGCAGTGACTGAAGGAGGTGGCTTGGCCTTGAGCCTAGATGTGGAGAAATGAAGTGAAATCCTTCAAGAGGCCTCTCAAGAAGGATAAGGAATCCTAAATAGGAATCCCTCGTGCTAAACAACACTGTAACTCTGCTAAACATCCCGAGACTGCAAATATTCTGCAAGACCAATAATCAACTACTCAAACATATTCCTCTATGGCTGCCTCTTCATCCTTTTATGCAAATGAATGTCTTCTTGCCCTAGACCCCACAGATTAGGGTTTCTACCACAAGTGGTCTTCCTCCCTCTCAAACTGCATTGTCTTTCCAAGCAACCCACACCCTCTTAGGCAACGTTGTTTACTTGGTCAAACTTGACCTTGTCCTCATGAAATTTCCCCTTTTCACACTGGAAGGTGTAAAATAAAGCTACTCCATTGATCCCTTTCACACTATGAGGGATTTTATTCCTACTCGTGGGTATCCTCACCCATTTTATTCACCTCCTAAATTATATGAGAAAAATTAATGTTCCAATTAGCTTCATGCTAATTTTGGGAACATTACAGTCCTCCCCTCTCAAATATTGCTTGTCCTCAAGCGAGTGCAAGGATAGACCGAGTTATTTCTCCTCCTCTCCTTGTAGCATCCATGTATGATGATCTCCTCCAAGTAAATGGATGATATCTCATCGATTAAGTCTCCACATTGCTTCTCTTCAGCATGCAAGTCAGCTACCAAGCTATCATCAAGTAAAGATAAAGTACTCAAGAGGGTAGAAAAGTGATGTCTAGAGGTCCCTTTGAGGAATGGGATCTGAAATATAATGGGAACTATCTCTCCCATATGAATCCTCCATTCCCAAGCTATTAGCCATGCAAAGTGAGTCACTTCCCAACTATGCAACTCTTGAAAACTGTCCTCCACCTTGGGCTTCGACAAAGTAGGTGGGATGAAATTCTGCATATGGTAGACAGTTAAGCCTACCCCATGTTGTCCATCTCTTCACTTATGATAAGTGTGGAGTGTTGGTTGATCTTGGGCTGCAATAAGGTTTCCCTCAAGTGGCAAGATGAGGACTAGATCTCCAAAGATCTCTCCTCCAACGCTGCAAATCAGGCTAGCCCAAACCATTCCATATATGATGAGTTGGAAGTCACCATCATATGGAGTCCATTCAATCCTATGGTCCCCCTCATAAAGAGAAAAATGTGTTGCTCTGGTGGACATATTATCTCCCATTCTCCCCTTAGAACATGTACTGCAAAAAATATGGAGATCTTCTCTCCCAAAGGACACATCCATCCAATGTGTCTCTCTCCCAAACATGCTCCTCATAAAGACAGAAAAAATAAAACCATAGGGAGAAAAAATGAGAATAATGCTTGCTGCCATTTGTAATAAATGAGAAGGAAAATGGTCCCTCCAGTGCAACCAATGCAACTTGACTCTCAACTGCAATAAAACTAATAAAATGAGTTGCTTCTCAACCGCTTGCCTGCTGCTCCAATCTCCTCATAAGTATGAAGGAAGTGAATGATTCATAGTGTAAAGTGAGCATGTCCTCCATAGTACACCTCTTCCCCAAGTTCTCCTAGGGAATGAACATAAATCATGCTTATGGCCTCAAGTAGACCATGAAGCTCAAAAGAGAGAATTCTCCTCCTTGGAGCAACATCCTACACATATATGGTTAAGGGATATATACATACATCATATAAATAATCATGTAAACAATCAAAACCCTTACCATATGTTCTACTCATACAAAGGAAGTGGCCCATAGATGAGTCTCCTCTCATCCCCAAAGAGGAAAGAGGTGGCTGCACTAGCTCCTCCATCTCCATATGATCCATGCATCTCCTGATATGCTGATATATCTCCTCCTCAAAACCCCTCCAAAAATACCCCTCCATGATGGTGTGGTATGCTCTCATAGAACAAGTGGGGCTGAAAAGGAAATCCTCATGAGCTTCTTGTAGCGACTTCTTCTTGAGCTTGGAAGCTCCAGATAAGAAGATCCTACCATGATAGTAGATGACCCCATCTCTGACTGAATATACCTCCTCATGCAACTAGTCATCCAATGTCATACATGTCTAAAGATCCTTGCAATACTCCACCAACAGCTGGGAGTTCCAATAGGGATCTACCCTCCATAGTGACAGCGTTGATGATCTCTCATGAAGAACATCTGTCATATGGTCATCCTCCTCTTTGACATCCCCCATGCCAAAGATGCAAGTTGGAAGGTTGCTATCCTTCCCCTGCTGCTTTTTCCACAACGCAAAATCTAAACTGAGAGTGGGTAAAGATGATGTTGAGAGAATGCCTCTCTCCTCCTTGAGTCTACCCAAGACTCTTAGCATTGTACCCATCTCTACCAAGGTCCCCAACATTATGGAATCAATGAGTGGTGCCTCAACATGTTAACCATCCATATTTCTCTGCTGATCTAGTGGTCTCCCTAGTGAAATGTCTCCATGAAATGAGACATCATCATCAAGAGATGACTACATATGTGAATGGACAAATCTGCCCATGCTCTCACTACGCAATCCAGTCTCACTCCTAGTTGTAACAACCTCCAGAAATGGATAGGGGTGTGTACTCGTCATCTCATGATGCTGTTTCTTCTCCCTACATCCTCCTTGTGTCTCCCTAGTTCCACACCTCCTCAACAATGGAACATGAGTGGTGCCTTGATCTCCACACATGAGGTCCTGGGGACTTCCTTGTAAAGATGCAATAATCCCTCTACTTGGAGGAAGAGCTCCTCCTTCCTCTGCATGAGGCACTAGATAATCTCTAGATGAGACAGCGTTGTTGCCCTAAACCTCTACAACACGAATGGGCAACCTCCCAATGATTGGATCCCTCTTTGAAAAAGAGATATCCATGCTTCCTTGCTCAAAGGTGTGAGATGAAAGACTTTCTTATGGCAAGGTATGGTGCAAGTTTTCAGCCTCCTCCATGGTTTTCTGAAGTGTAATTTCATTTTCATGCAAGGGTTTTGTTTGAGTTCCCTTGTTTAGTTCCACCATGTGTGTCTCATGAATCCTCGTACCAAATCATTTCACTAAGGCCCTAGTGAAACTTGCATAAGATGCAGTGTTTACATTTTTCAAATAAAATGATTCAAAGATCCACCAAGCATAGGCCTTACCATCCAAATGCAGTGCTACAAATTTGATGGCTTCATCTTCAAGAATTTGATGCTGCTGCAAGAAGGTATCTAACTCTCCCACCCAAGCTTTGGTTGAACATGTAGGTGAACCTTCAAAGGTAGATAGAAGAAATCTATCCTGCTGCTCTCTTCCCTTCACCTTGATCTTGCAAAACTTTGAAAAACTGAGATGATCTCGGAATTCCTAAGTTTTAGACTCATACCTCTTCAAAAAATCACTAATATTTTCCCTCCTAGAAACCTCTTCTCCTCTTTCCATCTCTCTTCTGGCAATCCTGGGCATGTGACTACGCTGTGTGTTAGAGTGTGTGGCTTCTTTCTCACACTTCTCATATGACAATCTCGGGTTTGATTTAGATTAAAACTCTTTCAGAGATTCTTCATACATGTCCCTCCTTATATTCTTGAAATATTCACGAATATTTTGTACAGATTTAGGAAGAATCTTTGTAAGTCTATCCCCTTTTTCTCCTCCAAAATATGGAGTCTTTTTCCTCCACATCTCTCTGTCTCCTTCTCGATGAGAATAGGAAGTGTAGGGTCCTTCCTTTTCTATTTGCTTATCCTCCTTAGGGGAGTTCTTCATGGATCTTAAATATGACGAGATAAAGCCCATCCTCTCCTTTGGTTGAGACTCACAGGCTGAGTCAAGATTGTAGCTTTGATACCACTGTAATATCCCAAAATGGGATATGTCAGCAATACATGGCTGGAAAACACATTTTCCAGAAATGTATGCAACATGATTTGAAACCAAGACCTGGATCCCTTAGATAAATGTATCTAAGACTAGAATCCAAGAAGAGGCTCAAAATAAATCCCTGTAGATGGGTTAAACAAGTCTCCCACACCTAGTTTTCCTAAAAAAGTGTCGAATGAAGGCTCTGCAACAATTCTTGAATAAGGGATGGAACAAAAACGTTATTTTTATTAGCTGTGAGAAAAGAATATGTAAATAGCCTTCCCTTTGATATTATAACATCAAATTTATACAATTATTTGAGGAATCAATCACTCAAGCTAGGCAATGAAAGCCTTAATGAGACATGTACATGAGAATGGAGAAACACTGCTACAAAGAAATGTCATAAAGCTAAAATAACGTAGTTCATTGAAAGCACTGCAACATACTGAATCATAATACAAAGATATAACAATATAACTCTCAAGAAATGTGGGGGAGAAAGCTCTCAACCTCTGAAAATAATAGTATAACAATCCCTAGGAGGATTGGCTGAAATATATACAAATGGAAAAATGTCGGAGTTGCTAGGTGGAAACTGCAACTTAGAAAATAGCTAGATATGGCTAAAGATGATGAAAACTATGAAATATACCTCCTCCAATGGATCTCTCAAGTGATAGGATGATCCTAGCACTGAAGATCTCACCCTCCAAAATAGTGGTGCAGACCCCCACTACAGATACACACTGAAATAACACAATCTATAGAAGGGGCTGCGCTATTGGTGATGGGAGATGCTTGGTCTGATGCCAAGATATGCAAATCAGCTCTGAAACCTTCCTCACTAACCTTCCGGAGGAATAGAAGCCCCCTCCTCTGGAAGATGAGCCAGGGAATGGTGTTTTGGAACCCTCCATTGGAACACCCTGCAACACAAGGTTATACTTCAGCAGAAATAACATTATGACTGAAGGAGGTGGCTTGGCCTTGAGCCTAGATGTGGAGAAATGAAGTGCAATCCTTCAAGAGGTCTCTCAAGAAGGAGAAGGAATCCTAAACATGAATCCCTCATGCTAAAGAACACTGCAACTCTGCTAAACAGCCCGAGAATGAAAATAGTCTGCAAGACCAATAATCAAATAGTCAAACATATTCATTTATGGCTGCCTCTTCCTCCTTTTATGCAAATGAATGTCTTCTTGCCCTGGACCCCACACATTAGGGTTTATACCACAAGTGATATTCCTCCCTCTCAAACTATGATGTCTTTCCAATCAATCCACACCCTCTTAGGCAGCGTTGTTGACTTGGTCAAACTTGACCTTGTCCTCATGAATTTGCCTCTTTTCACACTGGAAGGTGTAAAATAAAGCTACTCCATTGCTCCCTTTCAAACTATGAGGGATTTAATTCCTACTCATGGGTCTCCTCACCCATTTTATTCACCTCCTAAATGATATGAGCAAAATTAATGTTCCAATTAGCTTCATGCTAATTTTGGGAACATTACATCATGCAAGTCAATATGCAAGGTGGGCCACCACAACTCGGCCCATCAGATCTTTTACATCACTTCTTTTCCTGCGTAATGACCCGCTGCAACCCCATCATGGGCTTCTGGAAGTATGTCATGCCATTCATGTTCTAAGACATACCTACGCAACACTTCATCTACATCCATTTTATATAGATGACCTATAGTGAGGGTAAAATCCGTAGCATGAGCTACCAACTCTTTCTTCTGTTGCACAAAATACCCTACAAGGGCCATGCCCATAGACAAAAACTATATGATGTCAGGGAAGTGCGCATCTACTACTTTAATATTAAATAGTTGCACATCTGAAAGTACCTCCTCTAGGTTAGTCGGGTCCTCACCATTCTCAATTTGAGACAAGTGATCTGGCCCAGCCTTCCTGGCTTGACAATGATCTCGAAGTTATACTCCTCGAATAATATAATCCATTGGCATATTCCCCCCCCCCCCCCCCCCACAACACAGTCTCATTCACCAGGTACTTCAAAACCAAGTGATTTCTAAACATTTTGAAGTGACCCCCTAATAGAGTGTCGATACTTCTGTAGTGCATAAACCATGGCCAATCCTTCTCGTTCTGTGGTGGCATAATTGTGCTCTGCGCTAGAGAGGTTTCGGCCAGCAAATTTGACCGGATGATCAATGTCCCCGTCTCTAGGTTGCATAAGGACTCCTCCGAGGGTGATTTCAGATGCATCAACATGAACGTGAAATACCTTTGTCCAATCCAGAAATATTAGGATAGGTGCAGAGACCATCTTTACCTTGAGTAGTCCAAATTTTTTCTGATACTCGTCGTCCCAAAAAAATGAAACATTATTCTTAAGAAGTTTTTCTAGAGGTGTTGTAATAAATGCATATCCCTGAATGAATTTTCGGTAGTAACCCATATGTCCCAGGATCGAGCGCAGCTATTTTTTGGTAGTTGGCACTGCCAAGTTGATAATAATGGCCACCTTCATTGGGTCAACCATCAACCCCTATCGACAAGCGATATGCCCCAACAGGATTCTGAAAGGTACGTAGAAGATAAATTTCTTAATATTCAGGGAGATTTGGTGCTTTCTACAGGCATCCAACATCAAGCACAGGTTTGACACATGAGTCCTTAGCAAGCTAAAGACTGTCCAATCATCAAAATATACTTCCAGTAATTTTCGATGAACTCTTTAAATACTGCAACTATGACTCGCAAGAAGATAGCAGGGGCATTTTTTAGTCCAAATGGCATGACCGTATACTGGAAGGAACCCCATTCTGTGGAAAACATGGTTTTTCTATGATCTTCTGGTGCGATTCTGATTTGATGGTATCTGGAGAACCCGTCAGTGAATGAGTATGCTTCTTGGCCGCCTACGCTATCCAGGATTTCATCAGAGAATAGTGCCGGGAAGCGATCATGTATGCATTTGTCATTCAACTTGCGCAAGTCAACACAAATTCAAATTTCCCCCTTAGTCCTATTCTCCTAAACCACCATCGGACTTACCCAATCCAACTTTTCAATTGGTCTGATAATGCTTCCGGGGAGCATTTTATCAAGTTCTTATTTAACCTTCTGCTTATACTTAGGGTTAAATCGATAAGGTTCCTATTTTACCAGTCACGCTTCAGGTTTTAGTGCGATGTGCATGACCCCTAGCACCCCCCTGATCCCTTTGAGTTCTAATAACTTCATGGGAAATAAGTCTTGATATTCTATGAGAAGTTTAGCTACTTTGTTGACAGTTTCATCATCCCAATAGTCCTCGATCTTAGCCAATTTAGGTTTCTCTTCTGTGTCAATGTCAACTTCCTGCAGCTTTAGAGGTTTCGTTATGTCCACAGTTTGTAGTGGGGGTCTAGCCATGGTGTGCTCTCCCTCCGATTATGAGATAGAGATATTGCGTTGATCTTCGTCTTGCTCTTCTATAGTAATATTATGACAGTTGGTAATGTCGTGCATCTGTGCTTCCCATGTTGGTGCCCCAATAGCTGCATGGGGGTTGGGTTTCCTAAACACAAATGTGTCTATAACCTACAGAGCTTCATCAAATTCCTTCGAGCCACCTATCAGCCTGAACATCCCTATTAATTCATCTTTTAGAGTTTCCCAGTGGAGGGTTCACCTATGTAGTTCCACATCTAAATACCATGCCACTGGAATGGGTCCTAGGGCATGAATAAATAAGTGAACCCATTCTTTTGTAGTCTAATCACCCCACTTATCCATCCATGAAACCAAGTATTCTCACGGATCCTTAGGGCCCAGGAACTTCGTGATATGCACATTAGCTAGCTGCTCGAACTGCAGGGTCATCATAGCCCGACATTCCTCCCAAGCCTGGAACGCCCCCTTATGTGTGTCCCACCATCTAGCGAGTGTTGCGCACAGAGGTAAATTTAAGGCCCATAGCCTTCATTCCATGGGGACCTCGGCCTCAAATATCCGTAAAAATTATTTTAAACTTCCAGACCCATCAAAGTGGGGTAGGTCCCTTACTTCCGAAGATATACATCGAAATTCCTTCGTAATTATAAGACATCGTAGCACAGACACGTCGTGCAACCGTTTTTACCAATTTTCTATTTCTCCATGAGAGTCAAAGAAAAATTCACTATCCTTTTCCCAGCAGAGCATGCCATCAGCCGTAAGGTTGATCCAATCTTCATCCTGTGTAGTTAACTTGTAGATGTGGTCTACCTATTTGTCGATATGCGCCAGCTCTATATACCTTTCTCCCTCTAAGGGGTCCAGAGGGATTATGATTCGTACTCCTCCGTTCTCAAATATCATGCTTCTCTTATTTAAGTTGATAAGACCACCCATGTCGATGGCCCAATCCAATCCTAGGAGCGCATGGTAAGGGTCGGCATCTTCCACTATCTGAATGACTTCAAAGTCAGCCTAGAACTTAACTCCTATGATATCCACTACGACCTATGATAATTGTCCTAAAGGTATGATCTTCTGCTGATTGGCCATGCATAGCTAGATAGTGGACCATTCTAACTTAGGTTCCCCCATGTGCTGCCATGTTTTCTTGGGCAGTACGTTCGCATCCGATCCTGGATCCAGAATAACTTGCTCCATGTCAAAATCACTTATTTGTGCTGCAAGCCGCATTTCCCTACCATTACATTTCTTGTACTTTTACAGTTTTTTTACATCCTTAACTTCTAGGGGTAGTTTTGTATTTTCTGCGCAACTGTCCAATAATGCCTGGAGGTTCTCAACGACCTACTGGTCACGTAGCAGTTTCATGCATTCTTATAGAAATGGTCAGACCCGTTCTCCTTCTTTGGTGGCCACAGGAACCTGCGAAGTAGGTGCTTCTGTGAATTTCTGCCGAGCTACGATAGAGGTCTCCCTTTCCTTTTGTAGATCCCGGCCTTCTAATTTGATGACCACTTTCCTTATCAGAGGCTCAACCGAAGCTTTTTCTTCCACCCCCCTGGTGGCTAGGCCGATGTGGGTTATGATATTAATACCTGGTCCCTCATTCTGAGGCTCTGCCGTAACCCTTTGCACATTCTGCGTAGGTGTCTGGTGTTTCTCCTACACGTTAGCTATCAAGATCATGCAGTTCTCGATCACGTGGTTCAGCTGCTTCCAATACCTACAGGATTGCCTTGTAGGGTTCGGGAAGTCCCTTATAAAGTGACCTATCTTTCCACAGTTATAATAGATCAGTTGGCCTCTTCCTCTACCTGCGCTTCTGCCTCAGCCCCATCCCCTACCCCTAACGGGGGAGCCTCCGATATTGGAAGGGGTCCTTGGTGACAAAAGATCTGTCTATACTCTAAAGAGGTTTCCTTGTTCTATCATCAGATCATAAGTACGACAGTGATGCTCACCATGCCCCACAGACCTACAAAACCTACACCATTAATGCTTAGCCTCCGGAATACACGCAGCAAGGCGAGGGCAGTGGTCGATGTCGTGTAACCCCACAATAGGACAGTTGTCACACCATAGTGCTGGCCTACTCAGCCCTACTGCTTCTCTAGGGTGCAACAGGCTAGGTCCTCCTGCCTACATGTAGTATGCTAAAAATGGATAGTTGTCCTTGGTGTGGCCATTCGCCCTACATCATATGCACCACCTTTCAGGGATAGCCTCCGCTCCTCATTCCTTTTGCAGGTTCTGGATCTCCATGTGCATTTCTTCCAACTGGCCTTGGATCTGTTGTACACCTAACTGGTTTTCATCTCATGGCACAACCTCCAACTTCATTTTTATATCTAAGGCCTTCTCTTGCAACTCAATGTCTTGGTGGCCCATCGGTATGCATAGGTGGGGTAGCAACATAGCAATGAACCATTCCGCATGCTGCCTGTCATCATACTGGAATCCTCCTTCCGTGATTACTTTTTTCAATCGCTGATTAGCTTCCCATACAGACTCAGATGGGCCTTGTTTGAAATATTTCAGGTTGTTTACTATCTAGGAGTAGGCCTTAGGCTTCTTGAACTATTGCTTCAAGGCATTCTTAATGTCCTCAATGCTCGCATTCGCATGTTGTTCTAGGTATCCCATGTACCAGTCCAGGGCCCTTCCTTCAAAAGCAAGAGATAGTTGCGCTCTTTTCACAGCATCGCTCACTACACTCTGCGCAGTCCATACACACCCTGTGAAAAACCAGAAAAAATCCATATATTCATCCCCCACACCCTTGAAGGTTGGTAACTTCATCTGTGACGTCATATCGTCTTCCGGTGGTGGCGAAGGTGAGTTCTTGCCCCTACGAGGACTCAACGACAGTTCCAATGGAGGGATATGCGTAGCAAAATTGGCCACTGGAATATAAACAGATCAACCTCCCTCTTTATTAGTTCTATAGTACTTACCGTTGCGTGTTGTACCCTCACTTTGATCGGAGGTCATTCACTCGGTGTGGCTACACAGGATACTCTTTTTGCACAATAAGATCTTAATCAGTAACAAAAACGTTTTTAGAAACTTACCTTGGAAATCCTTGAAGAACCTCCACTCTGCTTCTGAGTAGGACACAAATTTATCGATCAAAAATTCAGTCACAAATCCTCCTATCACATTGTCTACCCAATGATCCACCATGCGAGTAATGGTATTATCAGTCTTTTCCAACTTTCGGATCAATTCTGGAGTCCACTATGTGACCCGTTCATCTTTCCAACACTTCTAAAAATCAACCAGTCTTCTGAGCCACTCCTACAGCTCAATTGCAAAAGTTCACGAAGAAAATATCATAGATTTCCAAGAAAATATACTTATTTTTCCACTCCTCTTTGGTTAAGTTTGCACTGCGATTTTCTTTTACAACGAATTTTTGAACTTTCTTTTCAAACCACTCGTCGATTTCTTTCTTTTTAGGCTTCCAATATGGCCTTAGCATTACCATATCTCTCCCTCTAAATGCTCTGAGTGCCGGAAACGGAGCCATTTTTTGTCTTGAGGGGTCCTGTCCCAAGTTCGGAGGTGAAGGTTTGCCAACAAACCCCTATACTACTGGCCCTTTCGGCAATGACCTGCTTGCGCAGGTCAAAGTCTCACTCGAAGCAATATGGGACGGTGTTGGAACCAGTTTTTCGCACCTTGAGAGCAAGGAGGTAATAACGCAGGCCTGTAATTGTCAAATCTACAAAGAAGGGTGATTCGCAAGGTTCCAGAACGTAACCATACTATAGTTTTATCAGATCTGTCCTAGCCGGTCCACATCCACGTGCATATCAATAAACACAAATGGTTTTCATTCATTAACAAATATATAATCGCAATAATATATTAAATGCAACTACTTCATACCACAGAGATAACAGACAAGTTCACAACTCAATCAGAAAATCTTAGTTCACAACTCAATCAGACAATCTTAGTTCACAATAATCATAATAGAACAGTTCCAGATAACATCATATGGTTCAGCAGTACTTTTCCTATATTACTTATCAAAATCTTCTTACATTCCCTGAATACCTCCTGCACACACAGCCAGCAGGGTCTGCACACAGCAGGATAGAGGATCTCCATACACACAGCCAGCAGGAGTCCTAACCCAGAAAACCCACCTAGATCTAGCAATTTGTACTTCGCTTCAATCTCTATTCATTTCCTACCTATCGACTCAAAAAGGGTTCAACTATTTATACTACTTTAGCCTACACATCCAATGGTCCGTAAACTGTGGTTTGCGGACTCTTGGTCTACCCTTGACCTGCTTACAATGCATTAGGGGCTTTGACCCACCCCAAAACCCCTGCGTTAGACTAAATATAATAAAAAATATACAAAATGGACCAGATTCGCAGCTTTGTAGGAGACCCTGTTCCATCAGGCATCAGTGCCATCTTCAGGAGGGTGTTTCTAGAATTCAACTAGGAAACCAGTGGAGGATTCATCCTAGCACTTTGTTCCTCCGATTTAGTCTTCCAGGAGTAGGATATCTATATCTGGTGTTAGCCTCCATCCTGAACCTGGGTCTTGCCAAAGAGACCTTTTCTGCAGTAGTCTGGCACAACACTGGCATTTTCACCCTACTCCGAAGAGCAGAGAGTCTCACCCGAGGCGTGCCATGACCTTACTAAGGTTAGGATCATATCGATTATCGATCAAGCATAACATATATCCTAAAACCCACAGGGGTAAGTTCTCCAAGAAAGTGTAAATACTCTATAAATGATAATATTCATAAACGTATTCAGGACGAATAATAGAATTTAAAGTAACCTGTACATTAAACTAAATCGGAAACACAATACAAAACTCATATCATCAAACCCAGAACATAATGTTTTGAGTTAACAATAATAGATAGTTACATTGCTCCTTCGAGCGATCCTGGAAGAAATGATTACAATAGTGTCACATATGATAGAACATAATGAATAGAGAGAGAGATAACGACACAGATAGAATGAATAGAGCTCTCCTGCGGCTCATGATCTTTGATCCCTACTGTGGCAACCTTCTGCCTCTACTGGTCGGTTGTCTCTTTGTTCCTTTTCCAACGTAACTGAGAGTTCTCCCTTCCTTTCTATTCTGGCATTTGCTGCATCTCCCTGATCACTGGGTGTTCCACTACTTGTTCTCTGTCGCTTCCTTCTGCCATCTATGCTTGTCCCCGCAATAGCCACGCCACCTGCTCTTCGATTCTTTGCAACTGTGACAACTCTCTGTCTACTGTGGTTGCGTTCTTCAACCTGTTATTCGCAACTCAAAAACTGTTTTATTTCAAAACAAGGGCCCCAACAGGTCCCAACCACATCCTATTGACTCATCCAGAGTCAATTGTTTTCTTCTACCTTAGTCTCCATTGGTCTGCCTGCCTTCGTGGCCAGTCTTATCTTCTCCTTTTCTTCTCCCTTTCCAAACAAGGTCCCCAACTCGGGGACCTTTTTCAGTGCTGATGTAATAGCCCCAAATTGGGATTGCTAACAAGGCATGCCGGAAAAACACATTTTTTAGGAATGGTTGCTAAAGCACTTGAAATCAGCCCTTGGATCCCTTAGATCTTAGTATCTAATACCTAAATCCAATAGTACAATAGAAACAAATCTTTCTAGGTGGGTTAAACAGATCTCCCACTCCTAGTGTAGCTAAAAAATTTTCCAAAGAAGGGGCTGCAGCACTATGTGACAAAATTGCTTAGAAAATAACGTAGTTCAGCCCAATATATGCAGGAGGAAAATATGTAGGCTCAATCATGTCATTAACAATAGCATTTCAATATTATATTGAAGCCCATACATCATAGAACAAAAAACATGAAACCTTACATGAAGAAATGCCCAAAATAAGAGGCTGCAACCATATGATATGAATGTACAAGCTTGACACCGTTATTTTATTGGATGGAAAGAGATGTAAGTTACAATTTAGATCTAGAGAAGATCTGTACACTATAGAGTCTCCTCTTCAAAAGGCCCTTGGGGTTTTTTGCAGAAAATGTAGTACATGGAGTAGATATGAGATCTAATGCAGCTGATTTACAGAATGATTCAGAATTTAAGAAGTAAATACATCAGTATTCAGATCATATCTAAATGGAACATGGATTAGATCTGTAATCCATGGATCACCACAGTGAGGGAAGATTCCCACCACTCGAGATATCTCCTCCTTGAAGTGCCAAAAGACCATGCAACTTTCTCCACACAAATAACTTTCTCCTATCTTCTCCTTTTCTTCTCCCTGTCCAAAAGAGGGCCCCAACTTGGGGACCTTTGCCAGTGCTGATGTAATATCCCCAAATTGGGATTGCTAACAAGGCATGCCTGAAAAACACATTTTTCAGGAATGGATGCTAAATCACTTGAAATCAGCCCTTGGATCCCTTAGATATTATTATCTAAGACCTAAATCCAAGAGGAGACCAGAAAAAAATCTTTCTAGGTGGGTTAAACAGATCTCCCACACCTAGTACAGCTAGAAAATTGCCCAAAGAAGGGACTGCAGCACTATGTGACAAAACTGCTCACAAAATAACGTAGTTTAGCCCAATATATGTAGGAGGCCAATATGTAGGCTCAATAATGTCATTAAAAATAGAATTTAAAGATTATATTGAAGCTCATAGATCATATAACAAAAAGAATGAAACCTTACATGAAGAAATGCCCAAAATAAGAGGCTGCAATCATATGATATGAATGTACAATCTTGACAGCGTTATTTTATTGGCTGGAAAGAGTTGTAAGTTACAATTCAGACCTAGAGTAGATTTTTGTACAAAAATATAGATCTATATCAAATCTGTACACTATAGAGTCTCCTCTTCAAACACCCCTTGGGGTTTTTAGTAGAAAATGTAGTACATGGAGTAGATCTGAGATCTAATGCAGCTGATTTGCAGAATGATTCAGAATTTAAGAAGAAAATACATCAGTATTTAGATCATATCTAAATGTAACATGGATTATATCTGTAATCCATGGATCACCACAGTGAGGGCATATTCCCACCACTAGAGATATCTCCTCCTTAAAGTGCCAAAAGGCCTTGCAACTTTCTCCTCACAAATAACGTAGTTATGGAAGATGGACTGCATTTTTGGCTCTAGAGCATGATGTGGCCTAATGCCAAGATCTGAAAATGAGCTCTCCTCATCCAATAATCTCTTGCTAGGGGGATGGAAGGCTTTCCCACTGAAAAGAGGCACTAGAATGGCTTAGATCTAAATAGATCTAGCCTCCACTTGATGCATCTTACAAGGAAAACCAAACACTCAACATGATATATGTTGTAGTTGGAAGAAGAGCTTGGCCGAATGCCTGATATTGGTCAAGTAATGCAAGACTCCTCCAAGAGACTCCTCAAGGAAGGAGGTAGGATTCCCGATCAGGAACACCTAAGTGCTAAGCAGCAGTATTCTCAGCTAAATATCTAGAGAATGAGAAGTGTCTAAGCAGAAAAATCCTTCAGAAATAATATCATCAAAAACCTTCTCATGTTGTCCTCCTCCTCCTTAAATAAGATGGAATCCTTGCCAAACCCTAAACCATCTCAATGATTTAGCTGCATTCACATGATTAGCCTCAAACTAAAACTGCACTGGGCATCTAGGTGGTTCAATGTATCTAGACAACATTGTTGATTTGGTCTAGTTGACCTAGTTAAATGACTTAATCCCCTTCACACATAAGGGTGTTTTGCTGAAACAGCCTAGATTTAGCCTTGTTGACATGGGCATGTATTTATTTTGATGTCTTAGGAGTTTGGTTTATCCTCCTTTATAGTTTTATTCTTGAAACAAGAAAATGAAAACAAAATATAACATTCCTACTATCTTGGGCTAATTAGGAATATTATAGTCCTCCCCTCCAAAATGTTGCTTGTCCTCAAGCAACTGATAACGTGAGTGTTGCAATTCATCTCTCCCTCCATTGGTGTCACAAACAAAGGATAAGATTCTCTCATAAGCTAAGTGATCACCAAACCATCCATCCATGACTTGTCCCAATAATTTTCTTATGAGAGACAAACATCTCATCTGATAAGGAAACAATAAATCACATGAAACAATCATCGTTTTCCCAATGCCCTCCCTGAAATATAAAACAGAAAGTACAGGGAGTGTAGTCATCCCATAGGGCACATGCATGCCTTCCCTCCTTCCTCTATCCATCCCCATAAAAATAATAAGTACATCATCAATATAGGGGATCAAAACAATAGGCCTATTGGGCTAGAATTGTAATCTACGGATAAACTACGCTTACCTAGACTGGTGTCTAGTCTAGAACATCAGGTGAAAGACTACACTACCCTTTTTCCTAACTTAGAATATATATACAGAGAGGATTGGATGCTTACTTGTTTTAGTCACTTCCAAATGACTCCTTTCTGTTGCTTCCACTATAGCCTCAACTTCAAGCGGTTTCAAATAGCTGAATGCTTCCTGTAAGAAAGAGCACTGATGTAGTAGAATATACAATAATCTAGATATCTATTCAGGTTAATTATCCAAATTAGTTAAGCATAAACTATATTCATCAACTAAGATTTTACAACATGGAAAATAAAATTAAACATGGATGCATGTAGGGAAAAACAAGAAGTAATATTTATTGATGATAGAAGGAGAGGTTACAACCTAGTGACTGATTCATCATGACCTTCCAATAGAGTTCCTTAGTCTCATCACAGCATAAATCTCTCCACCAGCAACTCCAAAAATCAAACTCTCTACTGAAAATTATCTAGCATTTCTCTACTCAAATTCTTCCTCCTTGAACACTTAGCTTTGTGTTCAATTTATAGATGAACTGTATCTTGTTTTTCAATAAATTGCATTCCAAAAATAGGCAAGACATTTTTTCCAGTCATGTAGATGTCAAATGGACACTTGGATCCAAAGCATGACACATGTGAACCCTTCTAGAAGACACTGGCCAAGTGGAGATTCTAGAACAATGAGAATTTCGCTCCCAATATGACCAATCCACCTTTGAATGTCGGGAAGTGCTTTGCAGAGCAGCCCAGAATGGAGCTACCTACATATGCAATGCACTTAGGCCCCTTAGATCCTGTGTTGGTGAGCTCCCACATGTTTAATAATAAGCTTCAAACCATGGAAAAGCCTTGCTTTGATGAAAATATTGTTTGATTCATGATGTTTCCTATCTTAGGGCATATAGCAACTGAGATGATAGGAATGATAGACCCTTTTATCATTGGTCCTAGAGATGTTGCCCAGTTAACCAGGTCATTGGGAATGGCACCCAAATTGACCTATAACAATTGCCCCCTAAAGCATGAGATCCAAATAATAAGAACATTTGATTGAGATTCTTTACACTGTGATGAGACTGGAAACAAAGAGAAATAGTAATCTGCATCAATCTTACAATACATTACATCATGATAAATCCTCTATTGATCATAATTTCTAAGGGTAGGAATTCCCATAGTCAGCACATAAAACAATCTAATAACATGTACATAATTCAGAAAGTCATCTACATTGGAACGTTGCTCAGATGAAGACATCGCCTACAGATATAGGCCCATGTTTGGATGAAAATCTGTATGTAAGGTCACCGTACCGATGATGTGTACAAAAATCCTGAAATCATAGCCCAGATGGATGAAACTAGATCTGGGGTCTTCTTATCTCATTCACTCGATCATTCGGGTACAAGTCTAGCCATGCAAATATATGATTTGTTGTCGAAAATGGAAAGACATCGTTTGATTACCAGCCAATAATGAAAGGTGTTAACAAACGTGAGAGAACCACCATTAATGAAAATGGTCCTCAAGGTACTGCAGTACATTTTGTAAGGCGTGAATAGATGATTTGATGTCAAACGCCAAACAAAATATTTCGGTCAAAAATCTGGAAGCGAGGTTTTTGTCGATGCTATAACAAGCCTCATGGTACTGGAATCTGATGTTTCTAAGTTAACTTCCTGGATATTGATTTGTAGTCGACAGGAAGTCACCTTATTGCAAAACTGGAGTTACTGATTTCAGAGACAAGGGTATGACTTGATATAGCAATTGTCAGGGATGACGGTCATGAAAATGAAGTTTATGAGTATTTCATATGGATGAGTTCTAAATCACTGGATGAATTCTCTTGAACATATCAGTGACACTGTGATGAGTTGGCAGCATTGATGCAAAACCAAAGTGAAGGTATGATGAACCATAGGTGTGAATGAACCGTCAAGATGATTACCCAACCCAAACAGTCATGGACATGGAGTGAAAGAAGTGTCATGTTCAAGAGTGACTTGCTACCAAAAATAAACTTTTCTTGCTTTTCCCAAATTTTCCACGATCATTTTTTGACCAGTACCTCTTTATTTTTTAACAAGATTGAGGAGGATAACATTTTCTTGTTCTATAATTCAACCCTTCGGGCGAATAAAGAATGAAGTATCGCTCTTTAATAATTTAACGAGTCTAGCGATGAATGAAACTCGATTCTTGCCATGATCGACAAGCCTATCGCTATTTTATGTTTTAACGAGCTTAAAGACAGTGATATCCCAGTCCTTTTTCATGTTTAGAGAGTCTGAAAAAGAGGACGAAAGAGGACTCCAAAAGTACCTTTTCGCAAATTTGTCTCTCAGATCCGAAAAAGTGTAAAATAATATCTGAAAGAACCTCTTTTTTTATGTTTAACCAAGGTATTCCTTTTTCGTAAATAATCCATCTCAGTCCGGAAAAGGGTTAAAATTATACTGAGTAGATATCAATTCATTTACTTTAACGAGCTCGAAATGACAAGTGCTCGGCAATCTTTTCACATTGTCGGTGTCTAAAAAAAGCTGAAAGAAGACTCCAGGTGTTCCTTTTTCACTATTATCGAAGCTCAAAAAAGAGATAAAAGTGCTCTTCAAATCCTTTTTCGTTTTTATCAAAGCTCGAAAAATAAGGAGAAAAAGTATGCTTTGTGGTCAAGTCATTCTTTGAATAAATATGCATGACAAATATGTTCATCAGTTGTATTTCTTGTTCAGAACAACATCAAATGGACTAAAAATACTTGTTTCATGATAAAAACATAATGAAACTATATTCATAGCAAATAAATTTAACTTGCAAACAATTAAATGACTATATAAAGTAGTTTCATTATTCGTTTTTACCATTCCATAGTTACCATTTACATTTTGGAGCTCTGAACCTGATTTTGCTCCCGAACATCAGTGGTCGATTGCGTGTAATTGGTAAGAATGTTTTGAATGGCCCCCTACTAGAGCACATGTCGAATGTCCCCTGCAAGAGAATATGCCCCCCGAGCTTCATTTCATTCACCTAAGTAGAATATTAGTTACTAATATCTGGATGGAATGAAGGTTCATTACAGGGGAAGATTTGTTTCATTTTTTAACGAGCTTGACACAGGAAAAGAACTATGCTCATGACCTGTTTCATTTTTTAACGAGGTTGAAAAAGTGAAAGAACTTTCCTCAAAGGCACTTGTTTCATTTTTAACGAGTTTGACACAAGAAAAAAGAACTATCCTCATAAATCTGTTTCATTTTTTAACGACGTTGACACAAAAAAAGAACCATCCTCATGGGAACTGTTTGGTCAATTTAGTGTGTCCTAAATTGCTATATTAATTTGTCAATCCGGGATTCATAAGCTGATGAAGTGTGGCACACTATATGTGCAAGATAACCTATTTCTTACTTTTTGTCGTTTTTGGTTTTTTTCTTTTTATCTTGGTTGGTTTCCTAATGTGAGATGGAAATTATAAAAGACAATTATGGTTATGATTGTTCAAGGCAATGATGTCCTTTATAATGATTTACCAAACATCAAACTTAAAAAGGATTTTGAAACATACAATGACAAAATTAAAAAGGAAATGAAAATGTGTCACTATTCTAGTTAATCAAACAGTGAACTATTGATCATGAAAACCATTATCCTTGCTGCTGTCTAAACACAAAAGAAACTGTACTCAAAGAAAAGATTGCAAGTAAAGTAAAACTAAAATCAAATTACATCAACTCATATTCTGACCCCTCACCATTAGTCTCGCTATGGCTTTCGGAGGTAATCATAAACAACTTGAGAAATCTGATATCTAATTTGCAGAAAAATAAACTAATATCAAACTATACACTCATACTTCAATCCCTCACCATTAGTCTCGCTATGGCTTTCAGAGGTAACCGAAAATGACATGAACAGTTTAATATCTAACTTGTAGAAAAGTAAACTAATATCAAACTACACACTCATAATTCAATCCCTCACCATTAGTCTCGCTATGGCTTTCGGAGGTAACTGAAAATGACATGAGCAATTTAATATCTAATCTAACTACTAAAGCAAATGTGCAAGACTGAAATAAACAAAACAGTACTGGAATTAAACAAAAACTAAGAAAAGTAAATTAGCAGAAAGACAATATTGATTCCATGTCATTAGTCATTATAAAAAGATGTGCAAATGCCCGGGCTGCCTATTGTAATCTGAAACAAGAACACTGATCAGTAAACAACAACATAAAACATAAAAGATTATGGACAGAAGTAAAATGTAAAGCATGAAATATTATGGACAGAGATGGAACATAAATACCATGAAAGATGTAATGTATATACACGTGAATGACTTATGGCACAATGAACTTAAATAAATAAAACAAGAAACTATACAGTAATACACAAAACCTCAGCGTGTGTAGGGGCCCTCTGGACAGACCTCGGGCAACAGCCTTCAAATACGAATTACGCTTATGAATAGAGTCTTCTCATATATTCAAATGTGGTCATAACAGAGAAATAATGTCACAGCACAATGGCAATGCAATGCAATTACAGAGCTAGCTATTATGCGTATGAGAACGCATTATTTATAACTGAAGGTGATATAACTAATTCCCTAAAGTCTGTGCTGATAGAAGACACGTGAACCATCACGTCCAGAGATCTAGCATCATGGCCGCCGTGAGGATTAAATCTATGAAGAGTGGCTGTTGGATTCGGCTTATGGAGCCATTTACAGGTGTTGATATGTCTCCCATGATTTAGAAACGGCCACGCAAATCTCCACGTGATGAGAAACAGAGTTCTGTCACCGTGGGACTCTTCGGTTGACCACCACTTGGCCACCTTTGACCACAGACTTCTTAGGTGAATTCGACTGAGCCAATAGGACACAATCCATGTCCACGTCATTTCTAACTTGCCTATGTGGCTCGATTTGCCTAAAGACACCTGCAATATAGACTTTAACAAAATGGCTGCGGAAAGTGGCAAGATTCCGCAGCTAAATGAGCAAAAATCTAAATCAAACAGCAGACACAAAACATAGTTAAAAACCATTTTAGATGCTCTTTTACAATTAATATGCAATGATATTGATGACTTAGAACGTCCAGGTGAATGAAAAAGGTCTAGAAAGGTGTATAAGAAAGATGCAGATTTGAGACTCAACATACCCCAACTGTGAAGGTGTTGCATGTCCTCATGCAACCAAAATTTTGATAATCCTTCTTCAATTCATATGCCTTCACACTTCAGCCAGTACATCCAGTCCTCTCCTCCTCTTCCTTGGTGCTGCTAACATCCCGGGCTTCTTCATCAAGCATCTGAATTTGATGTTAACCAGTGCTCTTACTTAACTTCTGGCATTTCTTCTTCAATTTCGTGTTCTTTTTCTGCCATAGTCCCAGATGTAGCATGGTATTGTCATGAATGATCTTGTCCAATTTCCTTTGTTCCTTCAATGCCTCATTTTCATTTTTAATGTGTCTATTTAAAACCTCCAACTCAAAGACTTCCTATTTCAATGATTGGACTAAATCTTCTTGTGATGTGTGAGGCTGAGTGGATGAAGTACTGGGATCCGTGGCTGCTCTTTCTAAAGATTCTATATAATCATACACTTCTTGCTGCTTTGGGTCTATCTCAGGTATCATTTTCATTGGGCTGTCCCCAAAATGCCGTGGAGGAGAATTGTCTTCAAAATCTGGGTGGAAAGGGCTCATGTCAACGTCTGGCTGAGAATGAAATGGACTATGTTCAATGTCTGACTGAGAACGAAATGAACTATGTTCAATGTCTGACTGAGAATGAGATGGACTATGGCCAGATGGAGTTTGTTCAGATGTTTCTTCTCCCAAATCAATAAAATGGGGTCCTTTCGTTTGTGTTTTCCACAATTTCCCTTTAAGCCTGGAACTTCTTCTTACACGCCGTGGACTACTGTCTTTTTGCTTTTGTTTTCCTTTCCCTCTCTTTTTGGCCATAGATGATTGTTCCTGAAGGTGAACTAGTCTCTCAGATAACACTTTGATGATCTTCTTCTGAAGAAGGAGTTTTATGCATAGCCTCAATGCTTTTTCTCTCTTTTTATTTTCTTGGCTTTTTACCCTTAGTTTCCTCCTTCCTCCTTTTTGACAGTCTCTCTTCTCTACTACTTCTTTCAACTGTAGTAGTAGGATTACTTTAAGTTTCATCATTTGTTTTCTTTCTCCTACTCCTTCTTGATGTACTGCCTTCAGGAATTTCTTGGGGTTCTTCAAATAAATTTCTAATCAAAAATTGTTCCCATGTGTCCTTTTTCTCTTTTAACTGTTTTTCAATAAAAATTTTCACAAGACCATGGTGATATAAATGTGGTTCTACATCCCCTAAATGCTTCTAAATGGTCACAGACATCTTCTTCAAACTATTTAATAAAAAGTATGGCAGATTGAGGGTCTAGTTGTCTAGAAAATTCATCAGCAATCGGGTATGATACATATACATTGACCCAAAACGGCCCTCACAGGTGAGAAATTTTTGAATAACTAGCAGCAAAGTAGCACACTCCTCTTTCAAAGCATGAACAGGAATTCCCCTTTTAAAAATAGTTACATCCATACCTGGGTTACGTAGGATTACTCTCCAGGCTTCATCACTAATACTCTTTTTCTTGAACCAGCGTTCACCTTCTTGAGGAAGTTCTGTGGCAGCTGCTATGGATGCCTCATTCACCGTAAATTTGAGGTCTCCAATCTCTACCTCCAGGCCATTGAAATACCTTGCAAAAGATTTTGTCACCTCTTTATGGTAGCCTCTAAACTTTTGGATAAACCGAAGCCACTTTGCCTTTTTCAATATATCCCTGACTTGCGAGTATCCTTCCATGAATTTAGGTCCTTCTGGTTCTGTTCTCAACAACTGACCCATCCTTCTTTCTTCTCTTTAAAACTTATCTCTGTGAGGAGGGTTCAACGGAGGTAATACGGTTGAATGAGCGGAAATGAGCACGATGACTGTAGGCAGATATCAAAGAATGGGTATACGGAATGTAGTATAACAGAGAATGAAATGGGGTGAAGCGGAACAGAGAAGGGTTACGTGAGCATGGTGGAAATGCAGTTGTGAGATCAATGGAACAGTAGGAGGAGTATGACGCATCCGACATTATATAAAATTGAGTGGTTGCAGAGTAAATGTAAGCATGTTTATGCAACGGCTACGGAT